>JACBWV010000610.1:158765243-158807743 GCA_013435795.1 Chlamydomonas sp. ICE-L | reverse complement strand
CCACCTATACCCACGAGCACCCACCCACCTATACTCAAACAGGTGGGGGACATACCCACATACCTTGCATTCTGATTTGGGTTTATAACATGCAGTAGTGGATCCACAACAAACCATAGCACACCAAGTAAAGATACTCACCCCGCCCTCCTCACCCACCTACACCTACACCCACACGCACCCACCTACACCCACCCACCAACACCCAAATGCACGCACCCACCTACACCCACACGCATCCACCCACATATACCCGGACAGGTGGGAGACATACCCACACACCTTACATTCTGATTTGGGGTTATAAAATGCAAGAGCGGAGTCACAACAAAACCCTGGAACACTGAGTTAAGATACTCACCCCACCCTCCTCACCCACCTACACCCACCCACCCCCACATGCACCCACCTACCTACACCCACACGCACCCACCCACGTACACCCACCCACCCATCCCCACCTGCACCCACCTACCTACACCCACACGCACCCACCCACGTACACCCACCCACCCACCCCCACATGCACCCACCTACCTACACCCACACGCACCCACCCACCCACCTCCACAAGCACCCACCTACTTGCACCCACACACAACCACCCACCTACACCCACCCACCCACCTAGACCCACATGCACCCACCTACCTACACCCACACGCACCCACCCACCTGCAGCCACACGCACCCACCCATCTACACCCACCTATACCAACCTAACCCAACACACACCCACATACACCCACCTACACCCGAGCAGCTGAAGGACACACCCATCTACCTTGAATTCTGATTTGGGGCCAGCACATGCAGTAGTGGATTCACAGCCAACAATAGAACACCAAGTCAGGATGCACCCACCCACCCACCCACACACACACACACACTCCCACTTACACACACACACCCACACACACCTATACACACCCACACACACCTATACACACACCTACCTACACCCACACATACCCATCTACCTTACATTCTGATTTTGGGCCAAATCATGCAGTAGTGCATTCACAGCCAACCATAGAACACCAAGTCAGGATATTCACCCCGCCATCCTCACCCACCTATACCCCACCACACACACACACCTACACACACCTACATCCACACATACCCATCTACCTTGCATTATGATTTGGGGCCAGAACATGCAGGAGTGGATTCCCAAGCAAACATACCATAGAACCAAATGAAAACATGAACCCGCAAAGATATTCGCCCCCCCCCTTCTCACAACAAACACATGCAGTTTACCATGTGTTCTTTCAGTTAGAACCTCCTGTACATCTGTGCTTGCTCTTGATTGTTTGAGGTTGGTCATTTTCCTTTAACACCCACACATGCAGTTCACCAAATGCTTCTGTCAGTTAGCCCCTCCTGTACATCTGTGGCTGAGCTTGATTGTTTGAGGTTGGTCATTTTCCTTTAACACCCACACATGCAGTTCACCAAATGCTTCTGTCAGTTAGCCCCTCCTGTACATCTGTGGCCGCTCTTGATTGTTTGAGCTTGGGCATTTTCCTTGAACACCCACACATACAGTCGACCAAGTCTTTCTTCCAATCAGCCCCTCCTGGTTATTTAGATTGCCCGAGGTTGGAAAAGTCTCTTTAGCCAAAATAGCGACCCCTGGACTGTCCCTAAAGCAGCCTGCACCTGTTCAGGTTGTTAAACAGGTGTTCAGGGTGTTAAACACCTGTTCAACAACTACATGGTAAACCAATGATGTACATAAACAGGTGTTAACATTCTGAACACCAGTGTGACAACCTGAACAGGGTGCAGACTGCCGTAGGGTGTATCACACATACACACATCCGTACCTCACAGAGGAAAGCATGGCTTCGATGTACTGCTTTCTTTGCCTCCTGCGTGTACCTCATTTGTATAAGTGTGGGTTTGCCTTACTACTGCCTGCACCTAGCCAACGCCCTGTTAAGAGGTGCTTAACATGTTTAAGAGGTCCCCAAGAGTTAAACAAGTTCAAGAAGGCCCAACCTTGCGGGCTAAAACACCCTAGTGTGTTAACTAGGTGCAGGCAGCCGTAAGCTTGTCGGGTCAAAACTGCTCTACTCGTGCCAATGTCAGAGATTCGGAATGGCTGCCAGCGGTAGTGGTGGGTTTTAGATAATTATGGTGCTCGGGTGAGCAGGATGGAAAGGGACGGACAGGAGCGTGTCAAAAAGAGCAGGACGCTGATATGGCACTCGGCACCCTCGTCGGCACGTGGTCGCACCCTGATCGGTACGTGGTCGGCACCAGAGTTGTTCAAAGCCCCCAACAAAGGGGTTACGTGGCACACGCAGAGCCCCCGCAAAATGTGCGTGTAGACACGCACGTCCCTGTCAAAATGTGCGTGGAACCCTGTCGAAACCATGGGAAAACACGCACGTCCCAGTCAAAATATAAAGCAAATCTGGAAACAAAAGTAAAAATGGAGGGGAGTCCGGGGGGCCTAATGTTCTGCCCTCGTGCGCAGATGGTGGGACTTCAGGGGTGCTGGAACGCGCGCATGATTCTTCATGAGGGTGCGCTACAATACGGTTGAATTAAAAACGTACAAGTCGTCCCACGCGTCTCTCTTGGGACACCCTTGTACGCCCGTTGTGCGATTTTTAAAGCCACGCCGACGTGCGTTTGTTCCCCCTTGCTTCCTTCGTTCCTTCCTGTCTTAGGCTCTGAACGTCGCGGTACAAATGGAACTCATCCATCCCGTGTCCCTCTCCTTTCTTTTTACTGCTGCGTGCTGTGACGCGTCTTGTCGTCCCTCGTCGCGTCTGTTCGTGTCTCGTATCGTCTTGCTTCGCTCGACCCAACTTTTTCACGCGCACTTGCATAACCAAATCGTTTATTCGCTTGCGCCCATGCCTGCAGAGGTTCTTCCACGACCACATCATGGGTGCGGGCAGCAAGGTGATATGCCCCCTCTATTAACAAGTTCTATGCAGCGTCGCAAGCGACCCTACAAATTGGCGTTTAGTGTTCACGGAGCGATAGGTGCACCTGCAGGTGGCAACGGAAGGGAGTTAGTTACGAGACCGTTGGCTGACGTGTCAGGCTTCGTCTCGGTCGTCTCGGTCTCCGTCAAGAATCGCTTGCATGTCTAGGAGTCAGGCATGGAATGTTAGGCTGTTGGTTGTGGCAAAAGTTGTGGCACTGCTAAAGGAGACAAAGCAGAGAAATACGTCCGGCTGAACTTCCCTCAGCTACATTGCTGGTGATCTGCAAGTGCTTTGGACTGCAACAACTTTGGCTAGTCCTTGCCTGTACTGGAGCTAGGAAGGGAGATGTATGTCAAGGGCATGAGCTTCCAGACATAGGCTGATGTGCTCAGCCATCTGCAGGTAAGCAGGGCTTTCCACTTGCCCTGATGTTGTACATGCAAACACACACACACACCACATAAACACCACTCATGGCGCACACGCACATGCACTACAGAAACATGACACACACATACCACACACAGACACACACACATACATACACCACAGAAACACCACACATGGCGCGCACACACATACCACACACCACAGAAACACGACACACCTCTCTCACACACACACATGTATCACACAAACAAGACACACATATGCACACACCTGAGATTTGTTTTCAGTTCAGAAAGTGGGTATCTGGTAACTTTCAATTTTTTTAGTTCAAAAAGTGGGTATCTGGTAGGGTTCTGTTTTTTCAGTTCAAAAAGTGGGTACCTGGTTGCTTAAATTCAAATTCAACTTTTTCAAGCCTGTGTTGCAAATATTTCTTGCTCAATTCCAAACTCAAATTCAACTTTGTCAAGCCTGTGTTGCACATGTTTCTTGCTCAAATTCAAACTCAAATTCAACTTTGTCAAGCCTGTGTTGCACATGTTTCTTGCTCAAATTCAAACTCAAATTCAACTTTGTCAAGCCTGTGTTGCACATGTTTCTTGCTCAAATTCAAATTCAAATTCAAAGGTAACTTTGCCAAGCCTGTGTTGCACCTTTTTCTGGCTTACATCACCTAAATAACAATTCAGAAACTTTGTCATCATCTAGGTTGGCCACTCACCTACATGCATAGCACTGCTATGATTGCAGGTTAGCAGCATATGTGCCTAATATCTGAGATGCTTGCAGTATCTTTTGTTTAGTTTTGGAAGGTGTTTCACCCCAGGAGGTGGGTCTTCCAAAACAAATCGGCGTCACTAAGGATTCAGTTTGAATGGCGTAGCCACTCCAACAAAAGAGTAGGCGCATTATCTGCCGCACTAAGTGGCAGCACCTTTCATTCTCCATGTGATTGCACTCGTTTCTGCCTTGAGTAATCAGATCCCAGACCTAGACTTTTTCCAGGTCCAGATTTCAGACCCAGACCCAGACCTAGACTAATTCCAGGTGGAGATTCCAGGTCCAGATTTCAGACCCAGACCCAGACCCAGACCTAGACTAATTCCAGGTGGAGATTCCAGGTCTAGATTCCAGGTTCTGCCTTGGGTAATCACTGATGGGTCTGCCACTGTCAAGCAGGCCAAGCACCACCACCTGCTGCTTCGCTGTCCCTTATGGCTCTTGCCACTCCTACAAAAGAGTATGCACATTATCTGCCGTACTGAGTGCCAGGACCATTCATTCCCCAGATGTGATTGCACTTGTTTCTGCCTTGGGTGATCAGTGATGGGCCTGCCACTGTCAACTAGGTCAAGCACCACCACCTGCTGCTTCGCCGTCCCTTGTGGATCGGTTGTGGGTCGGTTGTGTCTCAGGACGCGGGCTGTAAAATCGGTTGTGTCTCAGGACAGGAAATCGGTTGCGTCTCAGGTCACATAATTAACTCAAACATGGCGCCACCACCTGCTATATCATATGATATGTTACAGATCAGGGGTCGGCCAAATAGGCTAAAAGGACTTGCCCACCAGCACGTGCTGCTTTACTGTCTGAATAAGGTAGAGGGTGGGAAAGATAATTATGCTTTCAGCCACAGTACCACAAACAGAGAGGTCAAGACAAACGCCTCTAGTCTGCACTGCAACACCCAAAGTGTCTGCCTCCTGCAAATGCAGAGGGTGTGAAAAGAGGTGTATGCTTTCAACCACAGTACCACCACAAACACAGAACCAACAAAGAGGTCAAGACAATATCCCTAGTCTGCACTGCAACACCATCACCTGCTGCTTCACTGTCTAGGTCAAGCTCTGCCTTCTGCTTCTTCAGCACCTTCTCAGCAATATCCAACAACACACATACGCCACACAAACACGGCACACACACACACCATTCAAACACAACATGCACACACATACACAGGACACATAATTAACTCCAACATTTCGGCACCTTCTGCTGCTTCACTGTTTGGGTCAAGCTCTGCCTTCTGCTTCTTCAGCACCTTCTCAGCAAAAGCCAACAACACACATACAACACACAAACACGACACACACACCACAAACACAACATGCACACACATACACAGGACACATAATTAACTCCAGCAGTGCAACACCATCACCTGCTGCTTCACTATCTGGGTCTAGCCCTGCCTTCTGCGTCTTCGACACCTTCTTAGCAATATCCAACAACACACATACACAACACAAACACGACACACACACACATCACACAAACAGGACATGCACACACATACACAGGACACATTATTAACTCCGACATGGCGGCAGCACCTGCTGCTTCACTCTTTGGATCAAGCTCAGCTTTCTGCTTCTTCAGCACCTTCTCAGCAAAAGCCAGCAACACACATACACCACACAAACTCGACACACACGCACGCACGCAAACACACACCACACAAACACAACACGCACACACATACACCAAATACATACCCCACACCTCACTCACGCGCACACACACACCGACAAAGTCACACACAACACACACTAATGCATGCCTATATATACTCAGAAGCTGGGCACACAATTATTAGTGCAAACATGCACACGTCGTAAACACCACACAAAACACACGTACACATATAACGGCAGTATGATTTGTTCAAACAACTGTTTGACACATGCCTTCACATGTGCACATGCATTTAAACTGGCATGACCGACACATAGAGCAGTGAAATAGCAACCTACCAAAACATAGAACATGCACATACACGCACATGACCTTCCCCCCCACCCCATCTTTCCCTCCCCGCACTCACTCACTCACACACACCTCCCCATCCGGCCCCCTCACCCTACCCTTACATCTCCGATCAGCGTCAGTGGAGCAATTTGTTTTGTTGACATGCTGTCACATCCTGATCGAAGCTGTTTTTCTGGGCCGCCATATTATATATGCATGCCCTCAATGTGACGCCCAGTGTTTTTTTATTTCAGCTCTCAGTGGGCCAGCTTAAGTACGTACTTGGGCTACTCTAGCCTGATTTCAGGATTGTTGCGTGGCCATCTCGTGTTGGAGTGCGAAGCGCCCCTGTTATATAGGGGAGTATGGGGGGCGGAGCCTCCGGAGATTTTTGTGTTCGGGGTCCTTGTGGAAACATACATGTTGCATATGAATGACGTTTGTTTCCGTACTGACAGCAAAATCAACGCTTTAATTTCAACTCAACGACAAGCAGAAACTCTCGACAATTTCGCTTTCCCCAGATTGAATGGCGCAGCCCCTCGATACATTTTGCTGACAGTACGGTACACACATTTGAAACAGCTATGCCAAGCCTGTGAATTGTAAAGAAAAGTAACGATTAGTGACCATTCCACTACCCGCAGGCACATTTGCAGACCAGTAGAGCACCATGAAAAATGTAATCACCATCATCATCAACATCATCACATTATCATCCATCGCCACTACAGGCTGGCAGCTGCACCTCACATTTAAAGCATGCCAGTCCATGGGTCATTGCCTTCCACCAACATTATGCAGGACCACAACACCTCATAAAGTCAACACTTTGGGTTGCAACAACATACATTTTCCCTTGGTTTCCTGTGGTTGCCAAAGGCAGAGTAGGGAAGGGCCAAGGCAGAGGAGGGACGGACCAAGGGGGGGGGATCATTGATTTTTTTTCAAATCTGAAAGTGGGTTTCTTCTAGCTCTATGGTTTAAGGCCTCCTCCAGGGACAGCGTTTTAGTGCTTTCTGTAGCTTTTTGTAGCTTAGAAAAAAAACTTTTTTTTTTCTTTTTTATAGCGATAATTTCGCTAAAACGGGGTCAAAACTAGCGATCGCTATATATAGCGGAAATAAAAATCCCTGGGGGGGATTGTGGCCTACAGTTCCGTGGATGACGGATTTGAGGCGAGAGGTGCCGGGGGGAGGACCTGGGAGGGGGGGGGTGAGGTGTGGGGGAGGGGGGAGGGACGGACCAAGGGGGGGGGGGGGGGGGGGGGGGGGGGGGGGGATTGTGGCGTACAGTTCCGTGGATGACGGATTTGAGGCGAGAGGTGCCGGGGGTAAGGACCTGGGAGGGGTGGGGTGAGGTGTGGGGGAGGGGGGAGGGACGGACCAAGGGGGGGGGGGGGGGGGGGGGATTGTGGCTTACAGTTCCGTGGATGACGGATTTGAGGCGAGAGGTGCCGGGGGGGAGGACCTGGGAGGGTGGGTGTGGGGAGGGGGAGGATGGGTGTGGGCGGGAGGGTGTGTTTGTGGGGGAGGGAGGGGGAGGGGGAGGGACAGACCAAGGCAAAGGAGGGAAGGGCAAACAGAGGAGGGAGGGGTGGGTCGAAAATTGCACAGTCTGTGGAGTCAACGCTTCAACTGCTGGGCACTACAGGTGCGTGTACTGCTGAGCACCCTTCGTTTTTTATGGGCACTAAAGGTGCTTGTGCTGCTGAGAACTGGAAGTGCTTATATTCCTGGCCACTTTGGGTGCTTGTACTCGCAAGACTATAATAAATAGTAGGGTTTTAATTGAATTTAATGATGGGCACTAGACGTACTTGAGGTGCTTCAATTGAGGGGCATAAGAGGTGCTTGTACTGTTGAGCACTGTAAGTGCTTTCATTCCAGGCTACTATATGTGATTTTGCTTCTGAGCACTATAATCTTGAATGGGGTTTTAATTGAATGATGAGCTCTACAGGTCTAACACACACTTGAAATTATGACCTCAAGAAGTCAAGAGGTGCCTGAAGTGCAGAGCACTTGAGGTGCTTGTACTGCTGAGAAATAGAAGTGCTTGAACTGTTAATCACTAAAAGTTGTTTTCTTTACCAGCTGTCATCAGTAAAAAATAGGCATAGTGTTTTGTAGATCTAATGATGCTGTCAGAGGAATCCCATTTTTTTTGAACTTGTTTAAGCACTTGAACTTGAACTTGGTTACGTGCAGGGTACTACTAAGCACACGCTGCGCTGCCTTTTTAGCGCCTCTGCGCGTTTAGCGCAGATCTTTCAACCCCCTTGTGGGCGCAGCGCGCAGTTTTTGCGCTTTTTTGCACTAAAAACGCTAGATGACGTTTGTGAGCTTTACGCGCTGACCAATGTGGCAAGAAGTAGTACCCTGGTCACATGGCTCCAGTTAGCACTGTTAGCCCTGAACACTGTTGTGCGTATGCATGTTCATAATGCTATCACGTAGATTTAGGTCGTATCCTGACGCCAAACACGATATGCTTGGATTTTTATAATTTATCTGTCATACACCCAGCTTCGACGGACATTTGATCCTTGCTAATCTGCTATAGGTTTAGCACACCACGTCTTTTTGTTCTCTGCCCTACACCCAGCTTCTATGGACCTGTGACTCGTACTAATGGTTTAGCACGCCATTGAAATTGAAATTGAAATTGTTACATCCGTGTAATACCGTTACTCACAGGACGTGAAGTTAAGGACACCATAGCGTAAGCCGGAGCTAGCTATAGTCACCGCAGGGCCACCTCAGTAAAAATAATCACCACCGATGCCTGACCGGCAGGCACCGTGGCCGCATCATGCCGGTGCAGCTTAACACGGTTTTTTTTCACCCCGGTTGGGAAGCACCAGCACAATGCAGCTGGCAAGACAAAACCTGGGGGGGGGGCACGGTCTGTGTGCTAGTCCCCGGGTATCGACCCGGGGTGTGCTTCCATGAAACGTCTGCACTGTAAAATACTCTGAAAGCTAGTAATGGTGTGGGAGTGGACTTTGTCCGCTAGTTTAAGGGCACACGGTCTCTGAAGTCCAAGTGTAGTCATAGTAGTAAAAAAAGAGGTTGGAATAGTACCAGTTGTTCCAATGGTGATAACTTCGTAGTGAACGAGGTATCCAGCCGATCTAAGGCCATTTACTAACGCAACATGCTGGGCGTGTTTAGTGATAAACTTAGTAGTATGGTTGGTATCAGAGCAGTATCCAAGCTCAAGAAGCCAAAGTTCTTTACCAGCCATACAGGTAGGAGAGTCTATGTCAGGTAGGACGGCGAGGTCAGGTCTCATTCTCTTCCAGTCCTCTACAGTAATAGTGGGGGGGCGAAGCCAGTCAGGGAGACGCTTACCCAGGACCCCCCTGGGGAGGTCCTCTTCCTTGCCAGCGTCCATGATCATTCTGCGGGATCCCAGGGCTCCAGTGCATAGCACGCCACGTCTCTTTGACCACTTCAAAAATGTTTTGACCACTTTCAATGTTTTGACCATTTCAAAAATGTTTTATTCGCGTTTACATTTTCTTGGTAATAATGTTTTTTTACTGCTGAATATGGCGAGCAGCCAAATTTCTGGCTGAAGCTATATAACCAAGTTCAAGTCTCTTTGGCCACTTCAAGCATGCATGTGTTTACTGTGGCACGCACCCCTAAAACTCCCTGCTTGGCACGTTTGGCAAGCACCTAGATGGCCAGGTGTTAATATTGTTTTAAGTTGTGAAAGGTATCTCACCCCAGGGGGTGGGTCTCCCTACACAAACCAGCGACAACGAGGATTCAGTTCGCATGGCATTGCCTACTGTATGCTTTGCTTGCGCCCATGAGAAATAGCCGTATGCTTTTTGCATGTACTGGGTAACTGGGATGCTGTGCTTCTAAATTGTAAGTACAAAGCCTCCCTGGCTTAAGCCATATAACCAAGTTCAAGTTCAAGTACCAGACTCGTCGGTGGATTGCCGCCAACCCGGAATGGCTGCAGATCAGGGAAGCTGCAAGTTGCTGTAAGGGGTGATCCCGGTAGAATGTGTGGGGGAGTGATTGAGTGAGTTTGAAGCACTGCAGCATTAGTTTGACTTGCATAGGTTCTCAGGTCCCCCCCATGCAAGTGAACATCATCAAGACAGGTGTCTCCACCAGGAGTGGGCAGATGTGTCGTCCCCATCAGCAGTGCAAAATGCTGGAGCATGTGATAGGTCTAGTGCTAGGACATGGACATCTACAGGTGGGCATGTCAGTGCGGCTGCAGGTGAGGGTGAGTGCAGCTGCAGGTGAGGGTGCAGGTGCAGGTTCGGATACAGGGGTCCCCCATGCAAGCGAATAGAATCATCATTTGATATGGTGTAGTGGCTGGTGACTGTGGAGGTGGGAAAGATGTCCATACCCAGCTATCATGGTTTTGCTGAAATTTCATTTCTTGGATCTGATGCTCCATGTATTGGAGCTTACTGTTCATGTCTTGGATCTGATGGTGCAACAATGAAATGATGGGGTTAGGAGCAGGGTCGGTCTTAGGGGCAGGGATAGTCCTAGGGGCAGGGATAGTCCTAGGTGTGTTGGATTTACTAGGGGAGTGGATTTTCCTAGGGGCAGGGATCTTCCTACCACTACTGCTGCTGCTAGGGATCATCCTACTGCTGGGCAGACGGCTTGAAGGTGGCCTTCGCCTTGGCGATTGACAGATCTCCTTCAAGGTCATGATGCTTCACTCAGCCTTCGGAGGAGGCAGAGATAGGAAGGGATAGACGACGGGTGAAGTGAAGTCCAGCGAGAGCGTCAGCAAAAGACGATCAGATTCCCCCCATTCCGGCTGTGCGCGGGTAGGACTACTGCCGGAATGCTAAGGAGAAATTTGCAGGTTGCAAAGGGCAGTAGGGAGGGGGGGGGGGGGGGGTCTGGAGAACTGGGACGGAGGAGAGGTTGGAGAGGGAGGTTGGAGAGGGAGGAGTAGGGTGAGAGGGGGAGATGGAGGGAGGAGGAGAAGGAGAGGGAGGGAGGAGAGGGAAGGATGAGGGAGGATGAGTCTTGGTGTAAAGTTTCGGAGCGATGGAGGGAGAGGAGGTGGCGGGTCAGCAATCTGAAAGGATGCTGATCGGGATCCTGGCCAGGGGATGGCAAGGGGGTGGGTGGGGAGGGGGGTAACGGGAATTACTGGCTGATGGTGCAAGGTACGAAGTCTCCAGGCACAACGATCTCAAAGGATCGTTCAACGCTGTGTGGGATCTAGTGAGGCTGTCCTCACGTCGTGGATCTACGGTGACTGCAAGACTGCGTCTGCGGGGCGTCTTGAACGCAGCGGCAGAGACAATGGAATCTTGATTGGGCAGTAGGCGATGCAGCGCAGGTATAGATTCCTCACGGTGGAACGTAGGCAATCCAGGGGCCAATGGCAGTACTCAGGCCTTGGAGCGAGTCAGAGTGTAAACTGTCGCCTGGAGATAGGCGCAGCGGTTGGTCTTCGTGATGTGGTCAGGGCCATAACCTTTCAATCGTAGGGTATTTACACAGTAGAGGACTGAAGAGAAGATAGCTAATAGGCGCAACAGGCGCACTCAAAAGGAAGCAGGATGCGTACTGCATGGTACTTGCAGTCACGTGCAGGCCACAGCTAGTCTGTGGCCTGGCGGCAGGCAACACGGGTCCTGGAGGGAACAGGAACCGGTGCGCAGTATGCCAACTCAGTTAACTCAGTTACGTATGTCGGATAATAACAGTGTGTGTGTGAGGGGGGGGGGGGGGGGGGGGGGGGGGGGGGGATCTCGACTTTTTAAACTGCCAGGTACATCCCACCCAATAGTAGGGATGGGGAACGGCCTAGTTGTTGTTACATGTAACCAAAAGCAGGAACAGTGGGTGCAGCCCTCTCAGCTGCCAGCTTGATCACAAAGCTGACTATTCTCAACCAAAAACAAACTTCCTCTCCCATTTTTGGGGTTACAGGTGCCCAAAAGGAGAATAATCAATGGGTACAGCCCTCTCAGCTGCAAGCTTGATCACAAAGCTGACCATCGTCAACCAAACACAAACTTCCTCCTCCATACATAGCGTTGCAGGTGCCCATAAGGAGAAGAATAAGTGGATACAGCTCTCTCAGCTGCCTGCTTGCTCGCAAAGCTGACCCTCGTCAACCAAACACAAACTTCCTCCCCCATACATAGCGTTGCAGGTGCCCATAAGGAGAAGAATAAGTGGATACAGCTCTCTCAGCTGCCTGCTTGCTCACAAAGCTGACCCTCGTCAACCAAACACAAACTTACTCTCCAATACCAGAACTACGTTTTAGAAGTAGCCGAAATGAGAATTATCAGTGGGTGCAGCCCTCTCAGCTGCCAGCTTGCTCTCAAAGCTGACCACCATCTTGCCATTCCTGTACTGCCGGATTTCAGTGTGAGTGGACACGGCCTTGCTGGAGGCTGCCCCTTGTGTCAGGTCTGTCAGCATTAGGTCCACACTCTCTGCCAGGTCTAGGTGCACACGCCACCTGATACAGCAAGGGTGGAGTCAAAGAGATTGTTGAGAAAGTAAAAAAAAAACGGGAAAAAAATAATAATATTGAAATCTCGGTAGGTGCCGTTGTTGGCCATGTTAATGATCTTCTTGTCCATGACATGGAATGGGAGCTCTAGTCACTTCGAGTAGTCAATTTCCGTATGTTGCTCTGATTCAGGTGTCTGTGAACCTAACCAGGGTACTACATTTTGTCAAATTAGTCAGCGCTTGAAGCGCACAAACGTCAAATTTGAAATAATTGCACAAATAAAATACAACCGCGCCACTTTAACATGCCCCCACAATATTGGGGGCATTTCTTTCCCTACTTACTTGTTGTTACCCAACTCCTTGATCAGCGAAGTAAAAGCCGGCAGCCCTCACGCCTCGTAATAAGGCATACTATTTATTTATGCATATATAAAAAAAAATACTACTTATTTGTTGTTGCCCAACACCTCCATCAGCGAGGTGAAATCTGGCGACCCTCACGCCTCGTAATAAGGCGTACTATTTATGTATTAATTTATTTAATCAAATACATATCTCACACTACTTACTTGTTGTTGCCCAACACCTCCATCAGCGAAGTAAAAGCTAGCGGCCCTCACGCCTTGTAATAAGGCGTACTATATATGTATTTATTTATTTATGTAACCAAATATATAATACTTACTTGTTGTTGCCCAACACCTCCATCAGTGAGGTGAAAGCTGTCAGCCCTCACGCCTCGTAATAAGGCGTGCTAATGATGCATTTATTTACTTATTTATTTAACCAAATTATAAGACTTACTTGTTGTTGCTTAATACCTGGATCAACTAAGTAAAAGCCGGCGGTCCGCACGCCTCGTAATAAGGTGTACTATTTATGTATTCATTTAATCATATACATACATATGATATTGTATTTAATGGTAATTTTAGCCTAGTCAGACTGCCAGCATCATATGATATCATATTGCCGTTCCCTACTTACTTGTCGTTGCCCAACACCTCAATCAGCGAAGTAAAAGCTGGCGGCCCGCTCCTCTCTAACTTGGTTTTCGATCTCCCCCCAGCCGCCTGATCCCCAATGGTGACTTGACTAACACCACCAACAAGCGGAGCCAGGGTTTTGTTACTTAACAGCGAAGAGAGGGTTGTTCCATGAGCTGTGCCCACCATCAACACACCGCGCTGGGCTATGTCGTTGACTGCTGATACTTCTTTGGCAGTCCCAATCTCATCCACGATGAGCACGTGGGGAGTGTGATTCTGTACCGCCTCAATCATGGTGGCGTGCTGCTGCGCACGATGCGGTACCATGAACCTGCGAGCTCCTCCGATGCATGGATGTGGCGCCACCCCTTCACCTGCATGACCACATACGTATAGCATATCATTAATATCACCACACACACATAGCATAGCATGAATATCACCACATACAAAGCATAGCATGAATATCACCACACACACACACACACACACACACACAGAATAGCATGAACCTGCATGCTCCACCGATGCATGGATGGGGCGCCACACCTTCACCTGCATCACCACATACGTATAGCATATCATTAATATTAACACACACACACATAGCATAGCATGAACCTGCGAGCTCCTCCGATGCATGGATGGGGCGCCACACCTTCACCTGCATCACCACATACGTATAGCATATCATTAATATCACCACACGCACATAGCATAGCATGAACCTGCAAGCTCCTCCGATGCTAGGATGTGGCGCCACACCTTCACCTGAATCACCATGTAAACATAGCATAGCATGAATACCTCCACATACACATAGCATAGCATGAATATCACCACACACACATAGCATAGCATGAATATCACCACACACACAGCATAGTATGAACCTGCGAGCTCCTCCGATGCAAGGATGTGGCGCAACACCTTCACCTGAATCAATGTGTATGCATATATGTCTGTCTGTCTGTCTGTTTGTCTGTCTGTTTGTCTGTCTGTCTGTCTGTCTGTCTGTATGTTCATGCGCCACACCTTCCCCTGAAACAATGTGTATGTACGTATGTTCATGTGCCACACTTGAATTCAATTTTGGATTGAATCAAAATTGAATTCAAACAAATCAACCTGCATCAATGTGCGTATGTATGCTCATGTGCCACGATGTACATCTGTATCTTCATGTGCCACGATGTACATATGTATGTATGATCATGTCCCATGATGCACATATGTATGTATGATCATGTGCCACGATGTACATATGTATGTATGATCATGTGCCACGATGTACATATGTATGTATGATCATGTGCCACGATGAACATATGTATGTATGATCATGTGCCACGATGTACATATGTATGTATGATCATGTGCCATGATGTACATATCTATGTATGATCATGTGCCATGATGTACATATGTATGTATGATCATGTGCCATGATGTACATATGTATGTATGATCATGTGCCACGATGTACATATGTATGTATGATCATGTGCCACGATGTACATATGTATGTATGATCATGTGCCATGATGTACATATGTATGTATGATCATGTGCCACGATGTACATATGTATGTATGCTCATGTGCCACGATGTACATATGTATGTATGATCATGTGCCACGATGTACATATGTATGTATGATCATGTGCCACGATGTACATATGTATGTATGATCATGTGCCACGATGTACATATGTATGTATGATCATGTGCCACGATGTACATATGTATGTATGATCATGTGCCACGATGTACATATGTATGTATGATCATGTGCCATGATGTACATATGTATGTATGATCATGTGCCACGATGTACATATGTATGCATGTTACAGTCCATGGAGAGCCAAAACAATGCGGTTCCATCTCGTGCTTTTTGTGTGTGACATGTCAACCCCCACCAAACACCAACCCACATCAAACATCACCCACCCCCAAACCTAACCAACCACCTACCCCCTATTGCATTGCACGTGTCAATCACCATGACCGACTTGCCGCACACATCTGTAAGGTGTCGTGATATATCCCTCAGCAGACGTTCCATGCATGGCCAGATCTCGTGCCGCTCAACTATTCACCCTCCACCTCCCTCGCAACATCCCTCACCCCCTATTTCATTGGACGTGTCGATCACAATGACCGGCTTGCCGTATACATCTGCCAGGTGGCGTGATATCTCTCTCAGCAGACGTTCCATGAATTGCCAGATCTCGTGCCGCTCACCTTTTCACCCTCCACCTCCCTTGCAGCATCCACTCACCCCCCATTTTATTGGATGTGTCGATGACCATGACCGACTTGCCGCACACATCTGCCAGCTGGCGTGATATAACCATCAGCAGACGTTCCATGCAATGGCAGATCTCGTGTCCCTCACCTATTTACCCTCCACCTCCCTTGCAGCATCCACTCACCCCCTATTTCATTGGACGTGTCGATCACAATGACCGACTTGCCGCACACATCCGCCAGCTGGCGTGATATATCCCTCAGCAGGGTCGTCTTGCCGGCCCCAGGAGGCTTTACTGCACATGCTTGTCAGAATGTCCATGAAGATGTTGGCAATACCTGGCATATGTCTGGATATGCGGTACGTGAGGCCGTACACACGTCCTTCACGGTTTCTAATGCCGCAGATCCTGTTTATGATTGTCAATTTGTGATGTGTGTTCAGTTTATGGATTGTCATTGTATTATGTATTCCCGAAGCATGACACATTTAATGCGTATGGTAGTGGTGTTGACAATGCATGGCATGTGTCTGGGTATGCGGTGTGTGAGGCCGTATACGCGTCCTTCACGGTTTCGAATGCCGCAGATCCTGTTGAGGAGCGTCAATTTGTGATGTATGTTACGTCAATGGATTGTCTTCGTCTAATGTATTCCCAAAGGATTACATATTTAATGTGCGTGGCAGTGGTGCTGGCAATGCAAGGCCAGTGTCTGGCTATGCGGCACGTAGGATCGTACACGTGTCCTTCACGGTTTCAAAGATGAATGATCAGTCATCAGCACTCTTATGTAAAAAAAAACTGGAGGGGCGAGGTGCTAAGGGGACCCTCCGGTACGCCGCAGCTGGGGAAAGTCACGATGGCAGACATAGTAAGTGTAACTCTCCAGGCGGTAGGGACTCCTTCGTGCGACGTGTGGCAATAATGCTGGTACACGAGGCAATATTTTATATGTGCAGCTTAGAGATGAGTTGGTCAACGTGTTCGCCACTGATCCCTAAGGTGGAGACTCTAGGTTAACTTGCTCACTAAGTTAACCTAGTGAGTAGTAAGTAGTTAAAATAGTTAGTTAACAGAACATTTAAAACACATAAATTAATTGAGTATCTCAAGAGATAATGAATAATTAAATTAATTCCCAACAATCATTCAACGCACAATTTTAGGCTGATACACTTCAGGGTACCGTATAGGATTCAGGTCTCAGGGCTTAGGTTTAGGGTTAGAGTATGGGGTTTACATAGAACAAAGAAATAAAAATAGCTAAGGGGGGCTTGCCTACCTGTGCAACGTGCCCGCCACCCCCATTCTACCATCACTGCTGAATGGGTCAGAAAGAGTGGGACCCACAGGTTGATCAAAGGGCAGGCGGCTTGGCTCCTCTTCCGCCTCCCCCCTCGACCCTCCCCCCTGTGCCCTGGCCCTAGTCTCCATCCGAGCTCCCACATGCTGCCTCTCTTGTCTGGATGAGCCATGCTTCTTTTCCATCAAGCACTCCATGGCTTCAGATATGGAAACCTGAATCACACCAGTGGGGCTGAGGGTGTTGACCTGATTAAACTGAATGTCCTGAATGGTCTTCATGACCTGAATATTCTGACTGACCTTCAGAATTTTCCATCCACCATTCCATGGCCTGGGATATGGAAACCTGAATCATACCAGTGGATCTGAGGGTGTTTGCCTGATTGGTTTAAATGGCCTGAATGGCCTGAATGGTCTGAATGGTCTGAATGGTCTTAAAGACCTGAATATTCGGATTGACCTTCAGGATTTTCCATCCACCATTCCATGGCCTCGTATATGGAAACCTGAATCATACCAGTGGGTCTGAGGGTGTTGACCTGATTGGTCTGAATGGCCTAAATGGTCTGATTGGTCTGAGTGGTCTGAGTGGCCTTAATGACCTGAATATTCAGAACGACCTTCAGGATTCTCCATCAATCATTCCATGGCCTCGTATATGGAAACCTGAACCACACCAATGGGTTTGGTGGTGTTGACCTGATTGTATTACATGTATGTATATGTATGTGTTCTATATGTTATATAATCAATTAATTATTCATGATATCTTGCATGATATGTATGTTTTCTCCTCTCTATCACAATATGCAATCACATTCACCACTCACATGCACCATTTTATAAATATTGGGCCTAAAGGTTGATCTAGATAGCCTGGATGGCACACATATCAGAGCGCCACCTAGCCTTCCATTCCACAATCTGTGCTCCTACGTGGGCTTGAAGGATTGATGGTGCAAGCCTAGTGCAATGTGAACATGGACAATATTGCAATACTGTTATATACTTATATAAGTGATCACTAATACAGTTATATAATAAACCAACTGGCATTTAATGGCTCCCTTAGATTGGCATCGCACTTCTCGTTCGACGCGCTTTCTGGTCGTTATTTCTTTTATGAGAT
Source organism: Chlamydomonas sp. ICE-L (assembly GCA_013435795.1). Taxonomy (NCBI): domain Eukaryota; kingdom Viridiplantae; phylum Chlorophyta; class Chlorophyceae; order Chlamydomonadales; family Chlamydomonadaceae; genus Chlamydomonas; species Chlamydomonas sp. ICE-L. The sequence continues at coordinate 158,789,493 of JACBWV010000610.1, read as the reverse complement.
TTGGACAACCTAAACTAGCCAGATTATTTTTCTGAGAGTTGATATGTGATGCCAATGAAATTAGCTACGCGGCAATACCTTTAAACCCATGTAAAAGTGTTTTCTCAAGAAGTGTCTAATTTGTATATACGTTTTTATACGTTTACATGTACACGTTTATACGGCTTATAAAAATAAAAACATACGTTTGCTTCTCAACCCTAGGCATAACATAAATGTACGTACACATGTATTCTCTATGTGTATGTATGTGCATATGTATATTTCTGGATCGGAAATCTTAAAGGAGGAAGCATGAGAAATAATAGATGAGACAAGCCGGAGACAAGCTGCAGTGTTTGTATGTTGTTGCAATCCAGGGGTGGTCTAAATAGGCTAAAGGGACTTACCCAAACGTGACAGGAGGGGCTAAAAACGAAGAAGCACCCCAAACGATCGTTTACTGATGGGGGACCTGAGTTCATGCTGCGGGAGATTTAATTCTACGATTAAAATTAATGCGGCGAAGAAATCTACGTTGCGTGTCATTTAGATAAACGCATACCACCTTACCTAGCAGTGCACATTTAATTATACGATCATAATTAATGCGGTGAAGATATCTACATAATGTGTTATTTCGATAAAACACAGCTCATATCATACCACCCTTCAGTGGTTGGCCCAGTGCAAGCAAACGGGCTGACCCCCTCAACCTCACCCCTTGTAATAAGGCGCACTATTGATTTATTTATGCGCCCAAGGATGGGCTTTAAAAGTTTGATAGCTTCTGTCTGTACGTATAATATTTGGTGAAGCCCCCCTTGTGTATCATCCACAAAGCTGATCCCCCCCTCCTGTAATAAAGCGTACTATTTATTTATGCATTTATTCATATCACCTGAACTCACCTGAACTCCATCTAGAACCAGGCGGGTCCCATCAACAAATCTGAGTACCACACCCCTACCCTCATCCACCGCCACCTCCATAAGAGGACTAGGTCCTTGCGAGTGTGGCCAAACTGCATCTTGCAACCTGTAGGCAGAAGGAGGTGTGTGTATGTGGGTATGTATGCTACAATCCAAATGTAACCACCGCCACTTCCATGGGATGGCTAGGTCCTTGCGAGTGTGGGCAAACTGCCATTTGCAACCTGCAGACAGAAAGAGATGTATGTGGCAGGGAGGTAAGGAGCGATACATGGAGGCAGGGAGGTAAGGACGGATAAATAAATAAATCTGAACTTCCAAGATATGTCACATTGACACTTCTAAGGACGTGGGGTTAAGGGAACCGGCTCGTAAGTATGCGATGGACGGGCTTACATCACACCTAGAGTCCAGTTACCATGCCGGTCGACGACCCTCCGGGTGGGCCCAGGTGACCTCGATGGGGAAGGACGGATATATGGATACATGGAAACAAGGATGGATGGGTGGATGAATAAATGGATATTGGAAAGTAATAGCATTGTATTGGATAGAGATTACATACACTGTATGTATGTTGTTGGAGTCCAAGGGTTGGCTGATTAGGCTATGTCCAACCAAGATATCAAAAGAGGCTAAAACGAAAAAAACTGATGAACTGAACCCCAAACAATCGTTTTACCAACTGGGGCCCTGAATTTGTGCTACAGAGATAATCACAAACTGCACTGGTGGGTTATATATTAGTCAGTAATAACATTGAATTGGATAGTAGTTACATTCAAACTGCACCTTCACTACACAAGGTGTTTGGGAGCGGTTACTATCGCATCATAGCTTTTCTTTTCAGCCAGGAGACACAGCTTCTAGGCAGCTCTCTGAACCAGCCACTGGGTTAAGCCCCGAGATTTCAACAGTACTGGGAAGATGATTCTGTCAGCTTCCAGATGCACTACTTTGAGTAAGGCTTGTCTAGGTAATGAGAACGCCTGGTGGGGCGTGGTATTAAGGGAGCCCCGTCTTACAGCTGTAGAGAACGGGCTGCTACTTTACCTGTGCATAGCTACCGTGGCGGTTGACAGCGACCGCGAACACTAAATCGCACCTGTAGGGATTCCAATGCATCACCTTCTTCGGCCCAAGGAGCTCTACCATTGAGCCATTCGTCAAAACGGGATTAGGGTGTGGGAGTAAGCATAATGCTGTGTTGCATGTTTGTTGGCATGTAACCCCGGCCCTAACTGGCCCTGTCGTAAACCCTGGCTTCGGTCCGCTGCACGCGATTCCGGTGCCTCCTGTCACTCTGATAGCCAACGCTCTCCACTAATTTCCTGCGTCACTGGCGAGTTGCGACGCACCTAGGACTCGTTATTTAGTATTTTTGGTCATTGATATATATATATATATATATATATATATATATACATACATATATATATATATGTATGTATATATCGCACCTGGCAGGCATCACCGCTAAGAGGGTCTCAAGGTCACCATCATCACCGCTGACTGTAATTCTATCTTCAGATTCATTTCCAGCGGAAAGGTTGTCGGCAAAAAAGATGGGCTTCAGCGCCCTGGAGCACTGACCTAAGGTGGGTTGTTGGGTATTGTTTGGTGTTGGGTGGGGTCTTAGGTGTTGTTGGGTGCTGGGTGGGGTGTAGGGAGTTGGGTAGTGTTGGGTGTTGTTGGGAGGGGTGTTGGGTGTTGGGTGTTGTTGGATGTTGGATGGTGTTGGGTGTTCTTGGATGTTGGGAGTAGTTGGATGTTGGGAGTACTTGGATGTTGGGTGGTGTTGGTTGTTGGGTGGTGTTGTGTGTTGTGTGTAGTTGGATGTTGGGTGGTGTTGTGTGTTGTGTGTTGTGTGTAGTTGGATGTTGGGTGGTGTTGTGTGTTGTGTGTTGTGTGTAGTTGGATGTTGGGTGTTGTTGTGTGTAGTTGGATTTTGTGTGTAGTTGGTTTTGGGGTGTTGGGTGGTGGTGGTGGTGGGTTATATATTGGACAGTAAAAACATTGTACTAGATAGCAATCTCACACAAACTGCACCTCCAGTACACAAGGTGTTTTAGAGGGCTTTCTGTCTGTCGTATATCTGGCGCCCTGTAGCTAAGACCTTGCACCATGGGAAGAGAAGGGTGGGGGTGGGAGGGAGGGGGAGTGTGCTGTAAGTTTCTGGCCAGAATTAGGCCAAAACGCCCACTTGTTGGATGTTGGGTGTAGTTGGATGTTGGGTGAAGTTGAGTGTTGGGTGTAGTTGGTTTTGGGGTGGTGGGTAGTGGTGGTGGTGGGTTATATATTGGACACAAATAACATTGTATTGAGTAGTAATCACATACAAACTGCACGGCAAATACAAGGTGATTGGGAGGAGTTACTGTCGCATATCTGGCGCCCTGTAGCATTGACCTTGCACCATAGATAGAGAGGGGGGGCGGGGAGGGTAGTGTGTTGTGAGTTTCAGGCCAGAATAAGTCCAAATGCTCAGTAAACAAACAGAAAGCGCCCCTGATTGCACTGCCTTGAACCATAAGGAGGAGAGGGGGGGGTGGGGGGGTGGGGGGGTCAGGCCAGAATAAGGCCAAAACGCTCAGTAAAAAAACAGAAAGCTACCTGGAGCATTGACCTTGCACAGTAGGGAAAGGGGTAGCGTGTTGTGAATTTCAGGCCAGGATTAGGTAACAACACACAGTAAAAAAACAGAAAGCGACCTGTAGCACTGACCTTGCACCATAGGGAGAGAGAGGGAGGGGGGGGGGGGGGGGGGGGGGGGGGGGGGGGGGGCAGTGTTTTGTGAATTTCAGGCCAGAATTAGGCCAAACCGTTCAGAACAAAAACAGAAAGCGACCTGGAGCATTGACCTTGCAACATAAGGAGAGGGGGGGGGGGGGGGGGGGGAGTGTGATATGAGTTTAAAGCCAGAATTAGGCCCAAACACTCGGTAAAAAAACAGCAAGCGACCTGGATCACTAACCTTCCACCATAGGGAGAGAGGGAGAGGGGGAGGGGGGGGGGGGTAGTGTGTTGTGAGTTTCAGGCCAGAATTAGGCCAAAACACTCAGTAAAAAAACAGCAAGCGACCTGGGACACTGACCTGGCACCATGCTCATCTCGTACTCAGTCTCCGACCCAAATGTGCTCCCAGTCACCATGTCTCTATCAGATGCGTAGTTGTCTGGCATGTTGGTATGTAGGCTATGGTCTCTGCCTCTGTGTGAATCGTACAGAGGTAGGCTCCTGTCGTTGTCATTGGCTGGCATGTTGGTATGTGCGTGGGGGCCCGTGTGGAGGCGGTCATCCGTTCTGTACCACACGAGTGGAGCGTATGGAGGGAGGCCGGGAGGGAGGCTCTGGTTGTTTTCCAGTTGGCCCCAGTCGCCGCCATTGGCTGGCATGTTGGTATGTGCGTGACGGCCCATGTCTCTGAGTGGAGAGTAGGGCGGTAGGTTGGTTTCCCTAGGCAGAAAACCTCTTTCGGACGCATCATTGTCCGGCATGTTGGAAAGCAGGTATGTACCGTTCCTGTCCCTGTGTGAATCATGTGGATGTGCGCCCCAGACGTTATCCAGGCCCCAGTCCTTGTCCTCGGCTGGCATGTCTGGCAGAGACGCGACAAGCCTGTATGCTTTGCAGCTTGGACCGAGGTAGAAAGCCTCCACCCTGGGGTCGGCATCTAAGGCCTTCCAAACCTTCTTGTTGCTGCAGCTGTGTCCACTACCAAGCATAATATCCCCATCTGCATGCATGCATTTTCTTGAATTTTAGTTTGAATTTGATGCCTCCATCTTCATGCAAAAAATTGAAATTTAAAATTAGTACGAGCTGCCACAGGTCGTGAGATTGAGGGAACCCTCCTGTTTGTATGCATGTACCGTATGTATGCTCATGTGTGCATGTATCATCATGCTCGTGTGTTTACATGCATGTGTGCATGCTCATGTGTATGTGTGCATGCATGTAAGTATGCTCATGTATGCATGTATCATCATGCTCTTGTGTTTGCATGCATGTGCGCATGCTCATGTGTATGTATGCATGTATGTAAGTATGCTCCTGTGTGCATGTATTATCATGCTCATGAGTACATGCATTTTCATTTATGTGTGTATGCTCATGTGCATGTATGCATGTAGGTAAGTATGCTCATGTGTGCATGTATCATCATGCTCATGTGTATGCTCATGTGTATGTATGCATGCACGTCAGTATGCTCACGTGTGCATGTATTATCATGCTCATGTGCACATGCATGTGCATGCTCATGTGTATGCTCATGTGTATGTATGCATGCACGGAAGTATGCTCATGTGTGCATGAATCATCATGCTCATGTACACATGCATTTGTGTATGCTCGTGTGTATGTATGCATGCAGGTAAGTATGCTCAGTGTGTACATACTGGATTACGGCTACCATGTTGTGGACCTGGCCAGGGATCGAACCTCAGACCTGTCTGATGCTAGGTAGTACTATACCATATAGTGATATAGCAAGAGCTCGATATCTTCATGCATACATTTGAATGATGAGTTTGAGGCCGAGGCCGAGTTTCAATTTAAATTTTAGTTTGGGTTTGAGTCTGAGTAATGCCCGAAACCCACCAAATCTAATTGTTTTGGTTGTTGTGTCCGATTCTACCCAAGAAGTCCCCATCTTAATACATGTGTTCGAGGCCGTCGGAATTTGAATTTGAATTTGAATTTGAATTTTAGTTTGGGTCTGAGTCTGATTTTGAGTCTGAGTAATGCCTGATACCCACAAAATCTTATTATTTTGCTTGTTGTGTCCACTTCTGCCCAAGAAGTCCCCATCTTCAGACATGAGTTTGTGGCTTAGTTGAAATTTGAATTTGAATTTTAGTGTGGGTTTGAGTTTGAATTTGAGTCTGAGTAATGCCTGATACCCACAAAATCTTATTATTTTGGTTGTTGTGTCCACTTCTGCCCAATAAGTCCCCATTTTCACACATGAGTTTTGCAGTGCATGCACATTGCAGTATTCCAATTTCGACGAATGACTCGATGACAGAGCTCCTTAAACAAAGAAGGTGCCGGGTGTTCGAACCCCTGACGGGTGCGCTTTAGTGGCTTTCTAGGCAGGCAGGTAGGTGATCTAGGCAGGCTATCTAGACAGGCAGGCAGGTAGGTTGATTAGGCAGGCTATCTAGCAGGCAGCAGGTAGGTGATCATAGGTAGGCAGGCAGGCAGGCAGGTAGGGGCAGGCAGGGCAGGTAGGAGCTTCTAGGAGGTATTAGGCGGCAGGCAGGTAGGTGATCTATGGTAGGCAGGCAGGGAAGGCTATCTAGACGGGGAGGCAGGTAGGTGATTCTAGAAAGGATATTAGGCAGCAGGCCGGTATGGTGATCTCGGCAGGCTATCTAGGCAGGCAGGGCAGGCAGGTGGTAGGTGATCAGGCAGGCTTCTAGGCAGGGCAGGCAGGAGGTAGGTGGCTCTAGGCAGCTATCTAGGCAGGCAGGAGTTAGGTGATATAGGTAGGCAGGCAGCAGGCGATCTGAGCACAGGCAGGCAGGTAGGTGATATAGGCAGGCATTAGCAGGCAGGAGGTAGGTGATCTAGGTAGGCAGTCAGGTAGGAAGGTGAGGTGGCAGCAGCAGGTAGGTGATCTAGCAGGCTATATAGGCAGGCAGGCAGGTAGGTTGTCTAGGTAGGCAGGCAGGAGGTAGGAAGGTGGTGGGCAGGAGGCAGGTAGGTGACTAGGCCTGCTATTACCTAGGCAGGCAGCTAGGGATTAGGTAGGCAGGCAGGCAGGCATGCTATCTAGGACAGGCAGGCAGGTAGGTGATCTAGGAGCTATCTAGGGCAGGCATATGTAGGTGATCTAGGCAGCTACTGCAGGCAGGCAGGGCAGGTAGGTGCATCTAGGCAGGCTTTAGGCGGCAGGCAGGCAGGTAGGTGATTTAGGCAGGGGCTTATCTAGGCAGGCCGCAGGTAGGGATCTAGGTAAGGCGGCGGCCGGCAGGCTATCTCGACAGTTCAGGCAGGTAGGTAATCTAGGCAGGCAGGGCCGGTTAGGTGATCTAGCGCATTAGGCAGGCGCAGGGCAGGAGGTGATCTAGGCAGGAGGAAGGCGGCGGCAGGCAGGTAGGTGATCTAGGTAGGCAGGCAGGCAGGAAGTTACGGTGGGCAGGCGGAGGTAGGTGATCTAGGCAGGCTTCTCTAGGCAGGCAGGAGGTCGGTGACTAGGAGCATGCAGGCAGGTATCTAGACAGGCAGGCAGGTAGGTGCCTATGCAGGCATTAGGCAGGGCAGGGGCAGGTAGGTGGATTAGGCCGCTATCTATGCAGGCAGGCAGGAGGTATGTGATCTAGGCAGGGCTATCGCGCAGGCAGGCAGGAAGGTAGGTGGTGATCTAGGCAGGCTATTCTAGGCAGGCATGCCGTGGGAATCTAGGTAGGCAGGCAGGCAGGCTATCTAGACAGCAGGAGGTAGGTGGATATAAGGCAGGCTATCTAGGGCAGAGGCGGCAGGTAGGGATACTAGGTATGCCAGGCAGGTCGGAAGGTCGGTGGCAGGCAGGATGTAGGTGATCTAGGCAGGCTATCTAGGCAGGCAGGCAGGTAGGTGATCTAGGTAGGCAGGCAGGCAGGCAGGCATTCTAGACAGGCAGGCAGGTAGGTGATCTAGGCAGGCTATCTAGGCAGGGGGCAGGTTAGGTTATCTAGGCAGGGCTATCCAGGCAGCCGGAGGCATGTAGGTGAATTAGTGCAGGCTCTAGGCCGGCCGGGCAGGCAAGGTAGGGATTAGGCGGCTTATTAGGCAGGCAGGCCGGTAGGGTAGGTCGATTAGGTCGGCCAGGCAGGCAGGCTATCTAGACAGGGGCAGGCAGGTAGAGGTGATCTAGGAGGCTATCTAGGAGGCAGGCAGGTCGGTGATCTAGGCAGGCTATCTAGCAGGCAGGCAGGGCCAGAGGTGATCAGGCATGCAGGGAAGGGGCAGGCAGGCCGTAGGTGATCTCTGAGGCTATTCTAGGCAGGCAGGCAGTAGTTGATCTAGGTAGTAGGCCGGCAGCGCAGAGAGGTAGTGGGCAGGCAGCAGGGTAGGGTGATAAGGCAGGCATCTATGCAGCTATCTAGGCAGGCAGGCAGGCAGGAGGTATCTAGGCAGGCTATCTAGGCCGGAGGCAGGCAGGTAGGGATTGGCAGGGCTATCTAGGCAGGCAGGCAGGAGGTAGGTGATCTAGGCAGGCTATCTATGAATGAGGCAGTCTAGGTGATTCTAGGTAGGCAGGCAGGCAGGCAGCTATCTCGACAGGCCAGGGCCCAGGTGGTGATCTCGGCAGGCTATCTAGGAGGCAGGCAGGTAGGTGATCTAGGCAGGCTATCTAGGCAGGCAGGCAGGCAGGTAGGTGATCTAGGCAGGCAGGAAGGCAGGCAGGCAGGCAGGTAGGTGATCTAGGTAGGCAGGCAGGCAGGAAGGTAGGTGGGCAGGCAGGCAGGTAGGTGATCTAGGCAGGCTATCTAGGCAGGCAGGCAGGTAGGTGATCTAGGTAGGCAGGAGGGCAGGCTATCTAGACAGGCAGGCAGGTAGGTGATCTAGGCAGGCTATCTAGGCAGGCAGGCAGGTAGGTGATCTAGGCAGGCTATCTAGGCAGGCAGGCAGGCAGGTAGGTGATCTAGGCAGGCTATCTAGGCAGGCAGGCAGGCAGGTAGGTGATCTAGGCAGGCTATCTAGGCAGGCAGGCAGGTAGGTGATCTAGGTAGGCAGGCAGGCAGGCTATCTAGACAGGCAGGCAGGTAGGTGATATAGGCAGGCTATCTAGGCAGGCAGGCAGGCAGGTAGGTGATCTAGGTAGGCAGGCAGGTAGGAAGGTAGGTGGGCAGGCAGGAAAGGGGTGATCTAGGCAGGGCTATCTCGGCAGTCAGGATGTAGGTGATATAGTATGCAGGAAGGCATGCAGGCTATCAGACGGCAAGGCAGGTAGGTGATCTAGGCAGGCTATCTAGGCAGGCAGGCAGGTATGTGATCTATGCAGGCTACCAGGCAGGCAGGCAGGAGGAGGTGATCTAGGCAGCTCTCTCGGCAGGCGGGCAGGCAGGGTAGGTGATTAGGGAGGCTATCTAGGCAGGCAGCAGGTAGGTGATCTAGGTTAAGGCCGGGCAGGCCGGCATCTAGAAGGCAGGCAGGTGGTGCTCAGGCAGGCATCTAGGCAGGCAGCAGGTAGGTGATCTAGCAGGCTATCTAGCAGGCAGGCAGGCAGGTAGGTGATCTAGGCAGGCAGGAAGGCAGGCCGGCATGCGGTAGGGGATCTAGGAGGCTGGCTATCTAGGCAGGCAGGCAGGTAGGTGATCTAGGTAGGCAGGCAGGCAGGAAGGTAGGTGGGCAGGCAGGCAGGTAGGTAATCTATGCAGGCATCTATGCAGGCAGCAGGGGTAGGTGATCTAGGCAGGCTATCTAGGCAGGCAGGCAGGCAGGTAGGTGATCTAGGCAGGCTATTAGGAGGCAGGCCGGTAGGTGATTCTAGGCAGGCTAATCTAGGCAGGAAAGGCAGGCAGCAGGTAGGTTAGTGATCTAGGCGGCTATCTAGGCAGGCAGGCCGGTAGGGTGACCCTAGCAGGCTATCTAGGCAGGAGGCCAGGTAGGTGATCTAGGTAGGAGGCAGGCAGCAGGCAGGTAGGTGGCAGGGCAGGCAGGAGGTGATCTAGGCAGGCTATTAGGCATGCGGGCAGGTAGGTGATCTAGGCCATGCTATCTCGGCGGCAGGGCAGGAGGTGACCTAAGCAGGCTATTAGGCAGGCAGGCAGGCAGGTAGAGGGTCGGTGATCTAGGCAGGCTAACTAGGCAGCAGGCATGTTAGGTGACCTACGCAGGCTATCTAGGCAGGCAGCAGGTAGGTGATCTAGGCAGGCTATCTAGGCCTGCAGGCAGGTGGTTATCTAGAGGCTATTCTAGGCAGGCAGGCAGGCAGGTAGGTGATCTAACAGGTATCTAGGCAGGGCAGCAAGGTAGGTGATCTAGGCCGGTATTCAGGCAGGCAGGCAGGTAGGTGATCTAAGCAGGCTATTCTTCGGCAGCAGGCAGGTAGGTGATCTAGGCAGCTATGGACGGGCCGGCGGGGCAGGAAGGTCGGTGGGGAGGCAGGCAGGTATGGGATATAAGCAGGCATCTAGCAGGGGCAGGGCAGGTAGGTCTTAGGGCAGGTATCTGGAAGGCGGCAGGTAGGTGTCTAGGCGGTATCTAGGCAGGCAGGGCATGTATGTGATCTAGGGAGGCTATCTAGGCAGGCAGGCAGGTATGTGATCTAGGCAGGCTATCTAGGAAGGCAGGCGGGCAGGAAGGTATGTGGGCAGGCAGGCAGGTAGGTGATCTAAGCAGGCTATCTAGGCAGGCAGGCAGGTAGGTGATCTAGGCAGGCTATCTAGGCAGGCTATCTAGGCAGGCTATCTAGGAAGGCAGGCGGGCAGGAAGGTAGGTGGGCAGGCAGGCAGGTAGGTGATCTAGGCAGGCTATCTAGGAAGGCAGGCGGGCAGGAAGGTAGGTGGGCAGGCAGGCAGGTAGGTGATCTAGGCTGGCTATCTGGGTAGGCTATTTAGTTAGGCAGGCAGGCAGGTAGGTGACCTGGGTAGGCTATCTAGGTAGGCTATCTACGTAGCAGCAGCCGGTAGGCTTGACAGGCAGGTTGGTAGGTGATCTGGGTAGGCTATCTGGGTAGGCTATCTAGGTAGGCTATCAACGTTGGCATGGCAGGCCGGAGGAGGCCGGTAGGCAGGTAGGTATCTAGGTTCGGCTATCTAGTTCGAGGAAGGAAATTAGGTAGTCTACTAGGTAGGTATCAGGTAGGCCATTAGGTTGCATGCAGGCAGGAAGGTGATCTAGGCAGGCTATCTAGGTAGTCCATCTAGGTAGGCAGGCAGGTAGGCAGGCAGGAAGGTAAGTGATCTAGGAGGCAGGCAGGCAGGAAGGTAGGTAGGCAGGCAGGCGGTAGTTGATCTCGGTCGGCTAATCTAGTAGGCCCATCTAGGTAGGGCAGGCAGGCAGGAGGTGATCTAGCAGGCTATCTAGGTAGTCAATATAGGTAGGCAGGCAGGTGGCCGGCAGGTAAGGTACGTGATCTAGGTAGGCGGCAGCAGGAAGGTGAAGGTAGGAGGCAGGCCGGCAGGTAGGTGTCTAGTAGGCATCTAGGTAGCCATTAGGTAGGCAGGCAGGCAGGAAGGTGATCTAGGCAGGCTATCTAGGTAGGCAGGCAGGCAGGTGATCTAGCAGGCTATCTAGGCAGGCCATCTAGGTAGGCAGGCAGGTAGGCAAGAGGAGGTTACAGTGCTCGGCAGGCATCCAGGTAGGCAGGGCAGGTAGGTGATATAGGCAGGTATCTAGTAGGACGGCAGTTAGGTGCGTTCTAGGCAGGCTATTAGGGGCAGGCCATCTAGGTAGCAGGCAGGGTGGTAGCAGGCATGTTAGGTGATCTAGGCGAGGTATCTAGGTAGGCATTTCAGTTAGGAGGCATGTAGGAAGCCAGGCAGGTAAGTGATCTAGGCAGGCTATCTGGGTTGGTGACCTAGGCAGGCAGATTTCCTTTTCAGCATCTACGTAGTTGCTCTTCCAGGTTATTCAGCCTAACCAAAAGCGGACTAGTGCACTTGGAAGCCAGCATAATCGTTTTTTCTAGCACTGCTGAAATTTGTGGGCTTTACCCAATGGCTGGCTCAGGGAGCTACCTAAAGTGATGCTATAGTTGAAAAGAAAAACACTGACGCAAACTCACATTCCCTGCCCAAATGTTCCCCTATCATCGAGACTGCTGCTTCCTGATGGTCCAATGAAGAAATGTACTCCACGACGATCTCCTTCAGCTATCAGAAACCTTTTCGATGCCCGTTACATAAGTTACAACGTAGTACACGGTAGGGGGAATGGGTAGTTAGGTAGCAGGTAGGTCCATAGGTAGGTAGGTAGATAGGTAGTTGGTTGGTAGGTAGGTAGGTCCGTCCAGAGGTAGGTAGGGTAGGTTAGGTTCGGTAAGGGTAGGGTAGGTAAGTAGGTAGGCAGGTACCTAGGTAGGTAGGTAGGTAGGTAGTTAGGTAGGGTCGGTCGGTAGGCGGTCGGTAGGGTAGGTAGGTAGGCAAGGTACTAGTTTAGGTAAGTAGGTAGGGTAGGTAGGTAGGTTGGTTAGGTTGGTTGGTAGGTAGAGTAGTAGGTAGGTAGGGTTAGGTAGGTAGGTCGGTGGCAGGTAGGTAGGCAGTAGGTTGGCAGGTAGGCAGGAAGGTAGGTGGGCAGGCAGGCAGGTAGGAAGGTAGGTGGGCAGGTAGGTAGGTAGGTAGGTAGGTGATCTAGGTAGGCAGGCAGGCAGGCTATCTAGACAGGCAGGCAGGTAGGTGATCTAGGCAGGAGGCTATTAGGCAGGCGGCAGGTAGGTGAGGTGATATTAGGCAGGCTATCTAGGCAGGCAGGCAGGCAGGTAGGTGATCTAGGCAGGCTATCTAGGCAGGCAGGCCAGGCAGAGGTAGGTGATATAGGACAGGCTATCTAGGGCAGGAGGCAGGGTGGTTAGGTGATATATGTAGGGCAGGCAGGCGGATATAAGACAGGCAGGCAGGTCGAGGTAGGTGATTAGGCCCAGGTATCTAGACAGGCAGGACAGGTAAGGTGATCTAGGCAGGCTAATCTAGGCAGGAACGGCAGGCAGGGAGGTGATCTAGGAACGGCAGAGGAAGGAGCAAGCAGGGGTAGGCTGATCTAGGCAGCTAATATAGGCAGGCAGGGGGGGCACGGTGGTTGATTAGGTAGGCAGGCAGAAGGAAGGTAGGTGGGCAGGCAGCAGGTAGGGTAATCTAGGGGCAGGCTATCTAGGCAGAGGCAGGCAGGGGTAGGTGATCTAGGCAGGCTATCTAGGAGGCAGGCAGGCAGGTAGGTGATCTAGGCAGGCTATCTAGGCAGGCAGGCAGACAGGTAGGTGATCTAGGCAGGCTATCTAGGCAGGCAAGGAAGGTAGTGATCTAGGCAGGCGACTAGGCAGGCAGGCAGGTAGGTAGGTGAGCTAGGCAGGCTATCTAGGCAGGCAGGCAGGCGGTAGGGGTGACTGGACGGTCTATCTAGGCAGGCAGGCAGGTAGGTGATCTAGGTAGGCAGGCAGGCAGGCAGGCGGGCAGGTAGGTGGGCCAGGCGGCAGGAGGTGATCTAGGCAGGCTATTAGGCAGGCAGGAGGTAGGTGAATAAGCAGGCTATTAGGCGGCCAGGGCAGGTAGGTGGATCGAGGAGGCTATTCTCAGGCAGGCCGCAGGTAGGTGACCTAAGAAGAGCTATTAGGGCAGGCAGGGCAGGTGTGATCGAGGCAGGCTACTAGGCCGCAGGCAGACGGTAGGTGATCTAGGGCAGGCTATCTAGGCAGGCAGGGCCTGTAGGTGATTCTAAAGCAGGCTATCTAGGCGGGCAGGCGCAGGTGGTGATCATCTAGGCAGGCTATCTAGGCAGGCAGGCAGGTAGGTGATCTAAGCAGGCTATCTAGGCAGGCAGGCAGGTAGGTGATCTAGGCAGGCTATCTAGGAAGGCAGGCGGGCAGGAAGGTAGGTGGGCATGCAGGCAGGTAGGTGATCTAAGCAGGCTATCTAGGCAGGCAGGCAGGTAGGTGATCTAGGCAGGCTATCTAGGAAGGCAGGCAGGTAGGTGATCTAGGCAGGCTATCTAGGCAGGCAGGCAGGTAGGTGATCTAGGCAGGCTATCTAGGCAGGCAGGCAGGTAGGTGATCTAGGCAGGCTATCTAGGAAGGCAGGCGGGCAGGAAGGTAGGTGGGCCAGTCAGGCCAGGTAGGGTGATCTAAGCAGGCTATCTAGGTAGGCAGGCAGGTAGGTGATCTAGGCAGGCTATCTAGGCAGGCTATCTAGGCAGGCTATCTAGGAAGGCAGGCGGGCAGGAAGGTAGGTGGGCAGGCAGGCAGGTAGGTGATCTAGGCAGGCTATCTAGGAAGGCAGGCGGGCAGGAAGGTAGGTGGGCAGGCAGGCAGGCAGGTAGGTGATCTAGGCTGGCTATCTGGGTAGGCTATCTAGGTAGGCAGGCAGGCAGGTAGGTGACCTTGGTAGGCTATCTAGGTAGGCTATCTATGTAGGCAGGCAGGCAGGTAGGCTGGCAGGCAGGTAGGTGATCTGGGTAGGCTATCTGGGTAGGCTATCTAGGTAGGCTATCAACGTTGGCAGGCAGGCAGGCAGGCAGGCAGGTAGGCAGGTAGGTGATCTAGGTAGGCTATCTAGGTAGGCAGGAAGGAAATCTAGGTAGGCTATCTAGGTAGGCTATCTAGGTAGGCCATCTAGGTAGGCAGGCAGGCAGGAAGGTGATCTAGGCAGGCTATCTAGGTAGTCCATCTAGGTAGGCAGGCAGGTAGGCAGGCAGGAAGGTAAGTGATCTAGGTAGGCAGGCAGGCAGGAAGGTAGGTAGGCAGGCAGGCAGGTAGGTGATCTAGGTAGGCTATCTAGGTAGGCCATCTAGGTAGGCAGGCAGGCAGGAAGGTGATCTAGGCAGGCTATCTAGGTAGTCCATCTAGGTAGGCAGGCAGGTAGGCAGGCAGGAAGGTACGTGATCTAGGTAGGCAGGCAGGCAGGAAGGTAGGTAGGCAGGCAGGCAGGTAGGTGATCTAGGTAGGCTATCTAGGTAGGCCATCTAGGTAGGCAGGCAGGCAGGAAGGTGATCTAGGCAGGCTATCTAGGTAGGCAGGCAGGCAGGTGATCTAGGCAGGCTATCTAGGCAGGCATCTAGGTAGGCAGGCAGGTAGGCAAGCAGGCAGGTAAGTGATCTGGGCAGGCTATCCAGGTAGGCAGGCAGGTAGGTGATATAGGCAGGTTATCTAGGTAGGCAGGCAGGTAGGTGGTCTAGGCAGGCTATCTAGGCAGGCCATCTAGGTAGGCAGGCAGGTAGGCAGGCAGGTAGGTGATCTAGGCAGGTTATCTAGGTAGGCCATCTAGGTAGGCAGGCATGTAGGAAGGCAGGCAGGTAAGTGATCTAGGCAGGCTATCTGGGTTGGTGACCTAGGCAGGCAGATTTCCTTTTCAGCATCTACGTAGTTGCTCTTCCAGGTTATTCAGCCTAACCAAAAGCGGACTAGTGCACTTGGAAGCCAGCATAATCGTTTTTTCTAGCACTGCTGAAATTTGTGGGCTTTACCCAATGGCTGGCTCAGGGAGCTACCTAGAAGCTGATGCTCGTAGTTGAAAAGAAAAACACTGACGCAAACTCACATTCCCTGCCCAAATGTTCCCCTATCATCGAGACTTCTGCTTCCTGATGGTCCAATGAAGAAATGTACTCCACGACGATCTCCTTCAGCTCATTCAGAAACACTTTTTCGATGCCCTTTACCTAACGTACAACGTAGTTACAAGGTAGGTGAATGGGTAGGTAGGTAGATAGGTAGGTACTAGGTAGGTAGATAGGTGGTTGGTTGGTAGGTAGGTAGGTACGTAAATAGGTAGGTAGGTAGGTAGGTAGGTAGGTAGGTAGGTAGGCAGGTACTAGGTAGGTAGGTAGGTAGGTAGGTAGGTAGGTAGGTAGGTAGGTAGGTAGGCAGGTACTAGGTAGGTAAGTAGGTAGGTAGGTAGGTAGGTAGGTAGGTAGGTAGGTAGGAAGGTAGGTAGGTAGGTAGGCAGGTAGGTAGGCAGGTAGGTAGGCAGGTAGGCAGGTAGGCAGGTAGGTGGGTAGGTAGGTAGGTAGGTAGGTAGGTAGGTAGGTAGGTAGGTAGGCAGGTAGGTAGGTTGGTTGGTAGGTAGGTAGGTAAGTAGGTAGGTAGGTAGGTAGGTAAGTAGGTAGGTCGGTAGGCAGGTAGGTAGGCAGGTAGGTAGGCAGGTAGGTAGGTAGGCAGGTAGGCAGGCAGGTAGGTAGGTAGGTAGGTAGGTAGGTAGGTAGGGTAGGTAGGTAGTAGGTAGGTAGGTAGGTAGGGCAGGTAGGTAGGTAGGTAGGTAGGTGGTAGGTAGGTAGGTAGGTAGGTAGGTAGGTAGGTAGGTAGGTAGGTAGGTAGGTAGGTAGGTAGGTAGGTAGGTAGGTAGGTAGGTAGGTAGGTAGGTAGGTAAGTAGGTAGGTAGGTAGGTAGGTAGGCAGGTAGGCAGGTACTAGGTAGGTAGGTAGGTAAGTAGGTAGGTAGGTAGGTAGGTAGGTAGGTAGGTAGGTAGGTAGGTACGTAGGTAGGTAGGTAGGCAGGTAGGTAATGAGGCAAGTTAATTTAGGTAGTATGCATGTAACATAGTATGTATGTAGGTGGCATAGGGAGAGAGGGAGGAAGGGAGCGGGAGGAGGGAGGGAGAGGGGAGGGAGGGAGGGGGGGTGGGGGTGGGGGGGTGGGGGGGGAGGGGCCAGCCAAAGATGCTATGACTTGACTAAAGTTGAACTATCAAGATCAAGCAAGGTTTAGCAAGCCCCTTGATTGAGCTTACTTGGCTACCCAGGACTATACAAATGCACACTAGCTTGTATACCATCACTTACAGAGGATGCATTGCAGGCCACTTTCACTTTTTTCATCGCCTGTCCATGAAGGGACCTTGATGCTGGGCCTCGGCCAGATCTACTTATCTCCCTCGATGATAATCCTCGACCACGGAATTGTGTACCCCTTGGTGATGATTCTTGGCCATGGCTACCTCTGCCCATTGGCTCTGGGCCTCGACCAGGGCCACCCGTACCACGGCCGGGGCCACCTGTACCACGGCCACAGCCACCTGAACCACGGCCAGGGCCACCTGTACCACGGCCACGTCCACCCGTACCACGGCCAGGGCCACCCGTACCACGGCCAGGGCCACCCGTACCACGGCCAGGGCCACCCGTACCACGGCCAGGGCCACCTGTACCACGGCCACGGCCACCTGCACCACGGCCACCTGTACCACGGGATCCCAGTGAGTGAGAGGGCTGAGTCCATGTAAATATTCCACAGACGGTGAATTCATTAGGATCAAAGTTGGTTGATCAGGCAGTGATGGTATATGTGCATGAAGAGATTGTAACCCTTTTAGATCCAAGAGCATCTAAAGCTTCTTTTACAAGGATTATGATTGCTGTGTTTAGTCCTAAAGCAATAGCGTGGTGAACTAAGAAGTCACCAGGCCCAATTGTTAAGAATAATGAGTTTTGGCTGCGGTTAATAGCTCCTAACCAACCATGAAGCCATAGACTTTGACTTGCTGAATAAGCAAAACCATCATCATGATGAAAAGTAGATCAGAGGTGTCTGTACAAACACGTGATCACTATATTTCTTCCCTTGTAAGGTACGTACACTTCGGGGTTCGAATCCCTACGGGTGCGCTTTAGTGTTCGCGGTCGCTGTCAACCGCCATGGTAGCTTTGTCCACGTAAAGTAGCAGCTCTTTCCTTACCGCCGTAAGACGCGGCTCCATTAATACCACGCCCTATCAGACGTTATCATTACGTACACTTCAAAGATGGTATTTGATCCTGTCTCTTCAAACAGTCGGTACATTAGATTGTCACAGGCAGGCAATTGTCAACCCAAGGCATGCCCCCCTGAACGCACAACTAACCTCCTGGGGGGTCTTCCAGACATTCCTCAAAGCAAAGGGTACAATCTCAATGATTAACCACGTAAGGTACTAAGGTTCCTTATGCTGCACCTTCTCATGATTTGTCTTCACACTCGAGTACCGGTACGTACATTTCAAAGACGCTGGATATCATGGATATCTCTCACCTCTCCTTGCAGCGTCCACTCGTTCAGGTCCTGCACGCTGGGCTCCGGGGAGCGGAAGTTCGGTATGTGACTCAGTCCTGGACCTCTTCATTTTGAGTTTGGTCTGCATCGGCGGAACGGACGCCATGCCCTGGGCGCCATGCCCAGGGCGGGAGGCTCGTTTCGTCTTCATGCCGCCAATAAGGAGGCTCGAGGCTTGAACTTAGCACTTGCTGCTTTATCTTGGAATGATATCCAATGCGCACTGAAGATGCAATAATGATTCAGGGTCAGCCACAATTAAATGCTTGCCAACATTTTCCTAGGCCGTTGAGCAGATCGAGGCGACTGGAGATGCTACTACTACACTTGGCAACTTATTATACCGTAGTTACGCGTACGTAGATAGCAGACTTGACGTTTCACGACCGCAAAGCCTTGTGCCTACTTCCGTAGATCACAGCTGGTTATTCCTGGAGAGGGAGGTAGCGATTTTGCGAACTTCAGCCTGAGGATCTGGGGAATGGACGTCTGAAAGCCGGAGCGAATGCCTCGGGAACTTGGGAACTTATTGCGACTTACTGATTGCACGGGGGGGGGCGGGGGCCTGGGCCCGGGGCGGGGGGGGCGGCATATATAATATTGTTGGATTTTACTGGCTACCCGATTCAATTATGCACGATTCATGACAAATCTGCTGGCACATCGTGCAGTTGTAATTTGTTTTGGGGTGTCATTACGTGGAATATATAAGGAATGATTTGGATGGTAGCTCATGGACAGAGCATGACGATGATAATGAATCCTCAATTTATAACAGGATGGAAGCATCTGGTTAAATGTATTCATAAATGTGGCGACCCCCGCAGAATCTAGCTACAATTGTTGCACTTGAACACAGGTCCTCCGTCGTGTGCATCAACTGATTACATCACGGTACATTATGTTGCCATATGCATGTAAACTTTAACATGTTAAAGGCAAAAGACAAAGACATATGCAAGCCATCGTTAATCCAAGATACACCCACCCCACAACTTTCGGAGGGGGGGGGGGGGGGGGGGTCTTCCAACCACCCTCACATTATCTACAGAGTGTAGATAGGCGCATGTACACCATACAATTTTCTCTACGTAAGCAGTCACTAATTGATAAGCAGTACAGCATTTCTGGCATCCCTGATCCCTCTTTTAGAAAAGCCAAACTAGAAAGTAGCTCATATAGTAGGTTAAACAGCAGCGTATGTCATTCGTACAATTGAGTAACAATGCATCATGCTTACGATATGTTGGGGACCAATTCACCAACTGTTTCTTATGATGAGCAATTATGGGGTAAAGGGACTTGCCCAGCCGGGGCAGGAGGGGTTTAAGCGAAAAAACACTGATGAACTGAACCACAAGCAATTGCTCTACCGCCGGGGGACCTGGATTTGTATTACGGATTATGGAAATTTAATTCGACGAGCATAATTTAATCATCATCCCGAATGGTATGATCATTTAATTGTGCGATTATGATCGTACTTTTATAAATTGTACAGATAATTCAGTCCTACTAAGGAATCAGGATTCATGTCCAGCCACATGCTGGAGACCATTTGCCTCCTTCTTTTTTAAGGGGAAATTTCACCTTAAAGGGTGGGTCTGCCTACGCTAGCCCCCAATTCAAAAAATATATTTGATTGGAGGAGTTACTGTTACTCTGAACAAACGAGTGGGCAATTATGTACCAGTTGGCCGACAGGAGTTGCCAGCTCACGACTTAGCGCACCCGCACCAGGGTTGTTCAGGATGCTGCGTCCTCCGTTGCAGACGCAACGTCGAAGGGTCTGTTGCGTTGCAGGACGCAACATGGGGAGGGTCCGTTGATCCGAAGGAAGGGTCTGTTGCGTTGCAGGGAGCAGAGCTGGGGTTCTCCTAAAGCACCCTGACCCGCACCACTGGCCATCAACTGACCATGCAATCAATCCAATCCAACACACAGTCAGTGCAATCAATGCGGAGGTGAGGGTGTGTGTGCGAGGGGGGGGCATATCGTTCCATACTCGGCCAAACAATGCCGAGTCTATACAGCGCCAAAGCAGCTGGACAATTTCATAACAGTGAGGGTATAGGCAACAAACACCTCAGAACCTGGCCCAGGAGGTAAGCTCAAGCTAGCGAAAGAAGAATCACTATAAGGGCTTAACGAAAAAACAGAGCGAGCTTACGTGAGAGAGTAGCACGCTACATAAAAACAGTAAAATAATGCCGAGACAGGACAGCGGCACAGCCTGCCTACTATTCAGTTAAATGACATAAACTATGTAACCATGTTCAAGTTATATAACATGAAGGACTCAAGTTTACAGCACAGTACTGTGGCTTCCATTGGTATTTTATTGGTTTGTATGGAGGGGACTTGAAATTGGAAGACGGTGAGCTGCCCCGAGTTGGCTGAAAACCATGTAACAATCCAATCCAATTACAGCACAGTACAGCGCTGAACACACAAGATACGCTGGTAGTTTCTTAAGAACACACCTTCGTGTGGGGAACTACACATTATTTTACACGCGACGCAAATTGAAATTCGTGGCCATATTGTGATAGGTCAACACTCCATAGCTTTTCTTTTCAGCTACGAGCAGTAGCTTCTAGTCAGCTCCCCTGACTGGATATACAGCCCAAGCTAAAGCAACCTAGTGCATCTTGAAGCTGACAGAATCAGCCTTGGAATCAGCTGCTTATAACTGCTAACATCTTATGGCTTAGCCCGGTTGGCTAGCTAACGGGGCGTCCTAGAAGCTGCTGCTCGTAGATGAAAATAAAAGTTATGCAACTCTCATACTGCTAGCCACATGGTGGGGTATAAACGAGACCATTTGGCTGTCCATGGACTGTAACATCCATCCATATACGATTCGCTTATTAAACTCTCAGGTTTCCGCACAAATGTCAATATATGGGTTACACGAATGGTGATCATAAGTTGCACTTGACTCCATCAGGCCACGAAAACAATTGGAGTCCAGTAGGAAAATGCAATCACTATCATCGTCGTCATCATCACAGTCGTAGACCAGACTTCGTAGACCAGACATCAACAAACGGCTAAACTGTGGGTACCGTATATAGATGGATGACTGATATATACTTCGCTACATAGGTACATATGTAGGTTGGTTGGTAGATAGAGAGGTATCAAGGTAGGTGGGTAGGTAGATAAGTACATAGGTATGTTGGTATGTTGGTAGATAGGTACATTTGTAGGTTGGTAGATAGAGAGGTACTAAGGTAGGTAGGTAAATAGATAGGTACCAAGGTAGGAAGGCAAATAGGTAGATACAGAGATAGGCAGGGACGAATGAATCAACAAGAATTACCACAGTTTCTCTGCCCCTTCCCAAGATGTTCGATCAGATAAAAGGAAGCAACTGGCATAGCTTTTCTTTTCATCTAAGAGCAGCAGCTTCTAGGTAGCTCCATGAGCCAGGCACCGGGCTAAACCCCAAGATTTCAACAGTCTAGCTAGTCAACCAAACCTGGGCTATGTAGCTATGTAGCTAACATTTTTGCACATCTAGGGCATAACCCAGCGATACCACTAGGGAGCTGCCTAGAAGCTGCGGAGCACCGCTGTACACTCAAGCCACATCGCCCCTCATGGGCTAAGCGAAGCTTTGAGGAGGGAATGTGACAGGGGAAAAGCCCGGGGAGAAGTTTGTATACCTGTTTCCAGACTTATCACTGTATAAAGCAGTGGGGGGATAAGTTTGTAAACCTGTTTCCAAACTTATCACTGTGTCCAGCAGTGCAGGGATAAGTTTGTGTACATTGGCGTGGTGATAAGTTTGGAAGCAGTTTGTATACAGGGAGAAGTTTGGAAGCAGCAGAGTACTGCTATAAACACAAGCCCTGTTTACACAGTAGACACACTTGTGTTGGGCTTGAAAAGGTAAAAGGGGTGCTGTAGAGGTGTAGAAAGGGGTGCCGAAGGATGGGTGTGAGGGATGCTGCAGAGGTGTAGAAAGGGGTGCCGAAGGATGGGTGAAAGGGGTGCTGAAGGGGTGTAGAAAAGGGTGGTAAGTCTCATCTCATGGGCTAAGTGAAGCTTTGGCGAGGGGATGTGACAGGGGAAAAGGTAAGGTCATCGGGGAGGGTCACATCTGCACCATTGCTGTCATGCTGCTGTGGGTTGGGATAGGCCCAGCGTTCAAAGCCTGCTTCCGGTCGGAGGCGTGACTGCTGGTGTGCTTGCCCTTGCTTCACCTGCTGAGATGACATGGCCCCTCCGTACGCTCCGCCACGACCACCCCCCCCTGGTCCGCCGCCAGGCCCACCCTTGGACGGACCGGCGGCATTTCCGGTGGCGTGGGAGAAGCGGCAACGCTCGCCGTCCCGGCAAAAGCCCTGGAGGAAGTAGCGGCAGGTGCGGGGCTGGAGGGGGCCTAAGCCACCACCACTACCACCACCACTGCGCAAGGGTGGCATGCCGCTAGACGCAGGCACTTGAGCCTGCGCAGCGCTACCAAAGGCGGCTCCAAAAAGGTAGGCCTGGCTATTTAGCTGGCTACGTTGCGCTACTACTGAGGGTCCCTGCCCCCCGCTTGGAGCTGTGGGAGCAGGCTGGTTTGTGGCATGAGGAATGTGCTGCAGGTTGCTGTTCATGATCTTCAGCTGCTCAGCCAGCAGCTGGGCTTTGTGCTGCTGCTCCAGCAGCAGAATCAACTGCTGCTGCTGCTGCTGCAGGTTCTGGGTCTGTGATGACGACCACACAGTCTCTGCTGCCTGCTGCTGCTGCTGCAGATTCTGAGGCTGAGAGGTTGACCACACAGAATCAGATGCTTGCTGCTGCTGCTGCTGCAGGTTCTGGGTCTGTGATGATGACCACACAGTCTCTGCTGCCTGCTGCTGCTGCTGCTGCAGGTTCTGAGGCTGAGAGGTTGACCACACAGAATCAGATGCTTGCTGCTGCTGCTGCTGCAGGTTCTGGGGCTGTGATGATGACCACACAGTCTCTGCTGCCTGCTGCTGCTGCTTCAGGTTCTGAGGCTGAGAGGTTGACCACACAGAATCAGATGCTTGCTGCTGCTGCTGCTTCAGGTTCTGGGGCTGTGATGATGACCACACAGTCTCCGCTGCCTGCTGCTGAATCAGGTTCTGAAGTTGTGAGGTTGTCCACACAGAATCTGCTGCCTGCTGCTGCTGCTTCAGGTTCTGAGGCTGTGATGATGACCACACAGTCTCCGCTGCCTGCTGCTGCTTCAGGTTCTGAAGTTGTGAGGTTGTCCACACAGAATCTGCTGCCTGCTGCTGATGCAGGCTCTGTGGCTGTGAGGTTGACCACACAGAATCAGATGTTTGCTGCTGCTGAAGGTTCTGGGGCTGTGACGATGACCACACAGTCTCTGCTGCCTGCTGCTGCTGCTGACGGTTCTGAAGCTGTGAGGTTGTCCACACAGAATCTGCAGCCTGCTGCTGCTGCAGGTTCTGTGGCTGTGAGGTTGACCACACGTTATCAGATGCCTGCCCTCCACCTCCCAAGCTGCTGTTCTTCGGCATCTCTGCTAGGGCAGAGGTGGTTTGGGCAGACTGCAGGGGGGGTAGGCCCCCCCCACCCCCTCCGCCTCCGCCCAGCTGCAGCTCTATCAGTTGCATCAGCTGCTCTGTCAGTTGGGAATCAGTTAAGGGACCAGCTGGGGGGGCTACACCCAACTGTTGGGCCAACATTTGGGGGGCCAATCCCTCAGAGGCAGGGCGCATGTCCTGCAGCCCCCTTAAATCAGCCAGCTGCTGGTCTGGCAAGTCAGACCAGGCATGCGAGGTGTTGCTGGAAGCCCTCGGGGAAGGCACAGCTTGACTCGTCTCATGCAGTGCCTGCTGCTGCTGCCAACAGGACCCGCCTAGGTCACCCACGTTTGCGTTGGTGACCGAGGAGCGGAATAGAGTGGAGGGAAGTGCACCTGCAGTGGAAGTTGGACCCCCAGCGGCGCTGGGCGCAGCCCCCCCACCTGCGCCATCCAACCCCCAACTAGCACCGCCCAGGTCCCTGAAGCCGAAGCGGTAGGGCATGCCTCCACTGGGGTTTGCTGCCAGGCTGGGCGCAGCCCCCCATAGATCCGAGAGGGGGACTGCGGGTGGCTCCAAGCCCACGGAGCTGCTGCCTATGCTGTGTGACAGAGAAACAGCATGTGACAGGTACACAGCATCAGCATCGGCAGCAGCCGTGCCGTGTGGGATGTTGGCGGGCTGGATTGGGGCGACTCCCCCTGGGGCTCGGTAGCCGCGTCCAAAGCCCCCCATGGCCTCTTCAATGGAGGCAATTGAACTGACCTTGGACGTGCGGCTTATGGCACTAGCTGCGGTCGACGTGGCATTGGTGTCAGGACCAGGTCCCTCTTGCGCTGGGCTCCGGGAGCGGAAGCTGTTGCTGCTGAACTTCAGCGGTTCCCAAACGGCTCCCTGTAAGCCATGCCCGGCACCCCATGTGATAGAGCTTACTTGGCCTTCGCCGTTGCTGAATTGGGAGGCTGCTGGTGTGGCAGTGACGGGGTTGGAAGATTCCAGGTTGCTAAATTGGGAAGCGGCTGATGTGGTGGTGAAGGGGTTGGTGGAGTTCAGACTGCCGTTGTCTCCTTGGCCCAGTGGGTCCCTCAGCTTGGTCTCGACAGCGCTGAAGCTGCAGCTTGGGCCAGGCCCACCAGTGTCCCCGTTCTGTTGGTGCCAGCTGG
>JACBWV010000610.1:158740243-158762743 GCA_013435795.1 Chlamydomonas sp. ICE-L | reverse complement strand
TGTATGGATGTATGTTGTATGTATGTATGGTAGGTATGGTGTATGCATGTGGTTATGTATGTAGGTAGTATGATGCTGGCATGTATAGTATGCAGGCAAAATGGGGCACTGTATGTATGCTTATGTACATACGGCAGCGCACATAGAGGCACGGTTATGTGTGTTGTATTAGCATACAAATGGGCACTTATGTATGTATGATGTACATAGCAGGTACTATAGGAACATAGGAACTTATGTATGTATATACGTGTGTATGCGTATGGACTGTAATGTATGGTGTATGTATGTATGTAGTAGGGTGATAGGCGACGATTGAGAAGTGATGAAATGGGGGTGGTGAGGTCCTAGAAGGATGAGAAGACGCATGGACATGCAGGGGTGTGTAAGCAGATGGAGGGGTGCAGGTGACTGATGGGTGACTGATGGGTGACTGATGGGTGACTGATGGGGTGGGATGTGAGCAGATTGTGAGGTGCAGGCTACTGATGAGCATGGGGTGGGATGTGAGCAGTTGTCCAACCTGACCTTGCTGTGAAGCTTGCTTGGCACCTGGAGCCAGTGTGTTGGCAGCGCAACCAAGTTCAAGTACTTTTAAAACAGCGACCAGCCCTGTTGTCTCACCCGAGCTTCCTGTTTAGCTTGCTTGGCACCTGGAGCCAGTGCGTTGGCCGCGTAACCAAGTTCCAGTTCAAGTGCTTTGAAAACAACGACCAGCCCTGTAGTCTCACCCGAGCTTGCTGTTTAGCTTGCTGCTGCGCCCGCCCTTGCTAAGCACCTGGAGCCAGTGTGTTGGCCGTGTAACCAAGTTCAGGTACAAGTTCGAGTAATTTTACAACAACGACCAGCCCAGTTGTCTCACCTGAGCTTGCTGTTTAGCTTGCTGCTGCGCCCGCGCTTGCTTGGCACCTGGGGCCAGTGTGTTAGCGGCGGTCATTGCAGTGGCGATCTCCACCTTGATCTTATGAGCTTTGGCAGCTCGCTCCTTCTCAGCCACACGTTGCTTTTCACGCCTCTCCGACAAAGCTCGCTCCTTCTCTGCAGATTCTATGCGCTCCCGATCAAGACGCTCCTACCAGGGGATTCCGTGCCACTTTTAGTCTTTTTCATGCTTTCATGCTTTTTGAACGCTTTTATTGTTCCTTTGTGTTTACTGGTCAACCCGCTGCTTTTTTGGCCTCTGTGACAAAGCACACCCCTTCTCTGCAGCTTCTATTCCCTCACGATCAAGACCTCCTACCAGGGATGTGTGTTGGTTAAGGTTGGTACGGTGTGGTGGTGGAGGTATGGTGTGGGTTTGATCACCTACATGTGAGGGCGGGGTGGGATGGGGTGGGATTGAGTTTGTGTCGGTTTAGGTTGGTTTGGGTGGGTTGAGGGCCTACTGTTTGAGCACCTGCGGCTTGCCTCGATGCTCCAACCACCAGTCTTTTCTATTCGCTTATAATCAATACACTTCTATCTTGGGTTCGGTGCCTTCTGTGAGTCTTTATTTGATGCCTTCATGCCTCTTTTAGTCTTTTAATGTTATAAATGCTTTTAATGCTTTTATTGTTTCTATGTGTTTACCAGATAATCTGCATGCTTCCATTGTTTATCTGTTCTGTTGTTACTAGTGTGTTTGTTACTAGTGTGTTTGTTCTGTTCTTTTCTGTTACTGCTGAAATTATTGGTTATATTATGTCTACTAGCTTTGATGTTCCCATTGATGTTATGTAGCACGTACAAGAACCCTTCAGCCTCACTGCCCCAGCCCTAGCTTCACCTCCTGCTTTGTAATGCTTATTTTATGCCCTGAGTGCTCCTAGCATCACCGCCCCAGCCCCAGCCTCAACTCGTGCTTTTCTTATGCTTCTTAATGCTTTCAGTGCTCCTAGCATCACCGCCCCAGCTCCAGCCTCACCCAATGCTCATTTTATGCTTTTGTTGCTCCTAGCCCCACCCCCCCCAGCCTCACCCCCCGAGTCCGAGCAACACCTCATAAAAAATATTATGTATGCTTCTTATATTTTATTCATATATTACATATATTATATATTATTTCATTATTATTTAAGAATTCATACTTCTGTTGCTCCTAGCCTCACCTCGTCCACCCTTTCTCGCTCCTTCTTCTCCTTCTGTAGCTTCTCCCTTAGCGCTAGCTCCGCCTCTGCCTTCGCTGCCTCCACGCGTGCAAGCTCCACCCGCTCTACTTCCATCCGCTGCATCGCCTTCCGCACCAGCTGCAGCACACACTGTAGCTCCTCGCCCCCCTCCTCTCCCCCTGCTTGCACTTGCGCATTGCCTAGCCCATTGACCAGACGACTGCCACCACGACCACCACCATCCGCATGGGTGCCTGCTCGTCCATTGGACACGCCCCCTGCCCCTGAGGCAGTTCCCCCATTAGACTCTCCACCCCCACCCTTTGTCCTGGGCCCCCCCTGCCCCCCAGACATGCTCTTCAGCTTCCCTGGACCCACAGCAATGACCTTGGCAGCTGTGTCCTTAACCTGGTGGGCATCTTTACCGTTGCTAGCTGCCTTGGGGGCCCCGCCCCCAGGCTTGACAGGGGAGGCTGCTTCACCGTTGCTAGCTGCCTTGACGTCCCGGCCACCAGGCTTGGTAGGGGAGGCTGTTTCTGCTTCTCCCCCCTGGGTCTTGACCTCCGCTGGAGGAGAGGGAGCTTGATCTGAGGGGAGCGGACTTTCAACATCTCTGCTATTGCTCGAACTGCTTTCATGCTCCGTGACTGCACTGGATGAGGACTCTGTGGTGGTGGTGGCTGTGGCTTTGGTGGCTGTGGTGGTGGCAGCTGTAGTGCTTACAGAGCCCTGGGTGGCTCTGTTGGTTGAGGTCAGTGTGTTGGAGTTCGAAGGGCCTGAATTCTGCTGTGCCGCTGTGTTGGGCCGCAGCTGTAGGGGGGGAGAGGCCAGCAGGGCCTTGAGGTCCAGGTGGCTGCACCCAAGCGCTTGCTCTGCCTTCTCGACAGCTTCTTGCAGCAGACCCAGTCGCTGCTGCGGGGCCGCAGACGAAAGGCTAGCTAGGGCCACCTGCAGACTGCCCCTCACCTCGATCAGGGTCAGCGATTGAAGGAGTGCCTTTCCTTTGTTCAGGACACCCAGTTCCTCCGGTACGCCCCCCTGCTCTGCAGCCTCCAGCCTGGCGCGTAGCGTAGCTATCTGGCTGGCGGTGTTGCTACCACTACCCACCTCAGCAACTGCAGACTCCAGGCCCGTGATGAGCTTCAGCACTCGACGCGCGGGTTGGACCTTGACTCCAGCTGCAGAGGCCTCAGCTATGGCCTTGGTGAGAGTGGTGGAGCTGGTGGTGCTTCCGTTGAGGGCCTCCTTGAGCTTCGCTTCGCTAGCCATCTGCACACGCCACTGGTTAAGGGCTTCCACAGATCGCTCAATGTCGCTGCCCACTAGATCAACCCAGCTGTTGGCTTCTGCCAAAGCAGTTTCGATGGCATCGGCATCCTCCTGTGGGTAGATTGGTATAAGACGGGATAGTGAGTATAAGGTGGCCGAACCAGGTGATCATCATTTATAAATGGGGGTGGGTGACAAGGAACGGGTGGGGTTGGAGTTTTGGTTGGAGTAGATGTCGTTGACCACCTGGACAACTGAGCTGTTGGCTTCTGCCAAAGCAGCTTCAATTGCATCGGAATGATTCTGTGGGTTCAAAACATGCACGTGAGGGGGCAGATTGGTATTGCAGCACAAGTACCACCACTATTAATCATCATCACTTTTCATCATCATCACCATTCATCATCATCACTAGCTATTGGCTTCTGCCTAAGCAGCTTCAATTTTCGGCATCCTTTTGTGGGTTAAAAACATGCAGGTGAGGGGGCAGATTGGTGCTGCATCACAAGCATCACCACTCTTCATCATCATCATTAGCTGGTGGTTTCTACCAAAGCAGCTTTGATGGCATTTTCATCCTCCTGTGGGTAGGTTGATACAAGGCGGGACAGTGAGTATAAGGTGGAACCCCTTACACAAACCAGCGCCACCCGAGATTCAGTAATTAAGGCGGAGGAATTCCTAAATAGCTAGCCATTGGAAAGGCAAGGCATGCCTGACCACTACAAAATGCCCCCACATTCCCACTTTCCCCACCTACACTGCTTTTCCCCCGACGATGAGTCGCCATTCCGTTGCTGCATGGGTCTGGCTAAACTATTCAGAAATGCCCCCCTACCCCCCTCGGGCTATGCGCTTCACCCTCTGCGAAGTTTGGAGAGCAGCGCATCTACTGGCGTCGCACTGAGTCGCTCAATTAGGGATGTATCGCACAAAAACAACTGCCCACCTGGCGCTGCAATTTCTGCAGGTTCCGCACGCTTGTCTCTAACACTGCACGGCAGCGTGACGCATCTGCCAGCCTGGCGCGCAGCTCGCTCGCCACCCTGTACGACTCTGGGTCGAGGTCCTCAGCGCCGACCTTGCGAGCGTTCAAGATGGCGGTCTCCAGCTTGGGAAGGTCAGCCACAGAACGGTAGCTGAGGGATGCTTTGTGAAGCAGCTCCACAGCACGCTCTACCTCAAGTCGACGTCGTCCGTTCTGGGGTTGGTAGGAGAAAGATTAAGTTTTTAAAGGTTTGATAAGCATTTTTGAAGCCAGGTTTAAAGCTGCCAAACAAATAGTAGACAAGTGTGGCGTAACTAGGTTGTGAAGGAGCTCCACAGCACGCTCTACCTCAAGTCGACGTCATCCGATCTGGGGTTGGTGGGAGAAAAATGAAGTGTTTTGAAGGTTTGAACAGCAGTTTTGAAAACCAGATTTTAAACTGTCATAAAAGGAGTAGACAAGTGTGGCGTGACAAGTTTGTGAGGCAGCTCCACGGCACGCTCTACCTTGAGTAGGTGTTGTTCGTTCTGGGGGTTGGCAAGAGAAGGGCGATAGGAGTTATTGAAGGGTTGGTGGGAGAAGGGCGATAGAAGTTATTGAACGGTTGGTGGGAGAAGGGCGATAGGAGTTGTTGAAAGGTTGGTGGGAGAAGGGCTATAGGAGTTATTGAAAGGTGTACGGTAGAAAAGGGCGATACAACGTCGTTGAAAGCAATGTTGCAAGAGAAGGGCGATGATTGGAGTATATGAACAACACGGTTTGCAGAGGGACGAACGGGCCGATTGGACGACTGGAGTTAGTTATTGAAAGGTTTGCAGGAGAAGGGCGATTGGAGTGATTGAAAGGTTTGCAGGAGAAGGGCGATTGGAGTTATTGGAAGGTTTGCAGGAGAAGGGCGATTGGAGTTATTGAAAGGTTTGCAGGAGAAGGGCGATTGGAGTTATTGAAAGGTTTGCAGGAGAAGGGCGATTGGAGTTATTGAAAGGTTTGCAGGAGAAGGGCGATTGGAGTTATTGAAAGGTTTGCAGGAGAAGGGCGATTGGAGTTATTGAAAGGTTTGCAGGAGAAGGGCGATTGGAGTTATTGGAAGGTTTGCAGGAGAAGGGCGATTGGAGTTATTGAAAGATTTGCAGGAGAAGGGCGATACAAGTTGTTGAAATGTTGGCAGGAGAAGGGCGATTGGAGTTATTGAAAGGTTTGCAGGAGCAGGGCGATAGGAGATGTTGAAAGGTTGGCAGGAGCAGGGCCATTGGAGTTATTGAAAGGTTCGGCGTATGATAATTTTTATAACTCACTCACCTACATCATGAACACTCTGTAGTCATTTCATATACTCAATGTTGGGCACTTACCTGCTTGAATGGCATGCTATGGTATCATATCATTATATTAGTATATATACCGTATTATGTACGATACTTTTTATTATATATTATATATATATTATCATATATTCTCACTCACCCCATCAAGAGCATGTTGCAGTCAGGGTACTTCCATTGACCAAATTGGCCAGCGCTCTAGCGCACTTGAAAAAAAACTGCGCTTAGAAGTGCAAAAAGCGCAAAAATTGCTTGCTGCGCCCACAGGGGGTTGCAAAAAACTGCGCGAAACACGCAGTGGGGCTCAAAAAGGCAGCGCGCCAGCGCGCGCCTGGAAGTACCCTGGCTGTAGTCACTTCATATACTCACTGGCAGGCTCTGACCCGCTTTGATGGCATGCTATGATATTATATGTATTATATTCTCTATCCTTTTAGCCTTATTTGGCCCAGCCCTGGACTGTAACATACATACGTATACATATTATATGGTATTACATATGACATGATATTATTATATATAATGTATTATATAGCACCAACTCAGGGATCTTGTCGGTAAAACGATCGTTTGGGGTTCAGTTCATCAGTGCTTTTTCTTTTCAAGCCCTTCCTCAGGGTTAGGCAAGTCTCTTTCGCCTATTTTGCCTACCCCTGGACTGTAACATCCATGACATTATATACGATACTTTTTAGAATTTACTCACCAATATCGAAGGCATAATACTGTCATTTCTGTCATCATATGTTACGTTTTATAATTTACTCACCAATATCGACAGCATAATACTGCAATTTGCAGCACTCCCCGCTCCACCATCACCATCGAGACAATACCCAAGACATAATAGAGATGATACCTGCTAGACAATAGAGATATTACCCACGAGATTATTTACTCACCAATATCAAAGGCATAATACCGTCATTCGCAGCACTCCCCGCTCCACCAGCACTCGCGAGATAATACCCGCGACACAATACAGATGATACCCGCTAGACAGTAGAGATATTACCCACGAGATTATTTACTCACCAATATCAACGGCATAATACTGTCATTCGCAGCACTCCCCGCTCCACCAGCACCCGCGAGAGCACTAGCTGCACTCTCGGCCTTCAGCAAGGCTGTTTTCAGGTTCCCGGAGCCTGAGGGGCGCTTGGCCATAGCTAGTTCCAGGCCGTGTGCCGCTTCTGCCACTAGGCACTGCGCCTGTAGCTCTTTCAACAATCTCTTCGCCTTGTTTACGCTGATGTTCGCCTCTTTGGCCTCACCTACGGCACAGTTTAGGTCGTGTCAGGGGTGGGATGGGGTGGGATGGGTGTGGAGTGGGTGTGGAGTGGAGTGGGTGTGGGTGTGGAGTGGAGTGGGTGTGGAGTGGGTGTGGAGAGAGGGTGGAGGTGGAGTGGGGGTGGAGTGAGGGTGGAGGTGGATTGAGAGTGGAGATGGAGTGGGGGTGTAGTGGAGTGGGGGTTGAAGCTGGAAGCTATGTAGCTAAGTTCATATTCTAGTTCACGTTTACAGCCTTAAAGTTGGAGGCTATGCAGCCAAGTTCATGGTCAACTTCCCGCCCACACTCAGGTTCACGTTGAAGTTCTGAGTAGGCTTACCAATAGCAGTTTCTAGTTTCTGAGTCTGTAGCTCCCACGCCTGTAGAGGCCCTAGCTGGTGGCTGGTCACGTCGTCACTTGGGTTTAGGGATTTAGAGTCTGGAGTTCCAGAACAGACAGCCCTAGCTGCCGCCCCGTCGGTGGAGTGGCAGGGAGGGAGCACATGGGTTGCAGCAATGGAGGGTAAGGGTGAACCCACACCCCCTTCCATACCCACACCCCCATTAGAGGTGGCCAGGGAGGATGAGCTGAGCGGGTGAATGTAGGTGTAGTCGCGAACAGCAGCCAAGACGGAGTCGAGCCGGCTGACAGCATCAGCACGCTTTACCCACTTCTCTTGAAGCCCTCGAGCTGCCTCAACTTCATCTGCAAGGGTGGCGGGGTGGCGTTGATGGTGTTGATGGTGGTGGAAATGGTGTTGTGGTGGTGGTGTTGTGGTGGTGTTGATGGTGGTGGTGGTGTTGATGGTGGTGGTGGTGTTGATGGTGGTGGTGTTGATGATGGTGGTGTTGATGATGGTGGTAGAAATGGTGGAAATGGTGGGTGGTGGAAATGGTGGGTGATGTTGATGGTGGTGGTGGTGGAAACCATTTGATGATGGTAGTAATGGTGATGATGATGCCATTTTACTGGTAATTGTGTAACTGCTGAAGACGGCGTGCAGCCAAATTGCTGGCTGGAGCCATGTAAGCAAGTTCAACTTCAAGTGGTTGTGGTGGTGGAATATGTTGAATTGGAAGAAACTTTCATTGAACTAAGTTGAAGTTGAATTGAGTTGTGGTTGAATGGTAGCAACCTCGTCGGTGGTGGAATACATTGAATTGGAAGAAAGCTACATTGAACCAAGTTGAAGTTGAATTGAGTTGCACTCATTTATTTCAGCTCCAGTGTTGACTCCAGTGACACCAATGAGAGCACTCAACACCATGCGAAGCTGCTGGGCAGCTGCCGTCTCCCTAATGCTGTTAGATATCACCACCATCAACCCCATCCCCACTCACCCCACCCACATGCCTCCCTCCCTCCCACCGTAACCCCAACACACACCAACTTCATGCCTCCCTCCCTCCCACCCACACCCACACACCAATGCCATCCACCCTTTCGTTCCTCCCACCCACACACCAACCCACCAGCAAGCCTGAGAAACCCCTTGGCAGCATTGATGGCGTCAAACAAAACATCTGCAGATTCAGTATTGACTACCGAGACACCAATGCAAGCCCTCAAAACCAAACACACCAACCCACCAGCAAGCCTAAGAAACCCCTTGGCAGCATTGATGGCGTCAGACAAAACATCTGCAGACTCAGTGTTGACTCCTGAGACACCAATGCGAGCACTCAACACCTCGCGTAGCTGCTGGGCAGCTGCCGTCTCTCTATTGCTGTTAGCTATCACCGAGTCCACAAGCTTGGCTAGACTTGGGCTAGGTAGGTCGGCTTGCAGTAGCGCGCTTTCCAGTTGTTGGATGACCTGGTCCGAGAATAGTTGAGTTTAGGTTTAGTTGAAGGTTGGAGTTTTGTCATTTGGTGTTGGGCTTGGTAGGACGGCTTGCAGTAGCGTGCTTTCCAGTTGTTGGATGACCTGGTTGTATGTCAGTCATGTAACAGTCCATGTAACAAACCATGTAACAAGCATGTAACAATCCATGTACAAAAATGTAATATTCCATGTAACAAGCATGGAACAATCCATTTAACAA
Source organism: Chlamydomonas sp. ICE-L (assembly GCA_013435795.1). Lineage (NCBI taxonomy): Eukaryota > Viridiplantae > Chlorophyta > Chlorophyceae > Chlamydomonadales > Chlamydomonadaceae > Chlamydomonas > Chlamydomonas sp. ICE-L. Next base: position 158,753,762 of record JACBWV010000610.1, on the reverse strand, counting down.
TCCATGTAACAAACATGTAACAATCCATGCAAAAACAATGTAACTAGTATGTAACAATATATGTAAAAACAATGTAACAATCCATGAAACAATCAATGTAACAAGCATGTAACTATCCATGTAATAAAACATGTAACAATCCATGTAACTATCTATGTAACAAGCACGTAACAATCAACGTAACATACCATGTAATAATTCATGTTAAAACAATGTACGAAACCAAGGCCTTCTACCCACCTCGTTACTAATGTCTCTAAGCAGGTAAGGGTAGATGGAAGCGCCTGGCTCATCAACCAGGCCTCCAATATCATGGATAAGACTATGCTTTCCAGCCTGCCCTTCTTTGGGGCTGACGGCCACACGCATGCTAACCACCTCTTCAACCGTCTGCGACGGACTGAGGGGGGAGCCTAGGAGGGCCTCGGCAAGCGAAAGATTGCTGGCAGCCATGCGGGACCAGCGGCTTAATAGCTCAGCCTGAACGGGGTGAGGTGGGGTGGGGTTAGGGGACAGCCTAGGAGGGCCTCGGCAAGGGACAGGTTGCTGGCAGCCATGCGGGACCAGCGGCTTAATAGTTCAGACTGAACGGGATGAGGTGGGGTTAGGGGACAGCCAAGGAGGGCCTTGGCAAGCGACAAGTTGCTGGCAGCAATGCGGGACCAGCGGCTTAATAGCTCAGTCTTTTAGGGGTGAGGTGGGGTGGGGTTAGGGGATGGCCTAGGAGGGCATCAGCAAGGGACATATTGCTGGCAGCCATGCGGGACCAGCGGCTTAATAGTTCTGTCTGAAAGGGGTGAGGTGGGGTGGTGTTAGGGGATAGCCTAGGAGGGCCTGAGCAAGGGGCAGGTTGCTGGCAGCCATGCGGGACCAGCGGCTTAATATCTGTCTGAAAGGGGTGAGGTGGGGAGGGGTTAGGGGATAGCCTAGGAGGGCCTGGGCAAGGGACAGGTTGCTGGTAGCAATGCGGGACCACGGCTTAATAGTTCAGCATGAAAGGGGTGAGGTGGGCTTGGGTTATGGGATAGCCTAGGGAGGCATCAGCAAGCGACAGATTGCTAGCAGCCATGCGGGACCAGCGGCTTAAAAGTTCAGTCTTTTCGGGGTGAGGTGGGGTTAGGGGATAGCCTAGGAGGGCCTCAGCAAGGGACAGGTTGCTGGCAGCCATGCGGGACCAGCGGCTTAATAGCTCAGTCTAAAAGGGGTGAGGTGGGGAGGGGTTAGGGGATAGCCTAGGAGGGCATCAGCAAGGGACAGGTTGCTAGCAGCCATGCGGGACCAGCGGCTTAATAGTTCAGTCTGAAAGGGGTGGGGTGGGGAGGGGTTAGGGGATAGCCTAGGAGGGCCTCAGCAAGCGACAAGTTGCTGGCATCCATGCCGGACCAGCGGCTTAATAGCTCAGTCTGAAAGGGGTGGGGTGGGGAGGGGTTAGAGGATAGCCTAGGAGGGCCTGAGCAAGGGACAGGTTGCTGGTAGCAATGCCGGACCAGCGGCTTAAGACCTCAGCTTGAAACACCACCTCATTTTGCTCCACAACCTCAACTGTCAGCTTCGCCTTCCCCAACTGGTCCCACTCTAGCAGGCACTGCTGCACACGCCACAAGGACACCCTGCTGGGAGACACTACTGCCTCTCCCTTCCACCACACCCTGACTCTTGCACTGCTTTCACACCCCACATCCTGACTCATACAATGCATTCACAACCCGCACCCGACACCCTGACTCTTGCACTACCATCATATCCCACACCCCACACCCTGGCTCTTGCACTACTATCACATCCCACATCCTGGATCTTGCCCTGCCTCCCCACCCCAATCATTGAACCCACCTCATTATGCTACACGACCTCCCCTGTCAGCTTCGCCTTCCCCAACCGCTCCCACTCTAGCAGGCATTGCTGCACACGCCACAAGGACGCCCTGCTGGGAGAAACTTCTGCCTCTCCCTTCCACCCCACACCCTAACGCTTGCACTGCTTTCACACCCCACATCCTGAATCTTGCCCTGCCTCCCCACCCCAATCATTGAACCCACCTCATTATGCTACACGACCTCCCCTGTCAGCTTCGCCTTCCCCAACCGGTCCCACTCTAGCAGGCATTGCTGCACACGCCACAAGGACGCCCTGCTGGGAGAAACTACTGCCTCTCCCATCCACCCCACACCCTAACGCTTGCACTGCTTTCACACCCCACATCCTGAATCTTGCCCTGCCTCCCCACCCCAATCATTGAACCCACCTCATTATGCTCCACGACCTCTCCTGTCAGCTTCGCCTTCCCCAACCGGTCCCACTCTAGCAGGCACTGCTGCACACGCCACAAGGACGCCCTGCTGGGAGAAACTACTGCCTCAGTTTGCAGCAACAGACAGATGTGTGAGTGCACCACACGACCCAGGGCTAGGCCCACAAGCCGCCATCGATCTGGTAGTACCAGCCGCCGGTGTTCCAATCGCATGAGCAGGTGCGTGGCCTGGATGTGTGCCATGCGTAGCGCCTGGAGAGCCAAGGCGGTACAGCCTGGGCAGGTACAGGAGCGGAACTTGAGCAGCACACTTTCTGCCCAACAGCAGTACAGGTCTGCCTGCTCATCCTCTAACACATGGGTCGCGTAGCTTTCGCCAACATTGAACTCGGTCTCCAAGGATTCTAGGAAAACCTTCGGAAGGACATCTCCCTGCAGGGGTCAGGGTTCAGAGATCAGGGTTTAGGTATCAGAGATCAGGGTTTCAGGTTCAGAATCTTGGTCTCCATGGATTCTACACAAACCTTTGGAAGGACATCTCCCTGCAGAGTCTAGGGTTCGGAGATCAGGGTTTATTGCTATATATATAGCTATATATATTATCAGCTCTGTAGTGCATGTACTGCCCTCACAGAGCACATACACACCCACCCTCTTACACCCTCTTACCTGCAAGTTCAAGCTCTGTAGTGCATGTACTGCCCTCACAAAGCACATAAACGCTCGCTCTCCCACTGACATCTCTGCGGTGCTGCTGCCGCCGCCGCTCCCCTCGCTCGCACTAAAGTTCTTTTGCTCCTGACTACTGACGCTGCTCCTGCTGCTGCCACTGCTGAGCGAGGTGGGAGCAGAGTCACCCCCACCCCCACCCCCGCAGGTGGGTTGGCTTAGCCCATTGTGGCCACTACCCGCTGCACCCTCTTTCCCCCCTTCCCCCCCAGCCTGCTCATGCGATAAGTTGCACGCTCGACTACAGCCACGCAAACGGAGCCCTGTCCCACTACCCCCCCACCCCCCCATCGCCCCCGCTGGCCTCCTCTCTCAGCCCCCCCCCTCGGAGGGAGGGGTTCACCCCCCCCTCAGGTATGCTGGCCATAGCTAGACCTGAAGGGTGGACCGACTTGGTAAGAGGGGGGGCCGGGGGCGGCTTGGTCGCCATCATGAGAAGGTCTAGGTCGTACGCCATACCATCTGCATGGGAAGGCAAAGCGTTTGTTGCGACATGACTTGCTGCTCCGGAGCCTAGGCGCTCTGCTAAACCTAGGCTGGACAGGGCGGACGCTTGCGCTGTGCCATCATGCAGATGGGCAGTCTTTGCCTCTTCCAAGTATACATGCCCCTCTTGGGCTTGAGCACGCATGCGCTTCATCAGGGCCTGCAGAGGGTTTAGGGTATAGGGATTAGGGTTTTAGGCTTCCTACGTGAACTTTTAGGCTTCCTACGTGAACTCTTCCTAAGCGTACAGGCCCCTACTGGGCTCGAGCACGCATGTGCTTCATCAGGGTATATGGTTTAGGGTTTTAGGGTCTAAGTGTACATGCCCCTCTTGGGCTTCAGCACGCATGCGCTTCATCACGGCCTGCAGAGGGTTTTGAGTAAAGGGTTTAGCGAAGCACAGAGCAGCAATTCAGACCCTCTACACACACAGACCTGTGCTCTAGATCTAGCCTCCTGCCGGCTCTGCTCCCTGCGTATCAGCACTGCTGCTCTGTCACTGTCAAAGAGGCAGCCCCACTCGAGCACAACACAGCAATACAGCCCATATACACACACCTGTGCTCTAGATCTAGCCTCCTGCCGGCTCTGCCCCCTGCGCTTAAGCTCGTGCTGCCTAACTGCTGCTCAGTCAATGTCAGAGTGGCAGCCCCACTGGAGCACAACACAACAAAGCACAGCACTGCAATGCATCCCATCTACACACACACAAACCTGTGCTCTAGGTCTAGCCTCCTGCCGGCTCTGCACCCTGTGTTTCAGCACATGCTGGGGCACTGCAGCTCGGTCACTATGAAGGAAACAGCCCCACTGGAGCACACCACACCACAGCGCAGCAATGCAGACCCTCTGCACACAAACACACCTGTGATCTAGATCTAGCCTCCTGCCGGCTCTGCTCCCTGCGTGTCAGCAATGCTGCTCGATCACTGTCAAAGAGGTAGCCCCACTCGAGCACAACACAGCAATACAGCCCATCTACACACACACAACTGTGCTCTAGATCTAGCCTCTTGCCGGCTCTGCTCCCTGCGTATCAACAATGCTGCTCGATCACTGTCAAAGTGGCAGCCGCACTCGAGCACAAAACAGCAATACAGCCAATCTACACACACACAACTGTGCTCTAGATCTAGCCTCTTGCCGGCTCTGCTCCCTGTGTATCAGCAATGCTGCTCGATCACTGTCAAAGTGGCAGCCGCACTCGAGCACAAAACAGCAATGCAGCCCATCTACATACACACACACCTGTGCTCTAGATCTAGCCTCTTGCCGGCTCTGCTCCCTGCGTACCAGCAATGCTGCTCGATCACTGTCAAAGTGGCAGCCGCACTCGAGCACAAAACAGCAATGCAGCCCATCTACATACACACACACCTGTGCTCTAGATCTAGCCTCTTGCCGGCTCTGCTCCCTGCGCTTAAGCACGTGCTGCCTCACTGCTGCTCGGTCAATGTCAAAGTGGCAGCCCCACTGGACGAAGCAGTTGAGGAGACACAGCACCACCATCTTGATCCAGGTGAACAGGCCAATGCGCAGGTCGAACAGGCTACGACGTGCGATAAGCCCACGGGTTACTCGAGAACGGCACTCCCACAGCTGCATGGATGAAAATGTGGGTGTCAGTGTGTGCATGGATGTGAATGCGAGTGCCAGTGTGTGCATGGATGTGAATGTGAGTGTGGGTGTACACGGATATGAATGTGAGCGTGGATGTGAATGTGTACATGAGTGTGCGTGTGCATGTGAGTGTGCACAGCAGTGTGGACATGAGCGTGAACAAGATTCTGAATACGAGTGCGAACAATAGTGCAAATCTGAGTGTGAACAACAGTGTGTACAAGAGTGTGAATGTGGACATGAGTGTGAACAACAGTGTGTACAAGAGTGTGAATGTGAATGTGGACATGAGTGTGAACAATGAGCGTGTATGATTGTGATGAAAGAGGGAAGAGGACTGTTGTTGGGTTGTTGACTGGGGGGGGGGGGGAGGGGGGGCTACACGTTGCAAATTGAGCAACTCAGTGCGACCCCAGTGCGACGCGCTGCCCCCCGAATCCCACGGAGCTTTTAAGTGACTCTCTAGTTCCCACCTCTTGGTCATGGCGTCTCATGCAGCAGCAGTGGTACACAGGCTTAACAAGTCTACTATGTCCTGTCTGTTGTTTTGTTTTCTGTTCTTCTTTGTTGTAGTGTAGTAATGGGTCGTGTTGTATTACGTGGGGTCTTGGAAAGACTGTCTAGTATGATTCAGTTCCCACCTCTTGGTCATGGCGTCTCATGCAGCGGCAGTGGCACACAGGCTTCAACAAGTCTACTACGTCTTCTCTGTTGTTTTGTTTTCTGTTCTTCTTGTAGTGTAGTGTTTTGTCGGGTTGGGCTGTGTTGGGTGATTGTGTGGGGTCAGATTGGGTCGAGATGGGTTGGATCTTGGAAAGACTGTCTAGTCTGTTTTAGCCCTCACCTCTTGGTCATGGCGACTCATGCAGCGGCAATGGTACACAGGATTTGGCACGTCCACTACATCTTCCCACACAGGGACCATCTCTAGGGGCAGTTCGCCTGCAGCAGTGCGTAGTGAGTGGTCGGCCCCGCAGTGGAGGAGGTGGTCCACCTGGGCAGGGTTACCTTGCAAGGCCGCACAGTGTAAGGGGGTAGCACCGTCGAGGAGGGCCGTTACAGTCTCTGCCTTGATGCCAGCAGGGGTGTAGGGGCCCTAGGGAGGGGAGAGCAGGGGGGACATGGGAGGTAGGTCAATAATCTTGGCATGAGGTTGGGGTTGGGGTTGGGGTGTAAGGGTGTGAGGGGGTAGCGCCGTCGAGGAGGGCAGTTACAGTCTCTGCCTTGATGCCAGCAGGGGTGAAGGGGCCCTGGGGAGGGGAGAGCAGGGGGAGAATGGGATCTCCGCCAATAATCTTGGCATGGGGTTGGGGTGTAAAGGTGTGAGGGGGAGCACCGTCGAGGAGTGCAGTGACAGTCTCTGCCTTGATGCCAGCAGGGGTGAAGGGGCCCTGGGGAGGGGAGAGCAGGGGGAGAATGGGATCTCCGCCAATAATCTTGGCATGGGGTTGGGGTGTAAAGGTGTGAGGGGGAGCACCGTCGAGGAGTGCAGTGACAGTCTCTGCCTTGATGCCAGCAGGGGTGAAGGGGCCCTGGGGAGGGGAGAGCAGGGGGAGAATGGGATCTCCGCCAATAATCTTGGCATGGGGTTGGGGTGTCAAGGTGTGAGGGGGAGCACCGTCGAGGAGTGCAGTGACAGTCTCTGCCTTGATGCCAGCAGGGGTGAAGGGGCCCTGGGGAGGGGAGAGCAGGGGGAGAATGGGATCTCCGCCAATAATCTTGGCATGGGGTTGGGGTGTAGACGTGTGAGGGGGAGCACCGTCGAGGAGTGCAGTGACAGTCTCTGCCTTGATGCCAGCAGGGGTGTGGGGGCCCTGGGGAGGGGAGAGCAGGGGTGAAATGGGATGTCAGTCAATAATCTTGGCATGGGGTTGGGGTGTAAAGGTGTGAGGGGGAGCACCGTCGAGGAGTGCAGTGACAGTCTCTGCTTTGATGCCAGCAGGGGTGAAGGGGCCCTGGGGAGGGGAGAGCAGGGGTGAAATGGGATGTCAGTCAATAATCTTGGCATGGGGTTGGGGTGTCAAGGTGTGAGGGGGAGCACCGTCGAGGAGTGCAGTGACAGTCTCTGCCTTGATGCCAGCAGGGGTGTGGGGGCCCTGGGGAGGGGAGAGCAGGGGTGAAATGGGATGTCAGTCAATAATCTTGGCATGGAGTTGGGGTTGGGGTGTGCGGGTGTGGATGGGTGTGTGGGTCGAGTGAAGCCGTCAGACAGGGCAGTTATAGTCCCAGCCTTGATTCCGGAGGGGAGGTAAGGGAACTGGGGAGCGGGGAGCAGGTAGAGAATGGGGCGGCGATCGATCAGCTTGGCCGTGTATGCTTCAGCTAAACTTATTATTAATAATGAGAAAAAATTAATATTTGTATGTCTTATGTAAAAATTGATTACGCACCTTCAAGGGGGGGCTTGCCCCCTTCGAACCAACCGGGCCGTCCAGGGTGACCCCTTCTTAACTGTATGCCCCATGGTAAAATCTAGTCCGTTTTTAGTACGTGTGTTCCCATGTCTTTTCTTTTCGGCTACAAGCAGCAGCTTGTAGGCAGCTCCCCTGACTGGCTATTCAGCCAAACCTGACGCAACCTGGTGCACATTGCAGCTAACACAACCAGCTTTCCAGTTGTGCTGACATCCTGGTGTCTCGATTCCGCACACACACACACACACACACACACGTAATCCCCTCCCCCCCCCCACCCCCAACCTCCCCCCCATCCTCACCCACCCACACTCGGCTCCGACCCCGCCAGTGGCCTCACCTGGCTGTTCCTACTGGCACTGCGCAGACTGCTGCTCAGGCCCAACATGGGTGGTGCACTGTCCAGATGCTCTTCTCGGCACAGGAAGTCAAGGATAGTGGGCAGGAGGGCTGAATGAATGCGAGTGTTGACCAGCTGCTTCCTCTCCTTATCAGTGACGTGCAAGTTGGAGATGAGGTTGTCGATGGAGGACCTGGAGGGGGTGGGGGGAGGGATGAGATGGGTGTGGGGGAGTGGGTGGGTGGAGATGAGGTTGTCGATGGGGGTGTGAGGGGGTGTGAGGGGTTGGTTGGGTGGAGATGAGGTTGTCGATGGAGGACCTGGAGGGAGTGGGCGGTAAGGGTGGGGATGGGTGGATGGGAGGGGTGATTGGGTGGGAGTTGAGGTTGTAGATGGAGGACCTGGAGGGGGTGGGCGGGAGGGGGTGGGTGTGGGGGAGTGGGTGGGTGGATGGGAGGGTGGTGAGTGGGTGGGTGGGGGGTTGAGTGGGTGGGTCTGCTTGCCCTTGCGTGTTGGGCGGGTGGTGTGTGTGTTTTGGCAATGGGTTTTTGTCTCTGTTCGTGTTTCTGGGTGGGTGGGTCGGGTGGAGGGTGGGGGGTATTCTTGGCTTTGTTTGGCTGGCGTCCCTGCGCGGGGGTGGTCTGCGGGTGGCTGTGGGTGCGCTGGGTGGCGTGGCTTTGGCGGGTGGCGTGGGTTGTATGTGGTGGGTGGGTTGTGGGGGGTGAGTGGGTTGTTGACGGAGTACCTGGAGGGGGTGGGCGGGAGGGGTGGGGATGGGTGTGGGGTGTTGGGGTGTGGGGGAGAGGGTGGGTGGATGGAATCGTTGGGTGGGGCAGAGTTGATAGTGCACTTCCTTCCACTCTCATTTCTCACTCACTTGGGGTCAGCACACAGCTGAGTCACTTTCTTCCAGGACACACAATACACAGCTCACACGGTCCACATTTCTCACGCACTTGGGGTACAGCTGAGTCACTTTAATCAACAGTAATCAGTACACAGATCACACAGTACACCCGTCAAACTCACTAGGGGTACAGCTGAGTCACTTTCCTCCACGACACACAGTACACAGCTCACACGGTACACATTCCACACTCACTTGGGGTACAGCTGAGTCACTTTCTTCCACAGTAAACAGTACACACAGTACACATGTCAAATGTCTTCTACAGTACACAGTACACAGTTCTCACAGTACATAGCTCAAACTCATTTGGGGTACAGCTGAGTCACTTTCTTCCACGACACACAGTACACATGTCAAATGTCTTCTACAGTACACAGTACACAGTTCTCACAGTACATAGCTCAAACTCACTTGGGGTACAGTTGAGTCACTTTCTCCCACGACACACAGTACACATGTCAAATGTCTTCTACAGTACACAGTACACAGTTCTCACAGTACATAGCTCAAACTCACTTGGGGTACAGCTGAGCCAGTTTCTTCCACGACACACAGTACACATGTCAAATGTCTTCTACAGTACACAGTTCACAGTACACATTCCCAACTCACTTTGGGTACAACTGAGTCAGTTTCTTCCACGGGACGCACAGCAGAAACTCCAAGAATCCAGGGGGGGCATTGAGGAGGGCTGAAACGGCAAGTGCAGCGGCTCCAACAGTCTGCACACAAGTGGGTCAGGGCTGTTCAGAACTGACAAGTTATAAGAACATGTCGCAAGCGACACGGATAATCGCTTTAGCAGTCACCGGAGGGGAGTTTCGAAAGTAGTGGAGTGGCTATTCAGAACTGAAAAAATCAACCCCAAAACATAGCAACCCCAAATAGCAAGATACGTAATGTAGAACTGGCCTGCGGCACGGCAGACGCGTGCGGCTCGCAGACAGGGGGTGATGAATGGTGGTAAGCATTCTGATCGGACGGACGGACGGACAGACAGATGGACGGACGGACGGACGGACGGGGGGGGGGGGGGGGGGGGGGGGGGGAGGCAGCAGCATATTAGGTTGAGATACCCCAAGCAAGCCAGCTAGCACCAACAGTCAGGCCAATCCAAGCATTAATAGGGATTGTGATACCTGCGACACACAGTCAAGGAACTCCAAGAATCCAGGGGGGGGTGAGGAGGGCTGAAACGGCAAGTGCAGTGGCTCGAACAATCGGCACACATTGGGCCAGTTTTTTGTATTTATATTTTTTAAACCACCCACACCCTCCATCCCATCCCACCACACCTAATTCCATCCCATCCCACCACACCTAATTCCATCCCATGCTGTCCCATCCCAAACACACCTTCTACACCACCCACACCACCCACACCTTCCACCACATTTAATTCCATCCCGTGCCCTCCCATCCCAAACACACCTTCCATAACCAGATCACCCTCTCCAAACCTTGGCGCCTAGCCCCCCCCCCACCCACACCCCCCACCCACCCACACATACAAACACATCACCCCCCCCCCCCCCCCCCCCCCCCCCCCACACACACACACACGAACCCTCCCCCCCCCCCACTACACACTCCCTCCCACCTACCCTGCCCTTGTGTGGTTCCTTCTCTTCTGCGCCTTCCTTTGAGTTAGGCAGCATGATGCTGAGTGCTGCGGGGAGGAAATCATAGAGCAATTCTCCTCCCCTCTCATCTCCTCCCCTCTCATCCACACGTTCCATGACCAGCCCAGATCACCGCCTCCAACCCTTGACGCCTAGTTCCCCCCTCCCAACACACACCCCCAACACACCCACCCACCCACCCACCCAAACCTAACCACCACCACCATCCTCCCACTCCACACACACCTCCCCCCACACCCACGCCTAACCACCACCACTATACCCCCCCCACACCCACACACCCTACCACCACCAATATACCACTCCAAATAAATACACAATCGATAAAATCAAACATAAAAAACAAACTACAACAGACCAAACAAACTAATACCTCCTCGCGAGACCTATCAAAATTAACTTAAAAAAATTATGACATATAAGACACACCAAAATAAACTATAAAAACAAAACACAACACATCAAAAAAAACCAATACTAAACACTAAAAACACACAACGACGTCCACATAAACACAAAAAAACCAAAACAACCCCAAGCAATAAACCTGAAATGCGCGGGGTTAACTTCTCTAGGACAAGCAACGCAATATGGACTGGAGGGAAGAAATGGGCTGAGTGCAGAGGAGGAGCGATAACAAAAGACGTATCTTTTCCTAGAAAGAAAAATACTCGTTGAGTATATTAAAGCGAGAATCTACTGACTCAAGATGATGCTCATTATGATTGATTGTTGTTTGAATGTCGCGATGGACATCCTGAGTGGGATTTGAGGAGGGTAGATGGAGGGAGCAGGGAGGGCTAAAGGAGGATGGTCGTGTGGGTGTAAGTGGTGTGTGTGCGTGTAGGTAGTGTGTGTGAGCGTGTGTAGTGGTGGTGGTGGTGTATGTCTCTAGATGCATCCTTTGTTACATCTGCTGCTTTGACTGTCACGCGGCCTTATGGGAGCGAGTTAGATGGCTGGAGAGGGAGGTGGAGGAGGATGTTCGTGTGCATGCGTGTGTACTTGACTAACACACAAACTGCTTTGACTGCCTGCTATGACTAACACACTAACTGCTTTGACTAACACGCTAACTGCTTTGACTAACACGCTAACTGCTTTGACTAACACGCTAACTGCTTTGACTAACTGCTTTGACTAACACGCTAACTGCTTTGACTAACACGCTACGTGCTTGACTAACAGTCTTGACTTAAAAATGGAGAACCGCGTCGTCGTTGACGAACACACGGGAATCTCTCCGGTCATTTTTGGAAGAAACGGACTTGCGTCTGTGAGGGTACCGATAATTCAAGCGAGAAAGGTAGGGACTCTATAAACCGTAACAGCTGCGCCTTCCTGTTGAACGAAATTTATATGAGAGGACGAATAAAAGCGCAAAATGCTGTTTGACGAAGGATTGTTTTTTTTGTAAACTGCGTAAGAGAATAAGGCTCTGCCTGTAGAATTTGTGACCTTCCGATCTTTGCACATTTCGCGTGAACCCCACAGGAGTGGAGCGAGGTTGGCCGTGCTGTTCTTCTTTATTTGGTCTTGGGATCGAAGGCGGGTAGTCGCTAGGGTCAGCTCGGGGGATAGATGGAGGATGGGAGATGTGTATGCCACTGGGGGTCGGACCTGTTCTCGGAGGGGGGCTTGGTCGCCGGTGACGGGTGGGCGGGGTATTTGTTTCCCTGGTGTTTGTGGGTGTTTGAGGGGGGTGTCGTATCCCGATTAGGCGCGGTGTGTTGTGAGGGCCGTGCCTATTTTTTTTGCTCTCTTGCCTCTGGGGGGTGCTGCCGGTTGGGGCTGTGGGGGGATTCTGGGAATGCTAAACGGGGCGAGTGTGAGAGATTTGTACGGTAATATGTAATGGTTTTTTCGTACGTCCGGATTACCTACGTGATAGTAACCAGCGTTATCCAGTTAGACAGAGGACCGGAATGGGAATGGGGAGATTCGTATAGCCTTCGCGGTAGGTACTGGAAAGGAAGGGGTCCCATAATTTCGCTTTTGATGGCCGGAGTAGGTACTTGCATGTTTTTGAATGGGTCCCGGTGGTCTGTACTGACGGACGTGTGTTAGGCTTAAAGGCTGCGTTTGGCATGTATTCTTCGGAGAGCTGGTTAATGCATGTGGTTATTTATCGGTAACTACAATATAGTGTATGCGTCTCGCATGTCACAGGAATTAGGGGGAAAGGCCCCCCTCAACTTCCACAATCTAAATCCCATCTGAATCCACATTTCACCATGCGTTGAATCTGCGTTCATGCCCCCCCCCCCCCCCCCCCCCCCCCCCTCCCCCCCCCCCATCCCCCTCGAATAAAGTAAAGAATGAAGTAAAGAAACAGTAAAGAATGAAGTAAAGAAACAGAAAATAATACAGTAAAGAATAAAGTAAAGAATAAAGTAAAGAGCAGTGGCCACTACCTTGAGGCCACCCCTTTGGACTCGCTACCAGGCGGCAGGCTGTCACTCCTACCCCCTCCTGCTTTGCTGACTTGCCCTGGCATGCCAGAGGCAGCAGCCATTCAGTCACAATTGCCCTGCGTTGGTGTGTGTGTGTGTGCGGTGTGTGTGGTGTGTGCGTGTGTGTGTGAGTGTGTGTGTGTGTGTGTGTGTGTGTGTGGGGGGGGGGGGGGGGGGGGGGGGGGGGGGGGGGATTGCACCAGAGGCAGCAGCCATTCAGTTACAATTGCCCTGTGCAGTTGGTTGGTAGATGGTAAGTGGCTGGCTGGTGGGTGGCTGGTGGGAGGGGGTGCAGGGGTGGGGGGTGGGGGGATTGCACCAGAGGCAGCAGCTATTCAATCACAACTGCCCTGTGAGGTTGGTGGGTGGGTGGGTGGTTGTTGTGTGGGGGTGAAGGGGTTGTTGGTGGGGGGATAGCACCAGAGGCAGCAGCCTTTGGATCGCAATTGCCCTGCAGCAAACAAGGAAATAAAGAGTGTCAGGTGTTGCCATGGTTGTTGCCGGTGGTTAGTGGGGTTGGTGTGCGTGTGTGTGTGGGGGGGGGGGGGATGCGTGTGTGTGTGTGTGTGGTGGTGGTGGTGGTGGTGGTGGTGGTGGGGTAGCAGGATGTCAATGTACGCCTCATGACAACATGGCTCAGCACCTGCAGGAGAGTACTTGGGTGGGGGGATCA
>JACBWV010000610.1:158417743-158735243 GCA_013435795.1 Chlamydomonas sp. ICE-L | reverse complement strand
CACGCAGAGTGAACAACAGAAGTGTTTGACAAGGTGCAGGTGAGAGTGTTTGAAAAGATGCAGGAGAGAGGCAAGGGATTTTTTTATAGTTGTGAAAGAAATTAGACCTCCACAAAGAGTGGACAGCAGAAGTGCTTAAGAAGGTGCAGGTGGGGGGCAAGGGATTTTTGTTTTTTTAAGTTGTGAAAGAAATTTGACCTCCACGAATAGTCGACAACAGAAGTGTCTGAAAAGGTGCAGGTGAGAGTCTTTGACAAGGTGCAGGAGAGAGGCAAGGGATTGTTTTATTTTTATAGTTGTGAAAGAAATTATACCTCAACCAAGAGTGAACGACAAAAGTGTTTGACAAGGTGCAGATGAGAGGCCAGGGATTTTATTTTTTTTAAGTTGTGAAAGAAATTTGACCTCCACAAAAGGGGACAGCAGAAGTGTTTGAAAAGATGCAGGTGAGAGGCAAGGGATTTTTTTGTTTTTATAGTTGAGAAAGAAATTATGCCTCCGCCAAGAGGGGACGACATAAGTGTTTGACAAGGTGCAGGTGGGAGGCAAGGATTGTTTTTTTTTTGTTGTGAAAGAAATTTGACCTCCACGAAGAGTGGACAGCAGAAGTGTTTGACAAGGTGCATGTGGGGGGCAAACAATGTTTTTTTTAGTTGTGAAAGAAATTAGACCTCCAAAAAGAGTGTACAAAAGACAGCAAACTCCGCCAATTTTCCGAGTCGCTTGCGACGCTGCACAGGACTTGTCCCCGTATGCATGCTCCAACATCATATGCTTTTCTCTGAGTAGGACTGACTCCCGTCTGGAGTGAACGTGCGCACTTTGAAGGACGTTGGGCGTATATATATATATATATATATATTTTTTTTTTTTTTTTTTTTTTTTTTTTTAGATGATCCCCATATGCATGTCCCAACAACATATGCCTCACTCTGAGTGGGACTAGATCTAGCCTGGAGTGAACGCGCACACCTTGCGATCTCAAACGTGGGTCAGATTCATGTATGATCCCCATATGCATACCCAACAACATATGCCTCCCTCTGAGTAGGACCGACTCCAGCCTCGAGTGACCGCACACACCTTGCAGCCTCGAACAACATGGAGCAGATTCATGCATGATCCCCCAATGCATGCCCCAACAACATATACCTTTCTCTGAGTAGGAATGACTCCTGCCTCAAGTGAACGCGCGCACCTCAAAGGAGGTGGGGCAGATCCATAGATGATCCCTATATGCATGTTCCAACAGCAAATGCCTTTCTCTGTGTTCGACCGCCTTCAGCCTTGAGTGAACGCGCACACCTCGCAGCCTCGAACAACGTCGACCAGATCCATAGATGATCCCTATATGCATGTTCCAACAGCATATGTCTTTCTCTGGTTAGGACCGCCTCCAGCCTCGAGTGAACGCGCACACCTCGCAGCCTCGAACAAAATCGACCAGATTCATGTATTATCCCCATATGCATGTCCCAACAGCATATGCCTTTCTCTGCGTAGGACCGCCTTCAGCCTCGAGTGAACGCGCACACCTTGCAGCCTCGAACAACATGGAGCAGATTCATGTATGATCCTCATATGCATGTTCCTCCAACATATGCCTTTCTTTGAGTAGGACCAACTCCAGCCCCGAGTGAACGCGCACACCTCGCAGTCTCGAACAAGGTGGAGCAGATTCATGTATTATCCCCATATGCATGTTCCTCCAAAATATGCCTTTCTTTGAGTAGGACCGACTCCAGCCCCGAGTGAACGTTCACACCTCGCAGTCTCGAACAAGGTGGAGCAGATTCATGTATTATCCCCATATGCATGTCCCAACAACATATGCCTTTCTTTGAGTAGGACCGACTCCAGCCCCGAGTGAACGCGCACACCTCGCAGTCTCGAACAAGGTGGAGCAGATTCATGTATTATCCCCATATGCATGTCCCAACAACATATGCCTTTCTTTGAGTAGGACCGACTCCAGCCCCGAGTGAACGCGCACACCTCGCAGTCTCGAACAAGGTGGAGCAGATTCATGTATTATCCCCATTTGCATGTCCCAACAACATATGCCTTTCTTTGAGTAGGACCGACTCCAGCCCCGAGTGAACGCGCACACCTCGCAGTCTCGAACAAGGTGGAGCAGATTCATGTATTATCCCCATTTGCATGTCCCAACAACATATGCCTTTCTCTGAGTAGGACCGACTCCAGCCTCGAGTGAACGCACGCACTGCGAAGGACGTGGAGCAGCGGCTGAAGGGCCACATGGATTTGTACGTTCACACGGTAAACACCAAGATTGGCGTGTTCAGAGATGTTATTGATGAGGCTGACTACAACCCTCTTGCTGTTCAAGATGAGGTGATCAAAATTCCAACAGGCAAGTTCCTCTGGTGATTCGAGTTACAGGGAAAACTGCCCGGTCGTATTTTCTCTGTGAAAGCGTAGCGTCTAGGTGTAGGTATAAGATTAGCGTGTTCAGAGATGTTATTGATGAGGATGACTACAACCCTCTTCCTGTTCAAGATGAGGTGATCAAAATTCCAACAGGCAAGTTCTTCTGGTGATACGAGAAGATGTAAACTGGTGCTGCGAGTTTCATGGAAAACTGCCCGGCTGTATTTTCTATGTGGGTAGGTGGGCGTGGGTGTGGGTGGGTGGGTCTAGGTGGTTGTGGGTGGGTAGGTGGTTGGGCGGGCGGTGTCTAGTGGGCGGGTGATACGAGTTACAGGGGAAACTGCCCGGCCTTATTTTCTCTGTGAAAGCGAAGTGTCTAGGTGGGTGTGGGTGTGTAGGTGGGCGTGGGTGGGTGTGTAGGTGGTTGGGCGGCAGCCTAGGTGATTGGGTGGGTGTCTCGGTGGGGTGGGTGGCCGCATGTAGGTTGTTGTCTATATGGGTGTTGGTGGCTGCGTCTAGGTGATGTGGGTGGCCGCGTGTACGTGGTTGTCTAGGTGGGTGTGGGTGGGTGGCCGCACCTAGAAGTGCACCACCAAACCACCACCATCATCGTCACTACCACCAACAACACCATAATCACCACCATCATCACTTCCACCATCACCACCATCACCACCACCATTACCATCACCACCATCACCACCACCATCATCACCATCGTCACACCACCACCATCATAATCGCTACCATCACCACCACCACCATCATCATCACCACCACCACCACCACCACCACCATCACCACCATCACCATCACCATCACCACCACCACCATCACCACCACCATCACCATCACCACCACCATCATCACCACGACCTCCACCATCATCATCCCTCCCTCCCCAGGGGACATTCGAGATCCTGTGAAGCGAGACGTGCTGAAACCATACTACGAGGCACAGATGGTGTCAAACAGCTAAGTAAACTTGGTGCCTACCATGGGCAAGACCACCACCACCACCATAACCACCATCATCATCACCACTCCCTTCCTCCCTCCCTCCCTCCCCAGGGGACATTCGGGATCCTGTGAAGCGAGACGTGCTGAAACCATACTACGAGGCACAGATGGTGTCAAACAGCAACGGAAGCTTGGTACCTTCCATGGGCAAGACCACCACAAAGGACACCCTAGATGTGCTCTGTTGGGACACAGGCAAGATAGAGGCCACCCCCTACGGACACTGTGTGGACTCAACTGGAGAGTACATCGTGAAGCCTGTATCTCTCTCGTGAGTGTAACCCCCCCCCCACACCACCCCACACCACCCCACCCCCTGCTCACACCGCGCTCACACACACACACACACAGTCCTCTCACACACTCACCCTACCCTCTCACTCTACTCCCACCAATTGAGGCCACACCCCACGGCCACTGTGTGCACCCAGCTATTTGGAATTTCCAACAAAACTTCCACACCGGAGCGGCGCACTGGAGTCGCACCGCGCCGCTCAATTTGCAACAGGCTACGTCGTTTTGTGGGCGGGTCCCCTTGGCTAATCCCTGTCAATCATCCCATCCATTTTCACCCGCCCCACCCCTCTAAACCCCTCCCAAACCCCTCTCACATCCCTCCCACCCTTCCCACCCCTCCACTGCTCCACTCACACCCCACCCTCTCAGGACGACCAAAGGACTAAACACCTCACCAACCCCTCTCACTCCTCCCACCCCTCTCACCCTACCCACCCCACCACCCCTCTCACATCCCTCACACCCTTCTCCCACCGCCCCACTGCCTTCCCCCACCCCCACCCCTCTCACCCCACCCCACTACCACCACCACCCCTCTCACACCCCTGACACCCTTCTCCTACCGCCCCACTACACCCCCACCCCCCCACCCCCACCCCCACCCACCCACCCCTCTTAGGACAACCAAAGGACGCAGCAGCCGCATCCCCATGGACCACTACAACTTCCCCATGGACCCGGCGGTTGCTCAAGAGGAGATGGGGCCTATCGGAAAGGCAGCAGGGGAGTCCAGCTCCAGCCATGCTGTTGGTGGTAGGAACTTCTTCAACGTCATGCAGAATACGTGAGTCTCTCCTTCGGGCTCATCCTTGTGCTGTGGCAGGAATGACTCGGTGCATAGCAGGAGATGCATTGCATGTCAGTGTGACGTCTCACATGGAGCATGAATAGATGAATTCAGGGGAGTCCAGCATGGGCCACGCTGTTGGTGGTAGGAACGTCATGCAGGAATGGTGTGGCAGGAATTTCCGGTGGATAGCAGGGGATGGCACACTATACCAAACAAACCAAAGTCAAACCCTTGTGCAGGTGCTCAACCCAGCCTGGTGTCACTGGCGGAGACTGATGGTAAGAGCATCGCGGCAAGCCCAAAGTGTTCAAACAGTAGGCCCTCAACCCACCCAAACCAACCATAACCAACACAAACTCAATTCCACCCCATCCCACCCCGCCCTCACATGTAGGTGCTCAAACCCACACCATACCTCCACCACCACCACCATACCATCACCACCACACCATGCAACACTATACCAAACAAACCCAAATCATACCTCCACCACCACCACCATACCACCACCACACCATACCATGCATGCCACCACCACCATACCACCATACCACCATACCACCACCACGCCATGCCATGCAACACTATACCAAACAAACCCAACTCAATCACTCGGGCACGAGCTCAGCCCAGCCTGGTGTTACTGGTGGAGACCTATGGTTGGATCACCAAGGAAAGCCCAAGGTGCTCCAACAGTAAGCCCTCAACCCACCTAAACCGAACCAACCTCAACCTCAAGCAACATAAAGTCTAATCCACCTAAACCAAACCAACCTCAACCTCAAGCAACACAAAGTCTGACCCACCCCACCGAAGCCAAACCAACCTCAACCCCAACCTCAACCAACACAAACCCCGCCCCACCCCACCCCCGCAGGTGCTCAGCCCAGCTTGGCAAGTGGTAACACTGGCAGGGACCGATGGTTGGAACATCGCGGCAAGCCCAAGGTGCTCCAACAGTAAGCCCTCCACTCACCCAAACCAATCTCAACCAACACAAACTCGAAGTCAAAACCACCCCACCCCACCCCACCCTCACATGTAGGAGCTCAAACCCACTCCATACCCCCCCCACCACCACCACCATACCACACCACGCCATGCAACACTATACCAAACAAACCCCACTCAATCACTCGCGCAGGTGCTCAGCCCAGCCTGGTGTTACTGGTGGGGACTGATGGTTGGAACACCAAGGAAAGCCCAAGGTCCTCCAACAGTAAGCCCTCAACCCACCCAAACCAAACCAACCTCAACCTCAACCTCAACCCACCTAAAGTCTAACCCACCCCACCCAAACCAACCTCAACCTCAACCTCAACCTCAACCCACCTAATGTCTAACCCACCCCACCCAAACCAACCTCAACCTCAACCTCAACCCACCTAAAGTCTAACCCACCCCACCCAAACCAACCTCAACCTCAACCTCAACCCACCTAAAGTCTAACCCACCCCACCCAAACCAACCTCAACCTCAACCAACACAAATTCAAACCCACCCCACCCCCGCAGGTGTTCAGCCCAGCCTGGTGTCACTGGCGGGGACCGGTGGTTGGAACATCGAGGCAAGCCCAAGGTCCCTGGCCCCGATGAGACCCGAGGGAACCGCGGCATGAGAGAGGTGGTCCAACAGACAACCAACCCATACGTGGACGGTACACGTGGAGGCGACAGGTGCGGTGTTTTGGCTCAGTTTGTTTGTGGGAGTGGGGTGGGTGGATGCTCATCGTAGCCAAAAATAAAAATGCTGGTCCAAATGGCCAAGAAGGCACTAGCAAACAGAGGCAAGAGAGAGGCAGACCACCCACCCATATCACCATATGTGGACAGTACACGTGGAGGCGACAGGTGCGGCGTTTCGGCTAAGATTTTTAGTGGGGGAGTGGGTGGGGGTGGGGTGGGTTTTCGTGGGGGTGGGTATGGGGGCTCGTCGTAGCCAAAAATGCTACTGCTGGTCTAAATGGCCATGGAGACATGAATACGACAAGTAACAGACCACCAACCCATATGTGGGCGGTACACGTGGAGGCGACAGGTGTGGTGTTTTGGCTCAGTTTGTTTGTGGGGGTGTGGGTGGGTGGATGCTCATCGTAGCCAAAAATACAAATGCTGGTCCAAATGGCCAAGGAGGCACTAGCAAACAGAGGCATAAGAGATGCAACAGACCACGGACCCATATGTAGATGGCACACGTGGAGGCGACAGGTGCAGAGTTTCGGCTTAGTTTTTTGGTGGGGTGAGGGTGGGTTTTGGTGGGGGTGGGAGTGGGAGTGGGGGAATGCTCATCCTTGCCCATAATACGAGTGCTGGTCCAAATGGTCAAGCAGGCACTAGCAAGCAGAGGCAAGAGAGAGGCAGACCACCAACCCATATCACCATATGTGGACGGCACACGTGGAGGCGACAGGTGCAGAGTTTTGGCTTAGGTTTTTGGTGGGGAGTGGGTGGGGGTGGGGCGGGTTTTGATGGGGGTGGGGGTGGGGGTGAAGGGATGCTCATCGTAGCCAAAAATACAAATGCTAGTCCAAATGGTCAAGGAGGCACTTGCAGACATGAGTGAGATAAGGATCAGACCACAGCCCCCTTTGTGGATTGGCACACGTGGAGGTGACAGGTGCAGCGTTTTGGCCTGGACGTGTTTTGGTGGTCATGGGTCCAATGGTGGGGGATATAGATATGGACCTGCAGATCATATGATGTTGACCAAATGCAAGTATGATACCATACAAATTGCATCATACGATGTAGTATCTCAATGGTAACTTTAGCCTAGTCAGACTGCCGGCATCATATGATATCATATGATGACCAGGGTACTTCCATTGACCAAATTGGCCAGCGCACTTCAAAACAAACTGCGCTTTGTAGTGCAAACAGCGCAAAAATTGCTTGCTGCGCCCACAGGGGGTTGCAAAAAACTGCGCGAAACGTGCAGGGGGGCTCAAAAAGGCAGCGCGCTTGAAAGTACCCTGATGATGACATGTCATCATATTTGCCATTCCCAAGATATAGAGGCCTAAAACTACCTGTCGTGGTCTTTCACATATACTGTTTGTCAGTCTTTACATTACATTACATAACATGTTAAAGTCTACTTGACACCGCGAGGGTGTATGAGACTCTGTGCTTTAAAAAAAAGAAAAAGCACCCACAAAGGAAAAAATCCCATTACATCAGGGGGGTGTCGAGTCTTGAGAGAGAGGGGGGAGCCAAGTGCAGGATTTTGGCAGAGGCCCCCTTCTGGGGGGCAGGAACTCCCAGATTCACCCTATTATCGGTCTGTCCGCCGACTCATAACTAACTGGCTTCGGTCCGCTCGATTCCGTTGCCACCTGTCGCTCCGAAAACACTCTCCATCGAGCCTTATTTAGTTGGTTAGTAAAACGAGCCTTATTTAGTTAGTTAGTAAAACGAGCCTTATTTAGTTAGTTAGTCAAACAAGCCTTATTTAGTTAGTTAGTAAAACTAGCCTTATTTAGTTAGCTAGGAAAAAGAGCCTTCTTTAGTTAGTTAGTAAAACTAGCCTTATTTAGTTAGTTAGTCAAACAAGCCTTATTTAGTTAGGTAGTAAAACGAGCCTTAGTTAGTTAGTTAGTAAAACGAGCCTTATTTAGTTCGTTAGTAAAACGAGCCTTATTTAGTTAGTTAGCAGAACGACCCTTACTTAGTTAGTAAAAACAAGCCTTAGTTCAGCTTTGTTATTAAGTTAGTAAAACGAGTCTTAGTTAGTTAGTTCGTAAAACGAGCCTTATTAGACAAAAAGCTAAACGAGGATAATTAGGCAAAAAAGCTAAGCGAGCATAATTAGACACCACAACGCGAAGAGGTGAATGAGATAATGGCTGTATAGCAAGTTTCGGAGGCGGAGGGGGGGGAGGGGGGGGGGGGGGGGGTCAGAGGGGTGTCCTCACACTTTTTTGTGATGGGGTCTAGCACCTTTTTTGACCCCATTTATTTATTTTGCCCTCGTTACAAGGGGGGGGCAAAACAAAAAGTGAAAGACCTCATCCCAAAAAAGTGCTGAGACACCCTTCCGCAGACCCCCCCCCCCCCCCCCCGGCTCCGGAACCCACTGCACAGTCACTATCACAGCCACCACTTAGTGTAATGGTGTCTAATTAGGCTCATTTTACAGGGTTTTCAAAGGCCTATCCATTG
Organism: Chlamydomonas sp. ICE-L; assembly: GCA_013435795.1. Lineage (NCBI taxonomy): Eukaryota > Viridiplantae > Chlorophyta > Chlorophyceae > Chlamydomonadales > Chlamydomonadaceae > Chlamydomonas > Chlamydomonas sp. ICE-L. The sequence continues at coordinate 158,726,585 of JACBWV010000610.1, read as the reverse complement.
AGGTTGGTCTAGAGACCATTGGGAATGTTTGAAACATAGAAAATCATCATCATCAATGTTACATTGTTTGGTGGGGGTTGTGGGTCAGGGCCCCTTGGCCCCTAATGTGCCCACCTTCAATATTCTTCAATAATCAGGCCTTCAATCCAAGCTTCAATCAGGCATTAAATAATCAGCCAAGCACGCAAGGTAATTCTGAAAGCGCTCTAAGTTTCCGTGGTCGCCGCTAAGCAATTGTTTACCGCACTTGACGCAGGTAGTGCCCTTTGATTGTGGGTCCATCGAATAACATCAAGTAGCACTAGTCAGTAGTCACCAGAACAAAAACAGACACACAATGACGGGAAGGGAAAAAGAAGAATGAGGTCTCGCTCTGTACGTCGTTTTACAAGTGTTGGTTGGGCGTTGTGTGTGGAGAGAGAGAGAGAGAGAGAGAGAGAGAGAGAGAGAGGAGAGAGAGAGAGAGAAGGAGACCCTGGACCCCCCCCCCCCCCCCTCCCATGTGCCCTGGGCAAAATATGTGGTGGGTCTCTCCCCAAATAGCATTTTTTGACTGGTATTTAGTAGAGGAACACCTAGTTCCGCTCCCATGTCATTCTGAGGGCTAGAAAAAAAGTGCCTGGAAAGTACCTAATTTTTTGAAAATGACGGATTTTTTCCTTGCCCCCCCCCCCCCCCCCCCCCCCCCCCCCCCCCCCCCCGCGGCCCCAAACTTAGGAGGACCGTTACTTTTTTTCTACTGGGCCAAATCAAGAAATAAAACCGGATTCTTCATCCTCTCGATGATATCTACAAAGTTGGACGATGAGGTCATTTGGGTTTGAAGTTGCCCCCCCCCTGCCTCGTTATTGTATTTATGCGACGGGGGGGGGCCAGAAAAAATATTTCGTACTGCATGTTCGATATGGATAGAGAATCGCGAGCAATAGTCGATACAAAAAATCATGTTGATATACCCACGGGCGGCCGAGATAGAGGGGGGGGGGGGGGGGTCCGACCGTTTTCCCAACTGTATTTGTACTTAGTGTAACTTTCTTACCAGTGCAAATTTCCGAGCGTTAAGTACACCATTGAGAAGGGCTCGACAAGACGACTATGAATCTGTAACCATTAGTCGGTTACACCCAGTGTATAATTGGTGGGTGCCCTGGAAGGCACATCCAAGCTGGATGCCAGGCTGGACGTCACCTACACCTTTGCGCCCAGCGTCGCACGGCCGGCAGTTAGGCTGAAAGACGTGTGCGCGCAACGCGTTCGTATGCGTGTTCTGAATTCTGGTCCCTGACGAGGTTCCTAAAGCAGTCAAGCCTGGGGTCTAGCCCCCCTCCCCCCCACCCCACCCACACGCATGCACACACACACCCTCCTCCCCACACACCCCACACCCATACCATCACCCCCCACACACACACACCACACCCGAGCAGACCCTCAGGCTTCAGAATACAATTTGAGTCAATTAAACCATGATAATGATGATGATAATGATAGATAGACAGATAAATAACGCCTTCAGTCATTTTCATACCTGGGTGATCTTCTCCAAGGGCGCGGACTACTGAGCCACCCAAGAAAGTTGTAAAAATACTAAAACTGAATAACTTTGTCCAAACTTGATTGTTTTATGGTTGGAAAGGCCTTGACAAGAGGATGCTCATGGACCCCCCTTTCACTATGCAATACTGTTTGGGTGTCCAGATATGAAGCCTCAGGGGGGGGGGGGGGGGGGGGGGGGCAATTTCCAAACATGCGGTCTGCAAACTTTATTCTTGCCCCCCCCCCCCCCCCCCCCCCCCCCTATTTATGTATTTATTTATTTGTTTATCTATTTTAATTTTTTTTGTCTATCTATTTTTTTTTTTTATCTCTTTGTATATTTATTTATTATATTTATGTATTGCATCTATTTATCTACTCATTTATTTATTTATTTATTTATTTTGCCCGCATGTCACAGGTGGATGGAGGCCAAGGGCAAGGCCTGCCCCCCTGGGCCTGAGCAGAGACGAGGGCGCAGGGACCTGCGAGAGGTGGTGCAGCAGTCATCCAACCCGTACGTGGATGGAAGGACGATTGGTGACAGCTGGCTGGAGGCCAAGGGCAAGAGGTGAGAAACTAGAGGAGGGAGGTCATGTCTGTTTCTGTGGCTACCAAAATGGCCTCAAGATTTCTGGGAAACAAGACACTGCCGTGAACTCCAATTAGGCGTGTGGTCCGCCGTGTGGTGACACGGCGACCGATATGGCCGGTCAGGGCCGGTCAATAGCGAAATCCATGTATGTTTACATATATTTAAATGCATGTATGTTGTTTGCATCTTTGCGTAGGCCTATGCATTTTCATCCTGTCTGTTTCTGTTCCCTTTGTCTGTCTTCCTGTCGTTTGATCATCTAAATGTATGTATGCATGCATGTATGTACGAATGTATGTATGGTGCTAGCTGTGGTGCTAGCTGTATGCTGCTAACTGTAGAATGCTAGCTGTATGTCTGTATGTATGTATGGCGCTAGCTGATCGTTTGATCATCTAAATGTATGTTGTTCCAGTCCACTGGTGGTTGGATGGGGGAGGTGGGGTGTTCTCTCTTATCTCTTCTGTTCAGGTCTGCCAGGCTGTATCTCACTCTACTTCACTCTCTTCTGTTCAGGACTGCCAGCCTGTATTTCACTCTACTTCACTCTACTTCATTTCAAACCTGAGCTAACACCCCTACTCGCTTACATGCAGGTCCCTTTAAGCAGGACATCATTAAAACACCCCTACTCGCTTACATGCAGGTCCCTTTAAGCAGTACATAATTAGAACACCCCTACTCGCTTACGTGCAGGTCCCTTTAAGCAGTACATAATTAAAACACCCCTACTCGCTTACATGCAGGTCCCTTTGAGCAGTACATAATTAAAACACCCCTACTCGCTTACATGCAGGTCCCTTTGAGCAGTACATAATTAAAACACCCCTACTCGCTTACATGCAGGTCCCTTTGAGCAGTACATAATTAAAACACCCCTACTCGCTTACATGCAGGTCCCTTTGAGCAGTACATAATTAAAACACCCCTACTCGCTTACATGCAGGTTCCTTTGAGCAGTACATAATTAAAACACCCCTACTCTCTTACACTTGCAGCTGCTGCACTTCAAATTCAGCAATATCCCGAACCACGATTTATCGCGCACGCGCGATGTATAATGTGTATTCCCGTTTTGTTCCATCGCGCCCCCAGGTGTGGGTAATGTTTCCAGGTTACCAAATGCTACACCGGGGCATTGGGCGCCACGATAAGTAATGTTTCCACCTCAAACTGTCAATCAAACTGTCAATCAAACATGTTTAAAACAGCCCTACTCTCTTTGTTGCAGGTCCCTGTCAGGCCCACCTGATGGTGCTAGGGAGCTAGTTTGCAGAATACCTGGAGGCCCCCCAGAGGCCCCCCACAAAGGCAAGCTTCCCAACCCCATGGCATTTAGCAGCAACATCGTGACGGAGAATAGGACGCTCACGACCCGAAGACCTGCCAGCTACAGGGGGCCAATGTTGCATGAGAGGTCTGATAGTATGGTGCAAAGCGCAAGGCCACACAGCACTCGCTGATTGAGCTTGACATGTGGGCGGGACGCAGAGGGGGGGGGGGGGGGGGGGGGGGGGGGTCTGTATTTTCCCCTGTAGGAGGGTTTGGGGCCTGGTCCATATGACCATACGTTGTTCGCACTGGGAGGAGACAGTATTGGGGAGACCTCATATCGTTGCATGTGTTTAATATTTAATTTACATGGTTGATCTATTGGGGGGGACCTCATATCATCGTATGTATTTAATATTTTATATTCATATTTTATATATTTGGGGAGACATCGTATTATCGCATGTACTTTATATTTAATTGCAGCCTAGTGTTCATACGCGATCTGTCTCTCGCGACCGATTTATATAAATGATGTTGTAATTGCCATTTCTTGGCTGTCCATCTCGAGAACTTGAACTTGGACTCAGGGGGGACATTTCTGATTAGTTTTGCCCCCCCCCCCCTGGGTGTATCCACATGATCTCGATGGTATCGTCATGTGCTTACGGTTCGGTTTTGTATCCATATCGGTGATGAGGTACAAAATATTTTTCCTTGCCCCCCACCCCCACCCCCACCCCACCCCACCCCCTCGTTATAAGTTATTTAAATGCAAGTTCAAAGTTTCAATTCAAGTTCAACCCTTTGACTCATCAGGTACTGGTAGGCCACCACCATCGCCATTTTTTATATTTGTTCATTGATGTATTGGAAATCCCTGAAACCCTGGATGGGTTTGATACAGCCCTTTGGCTATTCAGATTTTGGTCCCTGCCATAAGGGAACTTCCCCTATGTCAGGTGGATTAAAACCCTAATGGCTCAAACCCTAATCTCTAGATGTGAACGATACTTGCGTTTATCGGTTGAGCCAGAATGTAAGTAAAATCGTGCAGACCGATAATAAGTGTTTTGATCTCCTCAAACCCCAGACCTGGGCATCGTGCAGACCGATAGGGGTGCTCAAAAGTAACGAGCCACGCGAGCATAAGTAACTAAACCACAATTGTATGGGCTTGGACTGCTCCCATCTCCCAGTCACTTGGACCCCAGGGTAAGAGCTTCCAGGTCTGGATAGGGGAACCCTATATCTAGCTTGGGTGGGTGGATGCTGGCATGAATTGACTGTTTTTTCATGATAGGTGGGGGTAGGTTATGCTCTCGTGTGTTGCTCAGTTGTGCCTTACCACCTTCTGGTTGGTGGTGTCATTGTGTGTGACTTGTCACAAAGTGTGTGTGTGGGGGAGGGGGTAGGTGCTGTAACATCTGCAGGGCCAAGCTTTTAAAATGTTTGGGCCTCGGACCATAAACGCCTTTCATAGCAATAGACTGTGGAACTGAAGGGGTGGGTTAAACAATTCTTACAGAAGTATTAAAAATAATGATTGGATAACAACTTTTATGCCACATGAAAATGGCAGAAAAGTTGGTGTTCCCCCCTAGCAAAAGAGAGGCATACATGTGCATTCAACCAGAGCCCTACAAACGCAGCACATGAGCCATAGACGAGTATCATGGCGTGGTATGCTTATTTAATCATTCGCTAGGGGTGTGAAATATAACTATAGAAGCCTTATTACTTTTGAGCACCCCTACCGATTACCGTATGCGCCGTAAGTATTGGCAAATGTCATTTCCCCCTAAAAGTGGGTCTCAGAAAAGCATGGCAAAACTAACTTGGCAAAGGGGTCTATGGCTTTGATTGTCTCAAACTCAAACTTGAAATCCAGTTGGCAAAGGGTCCTATGTTATTGTTACATTTCCTTGTTACATGTTCACCAAGCAGTCTGCCCAAGCTTGTTGTAAAACCATATAACAATTCAAATCAGGTGCATAAAACTTGCTAGGGCTTAGTAGCCAGACCGGTACATGGCTTCAGCCAGCCAAATTGCTGGATGGAGCCATGTAACCAAGTTCAAGGTCAAGCACATGTTTACTAAGTAGTTTGCCCAAGCTTGCTGAAAATGAAACCATGTAGCAATTCAAATCAGTAACATTTAACTTGCTAGGGCTTAGTAGACAGAGTACCATGGTTACCGTAACTTGGAAAAGGCCAACCACCTGGAGTGGTCTCAAGCTGGATCCCTAATCCGGTTTGGCAAAGGGTCGTTAGCCAAACCGTTTGTCAATCCTTAAGGCGTGTACGGTATTCAAGTTCAGGCCCAAATCCTGTAAAAACTCACAGGGGCCAGCCCGTTTGCTTGCACTGGGGCCAACGTCCAGAGGGGAGGGGGGGGGGGGGGGGGGGGGGGGGGGGGGGGCGGGCTGCCATCAGGGTACTACACGTTATCAAATTGGTCAGCGCTTAGAGTGCACAAACGTCTATTTGGTCAGCGCTTTTTAGTTTTAAAAAACGCAAAAACTGCGTGCTGCGCCCACAGGGTGTTGGTAAAATGCGCAAACGCGCAATGGGGCTCAAAAAGCTTGCGTACAATCGCGCTGGCGCGCGCGCTTTGTAGTACCCTGGCTGCCATTCCCCTGGAAGAGGGTTTTGGGCCTGGTCCATCTGTCGTCTGCAGGTGACAATAGTCTGGAAGGAGAAAGCATTGATTGATTTGGGTGATATCTATTTTGGCGGACCTTGCATGTACTTCATCTTTCATTGCTTCTCTTGCAGGCTGGTGGCAAACATGCGTCATGGCTTTATGCAATGCCTGGGTCTGCTCAGATCTGGTCGGAGTCTGCGCAAGTGCGTGTGTGTGTTTAGGGTGGTTACGTGCTTTAAGTAATATGAGTCTGAAGTTCTGAACACGTTATCGCATGTGACACATGCATGCGATCTGTCTCTCACGTCCGATTTATACGAATGATGATGACCACTTACTTGACAACGGCCACTTTATTTTCCATTGGTGGGAGGACAATGTAGAAAACGCTTGTCTTTCCCTTCGGCTCCAAAATCCGAATTGAATATTAGGTTACCCACAGGTTGGCAATAGGAGAGCAAAAAAACAGTGTAGCTACCTCACCAAAATGGGTCAAAAAGTGCAAAAAAGGTCGCCCAAACAGTCGTAACTGGGGCCATGGTGGTCCGATGGCCTTGAGGTTTGTTCCTATGGAATAAGTGGTATGGTTGCTACACCCTCTTAAAGTCTACCGGTCTTATACCCAGGTCATCTTAACTACAGAGAGCATACTACTACTACTACTACTACTTATTAGAATACGGTAATAACAATATTGACAACAACAATTATGACAATAATACCATCCACCACCACCATTGTATATACTACGGCATAATATAGACCGGTTACTATAAATTCATAACCATTTCCTTTTTTTTTTTACGATATACATAATAATATCACATAATATATAATAATGCCTTCAGCCGTTGGGTTGGTGGAGTTCGGGACTTGGGCTGTGTATGCGTGAGTGTGTGCGTGGGGGGGAAGGGGTGGGTGGGGTGGGTGGGGGTGGGGGGGGGGTAGAGGGGCTGGCTCCTGATGGTGCTCAGGAGCTAGTTTGCAGCTGCTGCACTTCTACGAACAGTATTAAAACACCTCTACCTATTGCATGTATCGCACGACTTCAGCAGAAATGTCTGTTGTTTTTCATTTTGCATGCGGGATCAGAAGAAAAAGACAGATAAGTGGCTTCCACTAGTTAACATTTCCGGGTTGGGGGTAATTTCATTGCATGTCTGCTAAAGTGCAGTAAGCACACAAGGAAGGTGCCCCTTTCTTTAATACTCGTTTTAACTGCCGAAGACAGCTAGCAGCCAAATTGCTGACTGAAGCTATGTAACCAAGTTCAAGTTCAAGCTTAGCATGCAGAATTGTGGGCTACTGTCAAGGACTCACTGAATGAAGCCAGGTGCGGTCCTTAATTGGATGTTCAATTACACACAGAAAGAGTACCATGGAAGTTCAGCATAACAGAGATATGCAGTTCGAATTTACAAAATCAGATGGTGAAGTATATAAACGATGATACTTCGATGATAAAAAAAGTTGGAAAAAGGGATACCATTCTCGGCATTTTACCGGAAGGACTGCAATGCTAGCACTGACGAGAAAGCAAAGAAATTATAAAATGCACAAATACAAAAAATAAAGGATGGGATGGAAACCATTCCTAAGGTAACATTACTACCCACTCCACCCATACACATCCAGCATTGCAAAACAGCTCAACCTCATACTTCACTCCCGGGAGCGAAGCATCCCTGGAGCTGCATCAAATTCTGCCACTTATCAGAAAAAAAAGCTTTCGATAAATAGAAAGCTGCACCAAACCACATTCTTCACTTATGTACAACTAGTCCCAACAACTAGATCTAACAACATTTTACATGCAATATACTCCAGCACAGAGCTGTTAGCACATGCAGAAGTATTTCCCACAACTATTTCCTATCTATGTTCAATATCTCAGTGCCAGATAGATTCTGCTCTAACATCATTCCCAAGTTAAATCACTGCTGTGCTGTCATGCAATATTCTCTACCATTACACATGCACAACCCAAAGGCACGTATCTATATCTAATCTATGTTCTGCACCATAGCGCCAGTTATTTAGATTCTGCTCCACCAGCATTGCCAACAGCTACATTCAACACAGACTTGTCCTCTTGTGACCCCAATCACCTCAAGCAAGGCCTCCTTGTCCACTAACTCGACAATGGCCACTTGCTTTTACCAATGGTGGAGGCACAATATAGAAAACACTTGTCTGTCCATTGAGCTCGCAGTCCTGTACTTCACTTTCGTCAATTCACTCAGTCAATTTCTTCTATTGGCTCAATAGCAAGGTGATTGTACTGCAGTGTGCCCACCATGTCAGCTTTATCCGGGTGTGGCGGCCTGTTCACTACCGCCATTACACAGGGCCCCATTAATACCTGGCCCCACCAGCTAGTCTCATTGCTTTGTGACACTTAGTGCAAGATAAGCTCACAATCACAAACTACCTAAACCACAGTTGTAAAGAGGAACAAGGGAGATTCGCCAATCTACTGTTTCGATTCTGCTCCATCAACACTGCTGACAGGTTGTGCCACCTGAACAAGAGGCTTCTTGCCCAGTGACTTAGCAATAGCCGCCTGCTTTTCCAATGGTGGGGGCACTGTATAGAAGATGCTTGTCTGTCCCTTAGGCTGGAGGAGGACACCACCATTGCCCGGTGTTGCAGTTGCGGCAAAGAACTGCTTCCAACTGACCCAGGGGAAGAAGCCTCCACACTGAGGACACTTCCTCTTGTATTTGGTGCCCTCTCTTGCCGAGGCCACAAGACCTGTGCCGCTGCACTGCTGACATCGCTGCTGGATAACCTGGAGGAGATTGCGCAAGATAGGGTGAGATGGGTGTGTGGGTGGGTGTGGTTGTGAAAAAGTGTGATGGATGCATGGGTGGGTCTGGAAAAGTGAGTGATGGCTGCACAGATGGGTATAAGGTGCATGGGCGCGTTAGACGCTCAGGAGGATGTTATGTGCAAGTTTTGTTGCTGTGTGTTTGAGAGTGTATGCTCTGTGCTACTGATGCAGTCTGGTTGCTGCCTGCTTTGCAAACATGGTCACCTGAACATACCCTCTGAATTGCCATGGTGATCTGTCCACCGACACAGTTTTATTAGGGTATATACCAATGCCTTCAATAAGCCCTACCATGCTACTGGCAACCTTTAGAGTGCTACTAGCTGCTTATTGCCACCCAAGGCAACCCCAGTAGGCCCAATCGTAGCGGCCCAAACACCAAGTGAAGGTGCATAGTTCGACACCTTCATTCTACTAGTAACCTCCTGTGTGCAACTAGCAGCTTCTTAACCTCCATAGGCAACCCCCAATAGACCCAATCGTAGCCGAAACACCAAGGTACGTCGTTTAGCACTAGTGGAAACCCTGAGGAATTACAATTCTTTACAGACCTCAAATGCGCCTCTAAGCTGGCATGACTGGCACTCTAATGCAGCTAAAAGCTTTCAGATGGCCCCACTGAATGGTGAGTGGAGCTTACTGGCTGCTGCAAAGCGTAGCCCAAATAAGAAGGTCTTTGCCAGAATTTTGAATAGATAGCTCATGTAATACCTCATGTGATTGTGATAGCCTATGTGTTATGCAGCATCTCTAAATAAATCAACTTTCAGTCAAAATAACCAACTACAGAAGGACTTACAATTCTCTTAGTGAACTCTGACGCTCCAATGATGAAAGGGAAGACTCCAGCAGCAAAGCCAAACCATAGTTCCCACCCAACCTCCATCGGGCTAGGAGTGTAGGTACCAGCTTTAAGTGCTTCCATTAGGGCTGAGTCAGGACCTGCAGCAGCGGCAGTCAAGGCAGCATCCGAGGCTGATGCTGCAGCAGATACTATCTCAGCTGACATGCCCGGACCTGGGTAAGGGCAGCAGGGGGCATCAGTTAGGGTGGAAGTTGATTGTAGGGTAGCACTCTGGTAGCTAAGAAGAAATAAAGCAGTACCCGAAATATGCCAAGTAAGCATGGATTAAGAAGAAATGGCCATCAGAAAGCAGTACACCAAGGCAGCATGGATTAAATAAGCAAAGAAGGTGCTTTGAAAATACAGGCAACATAGAGGCAATATTAACATGCAATGTGCAAATATATAAAAATAAATGAGTAATGTGCATGTGTGAGCCCAAGTACGCAGACAATGGACTGTCACACCACTCTCCTTGTATTGTTGCTGTATTGCATGCTGCCAGGGAAATCCTTCATATACCACCTCACTAGGCGAATTACTATGTGGTACACAAATGGTAATAAGTTGCGTGTACCATGTATGGCATGGCTCAGATCTAACCGATGAGCTCGAAGGCGCGAATAACCGATACTTACTCGGAAACATGAACATGCCGCTCATCAAAATTCCCACGACTGTGGCAGCAGCAGCAGCGTTGGAGTTAGATGGCATGTTGCTCAGATATTCGAAGCCGCTAGTGCTGGGTGTCCCAGATTTTCTGTCGAAGTCTCTGTCTCCTCTCACGTCCCTGGCGCTGCATTGGGGGAGGCTAGACTCAGCTCGCTGCTGGGGGTGCAGTGGGCGCAGGGGCGTAGAAACCGGCCGGGCAATGAGCGCAGGGGCCGAAGAGGTAGCTAGCTTCATGTGCATGCTCTTCTGCATTTTCGCCGAGGATGCTAGGTGTCGCAGCGCTAAGCTAGGGGTGGGGTACGTAGAGAAGGGCGACGCTAGGGTCCAGATGATTAAGCACTCAGTTACTGAGCGTTACGGACTGCTCGTGTGGCGTGTTTTGACTAAGGGCCTCGTGAGATAAAGGAGGCAGCTCTGGAGGATGTTAGATGGCAATGGATACCCTGGATTGTTGTGATCCAATTTAACTGAGTTCCAAGGTCTTAGTAGTGTGTGTTACGGAGACGGAAAAGGTGGACGACTGTCGCTGCGGCCACGTAGCAGCAGCGCTGTTTTAACCCGCGTGCTATGGCTGCGAACGCCCCAATGGGGGGCCGCTCTCGGTGGGCCGCATATCGCTCTTGTCCTCCTGTGGCTGTCATGCTGCAGCGTCGCAGCCCGTCGCAGCCTCTGCAGTGGCCGTGGGCGAAACTAGGGCTAACACAGGCGAAGCAAGGGTATAAGCCCGTCCACGCTAACTATTGTTAGTGTCGGAGTATGCGGGTTAATTGGGCTTGCTCCTTAATGGGCTCCTTTCCTCGCCAACCTTCTGACTGCCTCGCCCCCGCTTCCTTACTCCCACCAATTCAACATCCTCTATACGGCTACTGCCTTCAGCCATTCACCCACCTTCTTGCTGCTACCGAAGCTACGCCCTCCTTTCGATCACAGCCCCTCTTGCTCTCGCCGACTAGCACTCGCATCGTCTCCCATAAACCTCGGACGCCGATTCTGCTACCACCATAACTGCACTGATAACGGGCTACTACCTTAAGTCACGCCTATTTGGAGTCCTGCTTTCTTCCTTTGATACTCCCGCCTGCCACAGCTGACTCCTGTCCACAACCATAACCGGTGTGTAAATGTAAAACAATTTGGTGTCTCTCATCCGTATGGAGCGGCATATCGTATGATGTAGACCAAAGGCGAATATAATATCACACAGATCGCATCATATGATATTGTGTATACATGGTGACTTTAGCCTAGTCATAATGCCGGCATCATATGATGACATATCAACATATCATATGATATCATATTGCAGATGCTTGAGTGTCAAGTGTCCCGTCAACAGCTATCAACACGGCGTTCATACATGGCTGTGGGGGTTGTGACTAGGGTACGGATGTCCGCGTGCCCTAATCAAGCCCCCGTCTGGGTAGCGCGTGTCGGTAGCTGCGACGTTTTTTACTTGTGGATTAACACCTTGGGATTGTTTGCAGGTTATGCGGGTAGCGGGCAAATCTGCGCCGCTCCTTTTGATGTTTTTTTGCGACACTGCGTAGAGGAACGTTTGCAGCCGCGCGAGCGTGGATCAAGAAACCCGTATGAATTGGGAGCTGCAGCTGGCATGTATGAGGGCGCCTTGAGGCGGGCGTCCAGTTTTATGGAGCAGTCGGTGTCAGACCGTACTGCTAAGCGGACTCGCTCTATATATGGGAGGGAGTTCCAATGGTGGTTGAGGCAGCTGCCTCCTGGCTATCCGAATATGTTGATGGTTGCTAGGCCTGAGGAGGTGTAGGTGTTTTTTGAGGAGTATTACATCTGGGAGCACAGTGCTTCGTGCGTGGGAGCGTTCACAGTCGGCTCCTTCTTCTGTTGCTTCTGTGGTGGGGCATCTATCTAGCTTGATGCAGTCAATGGGTCGGCGAGGACCGTACGATGCTATGACTGGGGTAGGTAACTCTTGCAATAGCTATGAGGTGAGGAAGTATGTTGCTGGTTATAAGAGGAGCATGTGGGCTGCGGGTTACCAGGAGGATGCTGCTGTTCCTTTGGATGAGAAGAAGGTCTCCGCCTTGCTCCGTGATGTGGATGGTTAGTGCTATGCTGAGCCTGATGAGTTTCAAAGGTAGATGTTGGAACGGGATGCTGTGATGATGTTGTACCTAGGGTATAGTGGAGTGCGTGGCCATGATGGTGGGCAGTTGAGTCTGCTGGATTTGCATGATGGTAACCACCGTGCAGTGTTTCCTCGGGGATACGTATCAGGGGCTGGATTACCAGACCCTTTGGTGATACTAGCTACTTGTCGGACGAAGACCAATAAGCGGTCAAGGATTCATCAAGATCCGATTGCTATGTCTTCTGGGGGTCCCATCGAGCTGGACTTGCGACGTCGGTTAGAGGTTTTCTTGTGTCACTGCTATGTGTCAGGGCATGGGGTGACTGATTTGATTTTTCGACCCATGGCTCCTAACAAGCGCTTTTTCAGTGAGGTGCCCTACAGCTCCTCAGCTTTTACCCACATGTTGGAGAGGCGCTTGGAACGTTTGGGACAGGATGAGGGTGCGACCAGTCACAGCTTTCACCGGGGGTCCATGCAGCATGCCTATGCCAGTTGTAGGCTGGCTGGAGCCTCCCTACAAGGCCATGTCAAAAGCCCTGGGATTTTGTGGCGGTATCTGGATACCCGTCTTGGCAAGAACTCCCGGAGGGTCAAGAGCACGAGGTGAAACTAAATGAACTCAGATAGGGTTGCTAGCACTTCGGTTAGTTGGGGTAGATGTGTTGAACGTTTTTTATTGGCCGATTTGAAAATGGCTGTCTTTCCTGATCTTTAGGATAGCTAGTTAGTTATAGCATTGTACTGCTATAGCGGTTTTGAGTACTGATTGCACCTATGGAATGCGTTGAGTAACAAAAAGACGTTGATCTTGGAGAGGAGACTGGTTTTGTGTTTAAAAGAAATTTTAAAGGGTTTTGGGTGGGAGGGTCTTTTTTCGTCAATCTTGGCAAGCTTGTTAAGCGAGAATGGCTTAGATCAGAACTCCGTATATTTACGGGAGACAAAAGGTAACCGAATCTCAACTATCGTTACAACTCAGCAACTGTCATATCTCAGATCTCCGGTGTCAAATACTGACTTGACATTCATAACAAAGTGTTTCCCATCCGTCATCAATACATTACAATACATTACATCACGTGTATCAAGCTGTCAGCAATGCCAATAAAAAACTGTGACAAGGAAAGACCAGAGTAACGTAGACTGATGACATAGGAAGAACTAGCTAATATAAGCTACGATGATAGACGAGAGGAGGAAAGAGGGGGGCTAATCAGGCTATACCCGCTTCCCGTACTGCACTTCTGTACTGTACAACCAGTTGTGCACGACGGCTGCATTACGGGGACTACAACATCCCCATTTCAGTTCATTAAGGCCTTTTCTTTTTAACCCTTCTTATTACGGTTGGAAACCCCTTCAGCCTGTTCGGCCTACTCCTGGACTTTAAAATACATAGACTGATAGACTCCCACCCCCAAATCTCTGGGATCATGGGCCCCAGAGATTCACATGCCAGGAAAACTGAAAAGAGAATCTAACGCCAGCGCCACATATGATGGCGGAAAATGGATATGGCGGGAGGCACCCAAGCCAACAAGGCAATATTCATTTCCGCGCACTTAGGTTGGCGATAACCAACTCAACTGTCGCGATAGCTTTCGTCATGCCAGGAACTACTACTCACATTCGCAACCGTCTATTACAACTCAGCAACTGTCATGGTTCAGATCTACGGTATCAAATCATGAATGCATGACAGTGTACTCCCACCGATCCAACATCCTTTATACGGTTACTGCCTTCAGCCATTCACCCAACTTCGCGCTGCTACTGTAGCTAAAGCGCTCCTTTCGGTCGCAGCCCCTCTTGCTCTCGCCTACTAGCATTGGCACCGTCTCCCATAAACCTCGGACGCCGTTTCTGCACCCACCAGTACTGCACTGATAACGGACGACATCCTTAGGTCACGCCGATTTGGCGTCCTGTTTTCTTCCTTTGATATTCCCGCCTGCCACTGCTGATTCCTAAGATGGAAATCCTGAATATGCTGAAAGAAAAAAAATACTATGAACACGTTGGGAATTATTTAGAACCTACGACAGTGCGACGGGCTTATCCTTCCATTCAGCATTTCTTCAAGAAGGTGTACCCTGGCCTGCTAACGAGGCATGGGAGAACGATCTCCGACGCAGAGTTGGACCGCTTATGTGGCAAGGTGCTGCTTGCAATTGCAACTGTATGGGAGCAATACTCACGGGGCTATGTCGCATCTCAGGTGCGCATGTTTTTGTGTCAAGTTCGATTCATATTTCGGATTCCACCCTTTTTATTTAGGATTATTGCGGTACTATAAAAAAAGGGGCGGCACCCAGGGCGAGGGGGGGGGGGGGGGGGGGGGGGGGGGGGGGGGGGGGGGGGGGGGGGGGGGGCAAAAAAGTGAAATACACCATCACAAAAAAGTGCTGAGGCACCCTTCTGCAGACCCCCCCCCCCCCGGCTTCGGAACCCACTGTACAGCCACCAACTCAGCCAACTCTTAGTGTTATGGTGTCTAATTAGGCTCATTTTACAGGGTTTTCAAAGGACTATCCATTGAGGTTGGTCTAGAGACCATTGGGAATGTTTGAAACATAGAAAATCATCATCATCAATGTTACACTGAATGATGGGGCCTGGGGGTCAGGGCCCCTTGGCCCCTAATGTGCCCACCTTCAATACTCTGCAGAGGGGGTATTACTCCCAAATATGTCAGCCCTTCTGGATAGCTGATTGTGTCAGCTTTAAGGTGCACTAGGCCACCCTGGAGCACTGGAAAGCTTATGATATGAGCTTGCAGGTGCACTAGGTGGCCTAAGGTTTGGATGAAGAGAGAGTCCAGGGAGCTGCCTAGAAACTGCTGCTTGCAGCTGAAAAGAAAAGCATTGCATCGGGTACACAACAGCGGTTTGAGTGTGCTGTATGTGGCAACACTCTGACCGTTTCACCAGCAGTTCGACACAAGGGCAAAAGCCATGGCTGCCCCCCCCCCCCCCCCCCCCCCCCCCCCCCCCCCACACACACACACCATCACCACCCTGGACCCCTGCATCGTATCAAGCACAGGCCAGCCGATAAAGTGAATAGTTAGCGTGGCAAAGCACTCACCCTTTGACCTGCAGCTCGACGCCAGGGCAAATGCAATGGCTGCCCCCCCCCTCCCACACACGCACACACCACCACCACACACGCGCACCACCACCACCCTCTGCCCTGGGCATAATATGTGGTGGATCTCTACCCCAATAGCATAAATGGACTGGTATTTAGTAGAGGAACACTTGGGGGAACACCCTAGTTCCACTCCCATGTCATTCTGAGGGCTAGAAAAAAAGTGCCTGGAAAGTACCTAATGTTTTGAAAATGTCAGATTTCCCCCTCAACCCCCCCCCCCCCCCCCCCCCCCCCCCCCCCCCCCCCTCGCGCCCCCAAACTATGGAGGACCAGCGCTTTTTTCTACTGGGCCATATTAAGAGACAAAACCGGATTCCTCATCTTCTGAATGATATCTTTAAAGTTGGGTGATGGTGTCATTTTGGTTAGAAGTTGCTCCCCCCCCTAAAAAAAACTGAGGAGGGCTGCCCCCCCCTCTAAATATAAATACTTTTTTAAAAACTTAGATATGGATTCTGGGGCTTTAAAATATGGCGCACAGAATGGCATCCTTGGAATTCCCACACAGGGATTGTGTGATACAGGGTACTACAAAGCAGAAGCGCGATTTCGCGCACGCTTTTTGAGTCCCACTGCGCGTTTCGCGCAGTTTTTTCAACCCCCCGTGGGCGCAGCGCACAGTATTTGCGCTATTTGCACTACAAAGCGCTGCCCAATTTGGCGTTTGTGCGCTTTAAGCGCTGACCAATTTGACAAAATGTAGTACCCTGGTGTGATAGTATAAATTCAGTTTTCAACCCCCCTTTGGGTTTCCCCAAGTACCGTAGTCACCCTTAGCCTTCTCAGGGGGACGTCAGAAGGGACAGTTTTCTCAACATCGTTCAGCTACACTTCCCCTTGGGGATAGTCCCACCCAACTCGGCCTCAATGTTGAATGGGCCTTCGCCGGAGGCCAGTTCAGGTTTTGTCGCAGGGTGGTGGGTCGGGGGTGGGAGGAGGGCTGGAGGATCGAGGGTGGGGTGGGGTGGGGTGGAGGGGTGGAGGGGTGGAGGTGGTGTGTTTGGGGGGGGGGGTCTGGGGCCATACCACCCATACTCACCCACCCACTCTCCCATTCATCCACCCACCCACTCACCTAAGGGGTAGATACTTATTGCACGACGTCCAAAGTGGTGCCAATGAACTACCCTTGCCAAAGCCTACTCATGGGTGCTCTCAGAATGTCATTTGGAGGTCTGAGTAAAACGTTAGAAAGAAACCTGAGGAGGGCTTACCCCCCCCCCCCCCCCCCCCCCCCCCCCCCCCCCCCTCCCCCCCCCCCCCCTAAATGAGGTGCTCAGAATGACCTGAAAAATGTCTCCAAATATCGCCATGATAAATGCCATTACAGCCCCATTATCAGAAAGAAACGATCGGGAAAAGTAAACATTTTGAGGCCTTGACACCTCCTGATTATTACTGTGGCATTTTTCTTGTTTTTAGGGTTTAGGAGATCCCTACAAACCTAAGCCCTTTTCTGATATACCCTGATTTCCAACGACAGAAGAAGTGGCAGCTGCCATTAAGCAACGCTAAAAAATATTAAGTCTACAAAATATTAAGCAACTACAGAACTCAGCTCCCGGACAATGCGAGGTCACATGACCTGTGAAGACCGTAGCAGCGTAGACTGTTACATAGGAGTGCTGGATGATAGGACTGTTACATTGCGCCTACTCTTTTGTAGGAATGGCAACACCATTTTAACTTACTTCTCGGTGCCGCTGGTTTGTGTCGGGAGACCCACCTCCTGGGGTGAAATTCCTTTCACAAGTAAGAAACAAAGGGGGTGGTGCAGGAATGTGCTGCACCACGGGGTCTACAACAAGACCCCTCCAACAATATGAGGGAATTATTCAGCCAAAAGCTGACGCAACCTAGTGCACCTTGAAGTTGGCACAATCAGATGTCCAGAACGTCTGAAATCTTTGGGCTTAGCCCCGTGGCTTGCTCATGGGGCTTCCTAGAAGCTGTTGCTGGTAGCTGAAAAGAAAAACTATGAGCAGCCGCAGAATGGATGGACAGTACCCTGGTACATAGAACCAGGGTACTTCAGGAGGACCCCCAGCTCTGCTGCCTGAAACGCAACCAATTGTATAGCCTGCGTCCTGCGATGCAACAGACCCTTCCTTCTGGTCTAACTATATTTCTAAAAGTCACTAACATAGATAGGCTAACTATTGAGTAGTTACAGTATTAAGCTAAAGTAATGTAATTAAATGGATATGTATATGCTTTAAATAGAGCTCTTAGAGGCTACACGCATTCCAGTGTGTAAAGCGCTCATAATCATCATCATTTTCCTGATTACATTACATTGATTACATCACATGTTAAAGTCTACTTGACACCGCGAGGGTGTATGAGACTCTGTGCTTTAAACAAAAAGAAAAAGCACCCACAACGCAAAAAAACCCATTACATCAGGGGTGTGTCGAGGACAAACAAACCAAACTCCCAACCACCGTTTTGGTGGCGTAAGTATTAAACCCCCCAGAGCAGGACCCAGACCTCAACCACTTACAGTGGCGGAGGTAAGAAGCTAACAAATGAGAAGTCACAAGAAGAAGAAAAAGGGATAATAAATTACGGTGCCACTAAGCAGTCCAGGGCTTCCTGTCTTGCTCTTCTACAAGTAGAAAGATAGTAGGCTAGGTTGCTCCAAAAAGACTTAGTGCCATTTCCATTCATAAAGGTTCTGAATGTGGAATCGCAGAATTCCACATTCCATACGGTTAAGTTGGTATCCTCATGGACATGCCTATAAATATCTGTAAACAGCTTCTGGTAGCGAAGGCGAATATCATTATAAAAAGGGCACTCAAACATATGCATTTCATCCTCAGGTTTTTGGAACCCACATATTTGACAGTATCTCATTGAGCGAGGAATGTGTGCTCTATCCACCACCCTCATTCTTTCTGTGTTCAGCCAATGGGAACCCATTCTAAACTGTGCTATAGAACGAATCTGATCCTGCTTATGTAAGGCGGATGTAAAGGGAATCAAGCCATTCTCATCATTGCTGTTGGCTGCAAACCATTTTTGGTATCGGAGGCGTTTAAAGCCAATCCTTCTCTCATCAGGGATGTCTCTAACTGCATTGGTGTCACTTGGGTACTTAAACCTCCATGACTCAAAAACTTTAGACATCGACAGCCTCCAAAATGTTGAGGTTTTTACTGGATCCTAGCTTGTGGAGAGCACAACGTAAGTCATGAACCCAGCCAGCGTTGGAGTCAAAAGATTCCTCAAGAGCCATTACAATGAGATCCCCAGGTTCTTTATGTATGGTCTTGTTCCAGAAGCGCAAAGCTTGTTTAAGCCAAGCAAAATACAACGGGGTTCTACACAGCTCTTCCATGATAATATTAGATGTAGTAGATTGGCAAACACCCAACATTTGTTTAAGTATACCTCTATGCCATTTCTCACAAGCATGGTCATTTGAGATAAGTGTGTTGTTCAGAATAGAAGGAGCCCACACCTCACAGCCAAAATTCAGGATAGGTTGTACAAGAGAATCAAACAGGTGGGTGAGAATATCAATATTGTATATCTCCATAGTATGGCATCGCCTACGGAGCATGTGGTGTGCCTTTTGGGCCTTAGTGAGCATCCTAGAAAAAGCAGCTTTTGCACGATTGCTTGAGTCACCATCCACAAAGAGGGATCCCCAGTAGATAAAAGATAACTTTGTAGAAAGTTGTGCTCCATCATAGACAAATTTGTAATCAGGATCCATGCGGGCCTCATCACAGAATTGCTTGTTGAAAACGACAATCTCAGTTTTCTTTATATTCACAGCCATCTTAGTAGCCTCGCAGAAATCTCTCAGGCAGTCAAGCATCGCTTGCATATCTGCCGGGGATTCTGCCATTATAACTAGGTCATCAGCATAAAGTAACAGTTGCAGAATCTTTCCCCTAAGCTCAGCCCCTACATTTGTGAGCTTGGATTGGAGGAACGATTTAATTCTATCAATGAACAGACCGAATAGGAGTGGGGATAGGGGGTCTCCTTGTTTAACTCCTACAAGGGATGGAGAGGAGGATCCAATGTCCCCATGTAGGCGAACTTGGAAAACAACATGATTATACATGGACTTAAGAATACTGAGATAGGGGTCCTTGACTCCTAGCCTTGCTAAGCAATCCCATAGCAAGTCTCTGTTGACCCAATCATAAGCCTTCTTGAAATCCACAAAAGCCACAAAGAGCGGGGTTTTCTTCTCTCTATATTTATCTACAATATGGTTAAGAATGAATGATGCATCTGCAGTACCCCTACCACTTCTAAATCCATATTGGCCAGCGGCTCTGAGGTTGAATTCTTCTGACCAATCATCTAGTCTACGTAGCATGCAAAGGGAGAAGATCTTTCCTATGGAGTTGCTCACCGCAAGACCTCGATAGTTGTCCTTGTCATACACACTGCCTTTGGATTTGGGTACGGGTACCAAGGCAGCTGCAGCCCATTGGCTAGGGTAAGAGGTCTTCCAGATGAGATTAAACAGGTTAGTCATAGCTTGTATAACCTGATATAATGATAATTTCCACATCCTGACAAAAACCCATGCAGGTGAGCACCCTCGCACTCTGCTTCCTCCACAAGCGTGAAGTTCTGAAAGTGGCCAAGGGGGACTTGCCTATCCAGTGTGTGATCATGAAGACCAGCGCAGTTAACTATACTGTGCCCATTCCCTTGGACAAAGATTGCGATGATCACTTCGAACTCCGGCTGGAGGTGGACGATCCAGATGACACGGTCAACAGCCCCTCCTTGTTTTTTATTCTTCCCAAGTCCGAGTATGCCTTCTTCGAGGCCCCAGACTGGGGCGGAATTCTAGAGTGCGAGAGCTGGATGATCAAGCTCTCTGGAGATTGCAGTAAAAAACACGTTCAGCCCTCCGTCTTTATCCTCCCAGACTGCTTGACTGGTGGCAGCCTACCTGTCGGACCGGATGGGAGAAATAAGAGGGCTCTTTTGGAGGACAGGGACGCCCGCCTCGGCATCTGCTTTCTCTGCAGAAAGAGGGATGGGACGGAGAATGTGAAGAAGTGCAAAGGCTGCAAACGAGTCGGCTACTGCAGTGGGGAGTGTCAAGCGGCAGACTGGGAGGAGCACAAGCAATGCTGCAAGATGACTCTGCAACAAACCCAGCAAGATTCCAAGGGCAAAGAGGATTTGTGGTTGTTGAAGTGAGACGATACTTTCTTTTTATGTTGTGAAAGGACTTTCGCCCCAGGAGGTGGGTCTCCCGACACAAACCAGCGACCTAAAGGATTCAGTTCAAATGGCGTTGCCCCTCCTACAATAAAGTAGGCGCACTGTTGGAGATATCAACCCTCGACCAAACGAACATTCACCACTACCCCTATTGACCACGGCAGACAAGTCATGATCCCTCACGTCTTTCTGGCATGGGTCTCCTGGTTTGGTTTGATTACTACTAGTAGAAAGCGCCCCTTCGTCTGTTTTTCTGGGGCTATTTCCTACTAAACATTTCCTTCTAAGAAAATCTGGGCATGGAATCTTGTATGGAACATTCTTTGCGTACTTGGGAATACATTAGTTGTGTAGAGATTAGTTTGATTGTTTCATTACCCTTAGAGCTTTTATGATTCCCCTAGTTCATGCTTCACCAAAGTTCATGACTGCCATTGGATGCTTGGCCAAGAACCACAAGTTACTATGTACAAAATAAATAATTAAATAAAGTACACAATGGACACAGTGTACACAATAGTAAACAAAATAGATACAGACCTATTTTCTTGGACGCGCTACTCGTCCAGTGTACGTACATGTTCATAAACAAGTGGGAGCTATGTGACTGGTTCCCTCTTCTGCTTTTCAGCTTTCTTGCTATGTTTAAGTTGTCTATGTTAATGTCTGTCGCACCCTCCCCATGTTTTTCTACAGGACTTCATACATGTACTCATCATGGGTGTCACAACGTGGCATAATGATGAACGCACTGATTGACTTATTGTCTTCTCAATTTTCATGCAATCGCCACACCTGCAGATTTTTCAATCTGCAGTTAGGGGTACCACTTCTGTGATATCATGATCTTGCTTAGATAATACCCTCTGTCCTCCTATTTTTGGGGTACCCTGTCCTCATCCAGTGAGCTTGAAAGTGGTCACAAATGTTTTTCCCCATGGGTTTTCAACTTGGAGTGGAGTTTAATTTTTCTCTCTGTCTCAGACATTTATAGACTTTTCCTCCCGTATAAATCTCAAGAACTCTTAACCTAAGAGTACCTGGGATAGGGGGGAATGTTATGCTATGGCATATAGCCATAGTGTAAGGTGACACATAGTGACATAGGGCACGCGTAGGCCGCGTGACCAGGCTAGGTGACTACCTGCCAGGTCATGGGCCGCGTGGGCCAGCTAGCTCTAGTTATAGTACCTTTTGTGTCGCAGACCCAGACGTAGACGCAACGTTGAAGGGTCCTCTGCGTCCTGAGATGCAATATGGGGATTTAGCTTTCCGGAGTGTTATATCGGAAGTACTGACACAGGGAAGGGACAAGGGCAACGTATGCTTACATGCGTGATACCATGTCAGGCGACAAGGCAGGTATAAGAAGGGAAAGGCGGCAGTACCTCAGGGTACTGCCGCCGCTGGTTGCCGGCCCTATTGGGCAGAGGCAATACAGCGGAAGCTACCAGACGGGAAGCCTGGCGCACTAGGACACTCTAGCTGGACCGGGAGAACCGGTCTATAACATCTAGCGGGACCGAGAGAACCGGTCTATAACAGGGGAGGGTCCGTCGCAGACGCAGCTTCAGTGGGTTGGTTGCGTCGTAGGACACAGGCTATGGGTCGGTAACATCTCAGGACGCAGGCTCCGGAATTGGTTGCGTCTCGGGACGCAGGCTGTAAAATTGGTTGCGTCAAAAGGACACCGAGCTGGGGGTCCTCCTGGACAACCCTTGTATGTATGCTAAGTCCTCATTCCTCATTCCATAGGTCTTGCACCGCCACCTCATCACATTGATTTGCCGGCTCAAAGGTTGTGCAACGCCACCTCATCGAATATCTGTGGCGCCTGCGCCTGCTGGCGCAGGCGCTGCAGAAGTGGGCAGCAAGGAGCGCGTAGGAGAGACTCGCCGGCAACCTCGGCATTTCGAAAAATATATGCCCAATGGTGCGAACAGCTTCCTCTCTTTCTTGTACAATACTGCACATTCGTCTGTCTCTTTGCGGGCCTCATTCCTCATTCCTCAACCTGTCCACAACCATAACCGGTGTGTATATGTAAAACTTCTTCGGTGTCCCTCATCCGTAGGGAGCGGCATATCGTATGATGTAGACCAAAGGCGAAAATGATAGCATACAAATTGCATTACAAGATATTGTATTTAAATGGTGACTTTAGCCTAGTCAGACTGCCGGCAGCATATGATGACATATCATATGATATCATATTGCCGTTCCCTACTCATCCGTCACCAAAACATTACATTACAATACAAGATTTGGGTGGGTGGGAGGGGGGGGGCTTAGAAAACATGCATTTTGCACATGGATGACGTATGTAACTCTGTTTTGTAACGACTTTGTCAAGCCTCTAATTGTACAGAAAAGTAGCCACTAGTCTAGTACTACAACCAACGCATGCATTTTTTACACGTCTGTTCGTCCAAGCATCTTCATACACACACGCTATAACTACCCTCATCACACCCTTCTCCTCTGTTGGTGCAACCTCTGCCTAGGCCTCAGCTTAAGCAATTTTCCTTAGGTAGGGCCATGCCATCAACACAGGGGTTGAGGGGGAGGGGGGCACTCCCAAGGTCCGACTTGTCCCTTGAAGTCGACGACAAGAGATGGTGGTGCTTTGGTAGGACGTTGGAAGAGGGGTGGGTGGTGCGTATAGAATCCCATGGCTGTTCAAACGGGGTTCAAAGGAGTACCCGCGACTGGCTTGAAGACGCTCGACAAACCAGCAGCTCAAGCGCGTGCGGTTTAAAACGGTAAATTTCGCTTATGCCTCATGTAGTTGCAACAATCAACTAATTAACCAACAGTCAAACAAAGTAACTTCATGTCTTCACTCGTCTCGAGTTGCAGGACTCGAGTTGTACATCTGTATTGTCTGGCTTGGGCAGGTGGGCCCATGCATGATCCATGGAGTCACTTTCACAGTTCTGACTAGGTAACTTCCACCTGGGGTAGGCCGGGGGGTAGGCCCGAGCTAGCTACATGGGTAGGGCCTGTGCGACCCAGGTGCGACCCAGGGCACAAATCACTCACCTGAGGGTCGCACTCGTGGCGACCAAGTGAAGGGCCCATTTCGCCCTAATTTCGTACATCTCAGGGTCGCAAAAAAAAACTGTACGGCGGGAGGCACCCAACAAGGCAATATTCACTTATGCACACTAAGGTTGGCGGATGTTACAGATCTAGGCGCTCCATCAATTGTCTCAAGTTACATACTGGCGAAATGATTTTAATTTTATTTTTCCTCATTCAAAAACCAAACCAGATTCAAGTGTCACTCAAAATGAGATATTCTGGCTCTAGGCAGGTCTAGGTATCAATAATATCAGGGGCTCGGGCATACACTTACCTGTATGTCGTATATTTACGGTACTTGATATACAGGCAGTGAGAATTTCGCATTTAATTGCAGAGCACAAACTTGCAGAGAGTGCAAGACCATGTTTACTTGCAAAGAGCGAGCAGTCTTCAGGCTGATATTGCCGATAGGATTTTTGATAACGTCATCTGAACACTTCTATAAACTTTCTCATAATACTAGTACATGATTGCATTCTGTAGTGGACAGTGTAACCAGGTTAGTGTTGTCAAAGTTTACAGATCGGCGGTACGAAGCACGAGAGGTCATGCCCCTCAGCATATACGCCTTCAGCATCCCCATCATACTTTCCAGCAGACCCATCAGACAACCCGTTACCATCAGGCCATGTCTCAGACAACTGTTCGTAACCAGTCAGTGCATCATACAACCTGCGATCATTAGAGTAGAGTTGCGGCTGGACCGCAAAATAATTGTGTAACACCGTTACCCAGAGGGGATGAGTGGGCAGAGAGGGAGAGGGAGGATTCAAAGCTGGACCTGTCGGCGCCTGAGCGCCCGAAGTTCTTTGACGTTTCATCAAAGGCTGGAACAAAATTGCATGGCTACCCTTTGACTCGCATTGTACCGCTTTTGAAGGGTGTTACTTAAAAAACCTTAAACGTGCGCCATACTGTTGGCGGATGGGCTTGTTTGCGACCACTCCCTGTTTTGGCCACTGAGGCAGCTGGAATTCCGGCAGTGAAGGGAGTAGCAGGCCCAATCACACTGGCAATCTCTGCTAGGTGCTGGGCAGGAGCACCATATAGGAGTTGGTTCTCATCAGTTTTATTTTCAAATCTGAAAATGTTTTTTTTTAGCTTTGTGGTTTTAAGCTTCCTTCAGGGACAGCGTTTTAGTGCTTTAAATGGCCCTTGAAAGTCTTTTATAGCTTTTAAGGGCCATTAAGGGTATTTATTTGTACATGTTTAAATTTGTATACCTGTAACAGGCCTGTAAATAAAAAAGCCTTGGGTATCCTGAATTCCTGATCTCCTCCTCTCAAATGCCACCCAGGGACGTAGCTTCGATGCAACTCTTGGAGGCTGCAACAATGGTCTAGTTAAGCATACTGAATAGGCTAAATCCAAGACTCATGTCAGTCAAGAGACAAAAATTGCGATTGTAACAATGTTGGACCCTCAAAAATCTGCGCTTGAGACGTACAACGTGACGTTTTGAACAACCTGGCTGGTGCCGACAAATAACGTTGATACCCGATGATGGCCCGATCCATGCTGTGTAGGCCCGGGCTAAAAAACATCGAAAGCAAATAATGATGCGTGCATCGTTACAACGTCGAACACAATATACCGTGCCCCCCCCTCAGGTTTTGTCTTGCCAGCTGCATTGTGTTGCTGCTTCCCAACCGGGGTGAAAAAAACCCGTATTAAGCTGCACTGGCATGATGTGGCTACGGTGCCTGCCGGTCAGGCATCGGTGGTGATTCTTTTTACTGAGGTGGCCCTACGGTGACTATAGCTAGCTCCGGCTTACGCTATGGTGTCCTTAACTTCACGTCCTGTGAGTAACGTTATTACACGGATGTAACAATTTCAATTTCAATTTCAATTTCAATTTCGAACACAATGACCATGATCACGACCAAGCAGGAGCACGATGATCCGAGGAATGCCAACCAAGGCAAGCGATCATGACAAAGGCACGCCATCACGATGATCACGACAGGCACATCAACACGATGATCACGACCAAGGCACACGATGATCACGATGATCACGACCAAGGCAAACCATGATCACGACCAAGCAGGCTCACGATGATTCGAGGAATGCAAACACAGGTGGGCTGATCTCATCGGAGTATAAGACCGAAACCAGGTCCATGTCACGGGATATAGAGCAGACACGTGCAGAAAGGATATCCTTATCTCCAGGACATCGGGGTTGGACCACGACGGTGGAAGAAAGATAGGACAAGTCGCCTGTGAGACGTGGGTACAGGCACATGGCAAGGTGGTTGGGTGGGTGAGTAGGGGCAGGATGGGATGGAGATTGTGGTGGGTGGGTGGGGGGTGTTTGGGAACTGGTCGGAACTGGTTTGCAAAGGCACAGACACTGATGATGTAATTTTTGCCTAGCGGGAGTTGAAACGAAGCGTCCTACTGGAGCTGGGACTCAGGTAACGTGTCGTATTATCAGATTCCCCGGACCTGCCAGTCCTGGTATACCTGCGTGGTTGGCAGCTGCGAGTTTCGGAGCGGCCGCGTGGGCCAGCGCGGCCTGCCTCACTCCACCCCTTTTGTCGCTGTACACCAACATGAGAGCTGCGCGCCGTCCCACATGCTGTTGCTGCATCGAACGACTGATTTCACACCAAACAAGCCTGCGAGCTACGTACCTTATTGCCGTTCGCATTACACATGAGCCCTGTTTAGTAAGCTTGCGCATCCCACAACGAAAGCGGAGAGAGGCGGGTTGTGCGCTGATCCTGCCGCGGCCTATCCCCCAGGCACGTCTCCCAACGTAAATAAAACGCCGCAGCTAGATCGCTCCTTTGCGGGACGAAGCCTTCTTTTGGTTAACTCAGTCCTGAAGTCCCAACACTCGTGACTCGTCGAGCACACCTTCCAACCCCATTCAGCCTCGGCAGCTGGACCCAACCAGAATCCCCACCCAGGCAGGTAGACACCCACCCACCCTCCGCTCCAGCGCCGTTCTCCCTCCATGCGGAGCCCCTCGTCGTTTTCCGGGTTGTATCCCCCACCCCTACTGCTGCTGATGCTGATGCTGATGCGTGTCCTTAGCTTAGCAGGCGTTGATGCGAGGAAGGACCAATACTGCCCTAATATGACTCGCCCTCAGCAGACGAACTTCACCTACACCCGCTGCGAGAGTTTTTACAAGGCACCGGGGAGCCCTATCCGCGGTTCCAGAGATACCGATCGGACAAAACTCGGCTACATAGAGCGGTCATTCGATGGTGGCTTGATCTTCAAGGACCGAAAAAGTAAGGACTGGAAGCTAGAGCCTTCCGTTGCCTTATTTGTGCTTCAAAGCTTCGAGGACTACAGCGAGCGTATCCAGATGCTTTGGAAGGCCACGATGAACGAGGGGACAGTTATTCGGGCCCAGCCGGTCGTTTACGTGCCCTACACGTCCGTGTTGAACAGGCTTGGGAATACGCGCTTTGTTGGCCACGTGGTTAACTACTCACCCACTGATGAACTACCCAAGGAAGTGAAGGTGGGTTGCGTCAAGCTACTGCGCCAATGCACTCGATTGTCATCTGAGTCAGATGACAATCAGCATTTTGGCTCAGTATAGCTATTAGGTTGGAGGGACTAGGGGAGGCTAGGTTGGTGGGATGTTGAATTGTGTGTGTGGCGTTGGCTATTGTGTCATTGCATGCATGCATTTGTGTGTGTATCATTGGCTATTGTGTCATTGCATGCATGTGTGTTTATCATTGGCTATTGTGCTTTTGTATGCATGCGAGTATGCGTGTGTGTGTGTGTGTGTGAGTGGATATTAGGATATGGTTGTTATGTTGTTGAGTGCAAGTTGTGTGTGCTGGATGATGGCTGATGTGTGTATATTTTTTGTTTGTGTGCATGCATACATGTGTTTGTTTGTATGTTCATACTTACAAGTTTGTGTGTGTGTGCATGCATACATTTGTTTGTTTAAATGTGCATGCTTACACGTTTATGTGTGTGTGCATGCATACATGTGTGTGGTTGGGTGTGCATGCGTACATATTTGTTTGTGTGCATGCATACATGGGTTTTCTTGTGTGTGCATGCATATGTATGTGTATTTGTGTGTCTGCACCATCACACCAACACATGATGGGGGATTGCGTCCCTGGCCTGTGCAGCCTAAACCTCACGCAGGTAATACCAACATCAACACCAACACCAACTTTTTAGGTTATCTGGTCGTTCTACAGCACCGCAGAGATCCGAGGACGTGGCAAGAGGGGCGCCGTTTTACGAGGGAGGTTTGAAAACTTGCTCCAAGACTCTTGGCATGATGGAGAGTGCGTCCCTGGTCTGTGCAGCCTGGACCTCAGCCAGACCAAAAGCACAACGATGAAGACCTGTGACTACTACACTGACCTTTTTGGTACCACTGGCGACTTGTTGTTGTACTGGGACCCGAACATGCATGCGCCTGGGGATTCTGAGATGGTGAGTTGGGGGAAGTGGTGGTGGTGTGGTGTGGTGTTGTGGTGTGGGGTGTATAGTGTGGGGTGTGAGGTGAGTGGTGTGGGTGTGTGGGGTGGTGTATTGAGTGGGGGTGAGGTTGAGGGTGTGTGTGGGGGGGTGGGGTGGGTGGGGGGGGGCAGTTTTGTACAGGGACCTTATCAGACTATTAAACTGACCTTTTTGGTACCACTGGTGACTTGCTGTTGTACTGGGACCTGAACATGCATGCGCCTGGGGATTCTGAGATGGTGAGTTGGGGGAGGTGGTGGTGGTGTGGGGTGGGGTGTAGTGTGGGGTGTGGGGTGAGTGGTGTGGGTGTGTGGGGTGGTGTATTGAGTGGGGGTGAGTGTGTGGTGGTGGTGGTGGTGGTGTGTGTGTGGGGGGGGCAGTTTTGAACTGGGACCTTATCAGACTACTAAACTGACCTTTTTAGTACCACTGGTGACTTGCTGTTGTATTGGGACCCGAACATGCATGCGCCTGGGGATTCTGAGATCGTGAGTTGGTGGCAGTGGTGGTGGCGTGGGTGGTGCGGTGTGGTGTGTTGAGTGGGGGTGGGGGTGAGGGTTGAGTGTGTGTGTGTGTGTGTGTGTGGGGGGGGGGGGGGACAGTTGTGTACTGGGACCTATGTACTGTTTTTGAACTGGGACCCTAACCTGCATGTGCCTGGAGATTCTGAGATGGTGAGTTGGCGGAGGTTGGGCAGGTTGTGTACTCGGACCTAATTACTGTTTTTGTGCTTGGTCCCAACCACTGTCTTTGTAATAAGGCACTATTATTAGGGAGCGGCAATTTTAGATCATATGATATCATGTCCATTATGTCATACCACAGACACCCCATGAAGGAAAGGGGGAGCCCAGCCAAAAAATAGAGAGTCCAGAAACCAACCTAGCAAGGCTCAGCAAGCAGGCACACATGACAGGGGCGAGAGAATCCACCACACAGGGCAGACCTGTTGGCTATAAGCATCAGATAGTTTCTGCAGCCAACACGAAGCCCTACCCGTACACCAGAAGTCACAAGCAAGAGCTCAAACTAGAGAAACGAAACCAACAGCTAAGCGCAGCCACCGAGAAAGGGAGGCGGGAAGGAGAAGGGGGACCAAGAACGGCATGAAGCGCCATGCCAAGGAATTACACAAAAGGGTGTCCTGTGATGTAAGAAACCCAAGAGTGCTCCAATGCATGGCACCCAAGAAAAGGAGCAGAAAAGAGGAGCAGAAAAAGGCATGCATGCAGGCGCATGCAGGGAAAGACTAGCAAAACGTTAGCAGCTTAATTGTATGACCAATCTTCTGGCAATATCAGATGGCTACCTAACCGGTGCATGTGAGAAGGGAAGGGTACCAGTGTACCTAAGGGGGGAGTATGAGTGAAGAGCCTAGATGGTGAAGGGGGTGGGGGGGTGGGGGAGGAGAATGGAGAGGATCTTGGATGAGGGAAGCATCTTCATGATTAGAGGCAGAATAGTGCAGCCTCCACCCTTGCATTCGACCATGATCCTTGGCTGGCAGAGCAGCAAGGTAGACAACACCCCACACCTCCAGATTAATAGTTGATGAAGGGAGGGGGTAGCACAACCGAATGCTGGCCCTTTGGAGTAGTACAGTGGTAGAGGCAAGCAGGGTGGTCTGAATAGCATCTCGAACCGCCACAGCCACGGGACAAGTAAAAAAACTGTGCATATGAGCATCACAGTCAGGAGGTGCTTCAGGGCAACAAGGACAACGAAACTGTACCCTGGATGACGCTCCACGGACCCCATCAGCTGCAAGACGCCACATGATTTCCTTCTGTTGGTTTTTCCAAGGAAAGGACCAGAGAGAAGACAACCGCCGAGCAAACATCCGGGTACATCCTGTCACATACCGGGGATTGTGGGGTAGGCCCATTGCTAGATCCACATACACAGTGCCTCCGTTTGAAGCAGCTCAGTGGTGCTATTCAGTAAGGTAGTCCCAAGTTTGACCTTGAACTTGGCTAGAGTAGCTGGGGGACCAAGTTGAAGAGAAGGGGAAGAAGGGGAGCAGGGAAGGATCCATCCCAGATGGGAGACGAGGAGGCGCATGAAGGAAACAGGTGGGGGGGCTGGTGGAGTTTCCTGCAGCCCTGGGGCAGACAGGAGTGAAAGAGAAGGAGGAGGGAGGGGGGGAGAAGGACCAGGGGGGGGGAGAAAGCAGATGAGCAGGGGGGGACAGCCACCCTTGAGGAATAGAAGAAAGCAGGGAGGTCATTATAAGTGACACATTGTAGGGATGCCCGGCAACATTGAGCATGCCAAAGGGCATGGTGGACAGCCCAACAAGGCCCAGTTCAGGGTGCCACACAGAAGTGAAGCAGTATTGACGGCACTGGTCACCCGTTCAGTGCCGACGAGTGCACTCCGGTAAGGCGTACAAAAGGGAGGAGGAGATACGTACTGCATCTGCGACACAGACCAACGAGGGGCACTGCATGAGCAGATAAAACTCATCGTCCAAGAAAGTGCCATATGAGACACGAGGAGGGGCGGTGAGTACAGCACCTGGGGCAGGTGGTAACAGGGCGGTAAGAAATGGGTTACCCCAGAGTACTGCTTGGTGACACCATGGACCCAGCTCCAACGGCCTGTATGTGACATCCCGTAGAGGACCAGCGGTGGTGGAGATGGCAGCAAATCCCAGGGCCGTACTACTAGGGAACGGCAACTAATATTAGTGTTTGAAAAAAAAATATTAACTAATGTTATTATAGTGTCACAATAATATTAGTTTTTCAAATAAATTTAAAATTCTGGTGAGACGGCTCGTCCGACTAATATTATATAATATTATATACTAGTATTAATTCACTAATATTATATAACATAGCCGACCCCTACATACTACGCAACGGGCCATGAGGTAACCCTTGGTCACCCGCCGATGTCTTGAAGTGGGTAGTGTCCCTACAGGCATGTAGGAACGCTAGCGCTGGAGGCTGGGATGCCATGGACTGAGGCATGAGAGTATGGAGAAGCTCTTGGGGTACAAGGAGCCACAAAGGCGACCCTGACTGGATCCCCCTTGCAAGACCTCGAAAAAGGCGCACTCCCCACATAGCATGTCGGCTGGTAATGTGGTGCTACCATGGCATAACACCAAGACCTCCTTGGCATGGGGAGCCTGTGAGAAGGGCAGAGGGAACTCCTGAAAGAACCAGAGCCTTATTAGCAGGTCCCAAGCAAACCTCTATCCACCAGCTTGGTGGTAAGGCATCATAGGTCATTGACCACCTCTTGGGGAATGCCACCAAACTCAGCATGATAAAGTAAGGTGCTAAGGCCATACGAGGACGATAAGAAGCCCCGGCCAAAATATGAGAGGGGCAGCTTGGCTAAGCGCGAAAAGGAGTGTTCGACGTGGGCAAGCCGTTCTGACCATTGTGGGGTCATCGGGGGGCAAGTGAGAGATCCGTTTGTGAACGAGACTCCCATAGTGGTGGTTTCTGCAACCACTGGGAAGCCCAGAATCTGAGCCAGGAGGAGGAAAGGATGAGGAACGCCAAAAGGAAGCAACTTGCTATTGAGATGATTGAGGTGCAGCCCTGATGCCTAACCAAAGAAGGTAAGGCAGGTCAGGAAAGCCTGCAGCTGAGCTGGGTCAAGGAAACGCAGCAGTACAATAATATCATCCGCATATTTGCAGCCTGTGCATGGAGATCCAGGTCTAATATCCATACCGATATTCTTGTGCAGCAACCAGTGTTGGAGTGCTTGCATGGCAAATAGGAAGAGGAGATGTGACAGTGGATCCCCTTGTCGGACACTGGCCAAGAAATCAAAAGCTCGCGACCGGAACCCATTAACCATAGCTCGGGTGGCTGTGGAGGACAGGAGAAGGAAAACCCACGTAAGGAAACCACGGCCAAGGCCAGCAACCTCCAGGCATTGGAAAAGGAAGGCACGGTCCATAGTGTTATACGCCCTCCGGAAGTCCAGAAAGGCCAACACCCCAGATTTATTCTGGGCTTTGAGCAACTCAGGGAGAAGTTGGAGAAAGAAGATAGCATCCCGGCACGGCAGGAAGGCGGATTGCTCCGGGGAAATGATCCGATACATGACCGGTCCCAGCCTGTTGGCTAGAACCTTTGCCAAAATACGGTAGTCCGTATTCACAAGGGTAATAGGTCGGTAATTACCATCATCCTGTTGATGACCCCCTTTCCCGAGGATGATGAGCGAGCCCTCCAGAAACTCAGGAGGAAGGAGTCCCTTTGT
Organism: Chlamydomonas sp. ICE-L; assembly: GCA_013435795.1. Taxonomy (NCBI): domain Eukaryota; kingdom Viridiplantae; phylum Chlorophyta; class Chlorophyceae; order Chlamydomonadales; family Chlamydomonadaceae; genus Chlamydomonas; species Chlamydomonas sp. ICE-L. Next base: position 158,693,938 of record JACBWV010000610.1, on the reverse strand, counting down.
ACCCATGGAAGAGGACAGCCGACAGAGCAGAGGGATGAAGAAATCCGCTAAGGTACAATAGAGCTCGATCGGGATGCCATCAGGTCCAGGCGACTTGCCTGGGGGAGACCGACGAATGGCTAAGCGACATTCTCCTGGTCGGACAGTCAAAGAGCCAACCTCATCTGCCACAGATGGAGGAAGACTAAAGGATGCCTGGCGATGAGCTGCCATGACTTCCTCCTGGGCAGCAGGGTGGGCAGACGGGGGTACGGAGGAGACAGAAGCCCAATAAGCTCCCACCACATATGGGTCGGATTGTCCAGTCACAAGCCCCCCACTGGGGGCCCTGAGGGAGTGCACCAACCGCGACGCAGGAGGAGGCCGCTCAAGTTTAGTGAGCAGAGGGCAAGGTCGCTCTTGGCCATAAAGCCAGTCCCGCCGTGCTGTTTCAGCTGAGGACACAGCTGCTCCATGTCGTGCCAGAAAAAGGGTCTGTCTATGAGTGATCACTTGTGGCAAGGCAGGCGAGCCGCCATCCTCAACCGAAGTAATGGAGGTGGCCAAGTGAATTTGTTTAGTTCAGCCCAATTAAACCTTACTTTTTTAAATAAATTTACAACGCAATATAATTATTGGTGGAATTTATTTCCTAGGAGACCTCCGCTGAAGAGGATTGGTGGCGGGCTGCAGTCAGCCGATTCAAAGAACTTGCTTTACCTGCCACTTGGGGTTTGAACATTGCATTTTTGAGAGAGAGGGGGTTCTAAACTCAGCAAAACACTGCCGAGACTGTACAGCAGCACAGCCTGCCAACCATCCAATTTTATAACACGGAAGCACGAGGGTTTTTTAGGCACCCCCTCAAACCTAAAAACAAACTTGGTCAAGTCCCAAAAAGGAAACAAACTAGAGGCTGCAAGAAGAGCGGAAAGGGGAGCGTGGAGGGGAGGGATGCCAAGGCAGGCAATCCAGAGCACCAAGCCCAACAAACACAAGACAAGAGGGCTGAGCCAAAAGAGCTATAGACTAATCAAGGGCACGCGCTATGAGCACCTTAATGCAGCAATAATGCCCCTAACAGAAAAAAGCGCAAGTCAACCTAGCACAACCAACTAGCATAAAAGGACATGGGTGTCAAGAAGAGCAACCATAAAGCACCCCAAGAAAAAAAGGGCGAGTCCAGACGGAAAACAGAGAGTCCAGAAACCAATACAAGCAAGACTCAGCAAGCAGGCTCACATGACAGGGGCAAGAGAATCCACCACATTTTTGAGAGAGATAGAGGGTTCGTTACATAAACTCAGCAAATCACTGCCGAGACTGGACAGCAGCACGGCCTGCCTATTTTTGCATGAGGGTACCACTTTAGGGTTTTTGTAGAATAATTGCCTTTCCATGTCAGCTACAGGATGGAGTTCGAGCTTGCGAGAGGCCGTGGGTTCGATTCCTGCAACTCCCCGAAACTGGGAGGTTGGTCTAGTGGCATGATTTTCGCTTTGGGAGACTCCTATTTTTGTTAATTCACACAGGCTTAAGGGGGGGGAAAGCATCGTCGGGTGGTTTCTTTATGACAGATCTTTTTGGGCGGAGCCCCCCCTTCTGGGGGGCGGGAGTCCCCAGAGTCACTTGGTTGTTCAATTGTCGTGTTGTCAGTTTGTCGTGTAGTCTGTTTGTCGTGTTGTTTGTTTGTTTTCCGAGTTGCTTGCAACGAGCCTAGGACTTGTTAAATTCAAGTAACTGACATATACTCTGTCTCATCTAACCACAGGTTGTTGGTTCTCTATCTGTATTTATCAACCACATGGATCATTTCCAACTTGTTTTGTCTATTGGTATCAACCACATGGATAACTTCCAACTTTTCAAATTCAAGAAACTAATATACGCTGTCTCACCTAACTTCCAACTTTTCAAATTCAAGAAACAAATATACGCTGTCTCACCTAACTTCCATCTTTTCAAATTCAAGAAACTAATATACGCTGTCTCACCTAACCACAGGTCCTTGATTTATTTATCGGTATCAACCACATGGATAACTTCAAACTTTTCAAATTCAAGTAACTGGCATACTCTCTGTCTCACCTAATCACAGGTTGTAGATTTCTCTATCGGTAGCTGTCATGTAGACAGCTGTCAGGTTTTCAAAGTTTAATCACTTTGAACTATACTCTATCCCACCTCACCACAGGTCATTGAGTTGTCTATCGGTATCAACTACATGGATCACTTTCAACTTTTCTTATCCAAGTAACTGATATACACTCTGTCTCACCTAACCACAGGTTGTTGATTTCTCTTTCAGTATCAACTACATGGATCACTTTCAACTTTTCTTATCCAAGTAACTGATATACACTCTGTCTCACCTAACCACAGGTTGTTGAGTTCTCTATTAGAATCAGTCACGTAGACAGCTGTCAGGTTTCAAAGTCTGATAACTGTAACGTATACTCTGTCTTAGTAATTAGTAATAACTGTAATGTATATTCTGTAACCTATACTCTGTCTATTTAGCTCCGCCTTACGCTATGGTGTCCTTTACTTCACGTCCTGTGAGTAACTGTATTACACGGATGTAACAATTTCAATTTCAAGAACGTATACTCTGTCCCACATAACCACAGGTTGTTGAGTTCTCTATCGGTACCAACCACATGGATAACTTATTCACTTATGACTTGTTATAATTCAAGTAACTGACATTCACTCTGACCCACCTAACCACAGGTTGTTGATTTCTCTTTCAGTATCAACCGCATGAATCACTTTCAACTTTTCAAATTCAAATAACTGATGTACACTCTGTCTCACCTAACCACAGATTGTTGAGTTCTCTATTAGAATCAGTCATATAGACAGGTGTCAGGTTTTCAAAGTTTAATAAATTTGAACTATACTCTGACCCACATAACCACTAGAAGTTGAGTTCTCTACCACTTTCAGCCACATGGATCATTTATTTGTATTTAAGTAAGTGACCTATATGCTGTCTCACCTATCCACAGGCAGTTGAGTTCTCTACCGCTATCAGCTATATGGACCACTTATTTATTTTTATTTATTGAAGTAACTGACCTACTCTTTGTATCACCTATCCACAGGTAGTGAGCTACACGGGTCACTTTCATTTTTGTTCAAATTCAAGTAACTAACACATACTCTATCTCACCTTACCACAGGTAGCTGAAATCTCTACCGCTATCAGCTACATGGATCACCTTCATTTTTTTAATTCAAGTAACTGACACAGACTCTGTCTCAACCACAGGGAGTCAGCTACATGGATCACCTACATTTTTTAAATTCAAGTAACTGACACAGACTCTGTCTCAACCACAGGGAGTCAGCTACATGGATCACTTTCATTTTTTAAATTCAAGTAACTGACACAGACTCTGTCTCAACCTCAGGGAGTCAGCTACATGGACCACTTCTATCTGCAATCGGAGCTGCTCACAGTCAGTCCTATTGTTCAAATTCAAGTAACTGACACATACTCTATCTTACCTAAACACAGGTAGCTGAGTTCTCTACTGCTATCAGCCACATGGACTGCTTTTGATTTCTTTCAAATTCAAGTAACTGACACGTACTCTGTCTCACCTGACCACAGGTAGTTGAGTTCTCCACAGGGGTCAGCCACATGGACTGCTTTCAATTTTGTTCAAAATCAAGTAACTGACACATACTATGTCTCACCTAACCACAGGTAGTTGAGTTCTCCTCTGGAGTCAGCTACATGGACCACTTCTATCAGCTATCGGAGCTGCTCACAGTAAGCCCCATTGTTCAAATCCAAGTAACTGACACATGCTATGCCTCACCAAACCACAGGTAGTTGAGTTCTCCTCTGGTGTGAGCTACATGGATCACTTCTATCAGCTTTCGGAGCTGCTCACAGTCAGTCCCATTTTGAGAAAGGAATATTCCTTCGGTATCCATGGTAACCCAGTAGACACTCCATACCGCGTCAGTGGGAACTTCACAAAAGTCAGAAGTGAAGATCTTCCCTTGGGGTACTGCTGATCTAGACTGTGTCAATGGGAAGTTCAGGAAAGTCAAAAGTGAGGATCTTCCTTTGGGGTACTGCTGATATGTACCGTCTCAATGGGAACTTCACAAATGACAAAAGGAAGGGTCTCCCTTTGGGGTATTACTGATCCATACCGCGTCAATGAGAAGTTCAGGAAAGTCAAAAGTGAAGATCTTCCTTTGGGGTACTTCTGATCTGTACCGCCTCAATGGGAACTTCACAAAAGCTAAAAGGAAGGGTCTCCCTTTGGGGTATTGCTGATTTATACCGCGTCAATGGGATGCTCACATTAGGCGAAAGTAAAAGGTCTTCCTTTGGGGTACTGCTGATTCTTACCGTCTCAATGGGAACTTCACAAAAGTCAAAAGGAAGGGTCTCCCTTTGGTCTACTGCTGATGGGGCCCTTGGTATGCTGCATGTACTGCATGTATGTATGTATGTTACAGTCCAGGGGTAGGCCAAATAGGCTAAAGGGACTTGCCCAACCGTACAAGAAGGGCTTAATAAAGAAAAAGCACTGATGAACTGAACCCCAAACAATTGTAATACCGACGGGGGGGCTGGGTTCGTGCCACAGTGATCATTTAATTCTTCATGTACTGCATGTATAGCTGATGGGGCCCTTATCATGCTGCATGTACTGGATGTACTGCATGTACTGCATGTACTGCATGTATGTAAAGCTGATTGGGCCCTTGGAATGCTGTGTGTGCTGCATGTACTGGGTCTGAAGGCAAGGGCTAATCACGGACGACAAGTGGTCATGGACCATTCTAGTCAACACACTGCAAATATTTCCAAGGATTATATGCATGAGTTAGGCATCAAATTGGAGGAAGGGTACCCCCCTCAGTCTTGGGATATTAATATCATAGATAATGTGTGGGGATTGCTTGCCAACAACATGGTGGGTGCTACAGAGAAGGCTAGGATATAGCAAGATTGGTCTCAGATCAAACAGAGCAGCATAGATAAGCTAGTGGATGGGGTCCATGATAAGATGGAGGCCATACTTGCAGTTGGTTGAGCATGGGTGCCCCACCACTATCCTAGGCAGTTGGTCCCACCATTAGGCAACTGGTCCCTTGCAATGCAAGGGATGTGTAGGGTTTATGTAGGAAGATTTGTTGAACACCCATGTTTGAAGTATGGCTTTATGGTGTTTGTATGTTGTTACAGTCCAGGGGTAGGCCAAATAGGCTAGGGGGCCTGCCCAACCATGATAGCAGGAGGGACTAAAACGAAATGGATTTATTTTAGTTTAGGATTTAGTTTAAGATTTAAGGTTCAGGATTTAGTTTTGGATTTACAGGAGCAGTGCTTAGAACACATTCCTTCACTTGGCGATGGAACTTATGTAGATTGGATTGGATTATAACATGCTTTAACAGACAACTCTGGGCTGCTCACCATCTTCCAATTCCAATTCCCTGTGTGCGATGACCTCGGAAACTGGGGAGCATAGTGAGCAGATCAGCAGAGTAGACAGTTAAAATATGTGTTCAGGTCCAGTTCCAGTTTCAGGTACTTGGACTTGAACTTGAACTTGAACTTGGTAACATAGCTTCAGCCAGCAATTTGGCTGCTCGCCGTCTTCGGCAGTAAAAAAAGATTACCATGAAAATGTAAACCTCCAGGTACAGGTACTATTTTGTGATCCTCAAGATTGCACTTCTATGGCAGAACTACTAATCATTTTTTACCAGTAGTATGTTCGATGCGTAGTGCTAGATCCGGTCAGCTGGGTAGCAATACTGCATTAAGCTGGCCATAATGATGATGGTGATGATGATGATGGTGATGATGATGATAATGATGATGATGATGATGATGATGATGATGATGATGATGATGATGATGATGATGATGATGATGATGATGATGATGATGATGATGATGATGATGATGATGATGATGATGATGATGATGATGATGATGATGATGATGATGATGATACTGATGATGATGATGATGATGATGATGATGATTTAATTATACAGGTTTCAGACTTAAAATATATCTGGTCGTAATTAACACGAACTCAGAGCCTCCATCGGTAAATCGATTATTCGGGGTTCATTTCAGCAATGCCTTTTCTTTTTTGCCTTTCCGGTTCCGGTCGCCCATCACGGTTGGGCAAGTCCTTTCAGCCTATTTGACCTACCCCCGGACTGTAACATACATACATATACACATACTGCTACCCAAAACGCCCTTTCTTGCCAGCATCATTTATGGTGTGCCTCTCCTACAAAAAGAGTAGGTGCACTTTCACATATGATGATTATACCCACCAATACTAATCTTGCTGCGTGTGACATTATTGTAAAAAAAAAAAAATAGCCAACAGCTTGCCAGATATAATGGTCCCAAGGTCCCACGTTTACAGAGTCAATGCATGATTAAGCATAAATAGGCAGTGAGGCAAATGAGCAACACACACACGTACACACTCACGCACCCACAAAATACGTGTCCTATCCTAGCTAGTAGTTGTTTTGGCGTTTAGCACAATTACTGGTACTTGGTAGAATATATTACATACCGGTATATGTAGGGACCGGCATATCATATGATGTTGACCACAGGCGAGCATGATATCATACGATTTTAAATATATTTAATTATATGATATTGTACATAAATGTCAACTGTAGCCTAGTCAGAATTCCGGCATCATATGATATCATGTGATCACTTGATATTATGCTGCCGTTCTCTATATTTAGGACATTTATATACAGTCCAAGGATATCCAAATAGGCAGGAGGGACTTGCCCGACCTTCAAAACAGGAAAGACTGTTAAAAAAAACAAGCACTAGTGAACTGAACCCCAATTGAAATTGAAATTGAAATTGTTACATCCATGTAATGCAGTCACTCACAGAACGTGAAATTAAGGACAGCACTGCTTAAGACGGAGCTAGCAGTTTTTTTTTTTTTTTTTTTTTTTTTAGTTGTGAAAGGACTTTCACCCCAGGAGGTGGGTCTCCCGACACAAACCAGCGTAGTAGTAGTCACCGTGAACTGAACCCCAACAAAGAGTACCGGTACACGATAGTGGCGAGTTCGTGCGATGCAGATAATTTGACATTACGTTTCTTGTCACATTTATTAATACATGTAACAAGATGTTTCCATCCTCTGAATGAGTCAGGGTACGTTCACATTCTCACATTCGAGTCTTTGTCTCATTGTGCGCCTGCTCTTTTGTAGGAGTGGCAACGCCATTCGAACTGAATCATCGGTGTTGCTGGGATTTGTGTCAGGGGACCCACATCCTGGGGTGAAATTTCTTTCAGAACAAAACAAAAAATGACTAAATCATGCTTGATTCCTACTTGCTAAAAAAAACATTCCTCATAGTACAAATGATATCCCACCACGCACGAAGTGCATTTTATCCTCTTCTACTCTCCTACCCCCCGCAACCACCATAGCAAAGCACCTTCAAAATGTACCACAGGGATAGACCCCTGCCTCATGTACTCATGTGTCACATGCATGCCATTGTGTTGTAAGCGGTGGCTGTGCCATACGACCATACGACCATACGACCATCTGATTCAACTGGTAAAGCCACCGCGTACAGCACATTGCCTCTCATGTGATCACTTCACCACCCCGAGCTTCCCTGACTGGGTTAGCGTCGAGGGCTCTCCTCCAAGACATGGGAAGTTCTGGAAGGATTTGACAATCGCGCTAGCCTTCTCGGCATCCTCACAAATGGTTACCTCCTATTCCGAGCTGCAGCTTCGGGGACCCTTTCTGCTTCGTCTTTTTCGGCAGCAGTCTCCGTAGCTGCGGCAGTAGTCTCTATCGCTGCGGTAGCAGACTCCATCGCTGCGGTAATAGCCACCATAGCTGCGGCAACAGTCTCAAAATAGGCGTCAGCAACCTGTCGCTGCTCAGTAGCAATCTTCTGAGCTGCGGCAGCAACCTTAACAGCTGCGACCGCCGCTGCCTCGTCCTCCTCAGCCTGCCGGCACAGCTCCTCCAATTCCGGTGAAGAAATCCTACGTGGGAAGTAGATGTGGGCATTTAGGCGAGTGCGGCCAGACGAAGGTTCCTATCGGGCATGCATATACGCTATGTTACGTTCTATGAGTAGCCAACTAGTATAAAAGGAGCCACGCAACCTGAAACAATCGTAACCACTTATAGATTTCCACGAGGGGCTGCCTGGGGCTGCTCATGATAAAACTGCATTTACTCCTCATGAACGACCAATCAAATATCCAATTATGAGGAGCAATCGATTGCAAGTGTAGGATAACAATTACTGTACAAGAGAAACCGAGAGAAACTGCTGATTGGTTGGAGTCGTCAGATTGGAGGCCTGAGCAAGAAGTCGATTGCGTGGTAAATAAATGCGCTCGACCCCTTGCGTTGGCGAAGGTCAAAGGGCTGGAGGGGGACTTCCCAAAAGCAAAGATATCCATCAAGGGTTCGAATATTGCTCACCCGTGGTGTTCGGTCTCGTCGACCACCAGCATTTCCTGTTCGGAAATTGCCTGAAGTGGGGCCGAAGCCCGACGCGCGTGAGCCCGAGCGTTTCTTAGTTTACCAGAAGCCATTCTTTGACTGACTTGCATAAGGTGTGGGTGCGTGAGAGCAGGTGGGTGGGATGGCATGGGGGGGGGGGAGGTGACCAAACGAAGTGCTCTTGCTGGCTGACAGTTTCGATGATGGTGTATTTCCATTTGATCACTTGACCTGCGTTAGATCCGTGTAGTACGCGTGTGGTACAGGAATCGACTCATGTGTATGTACGTGCCTGAACATACTCATGGGTATCGATGTTCATGATGCGAATTTGGCCGAATGGATTTGGCTGCCAGCAGCGCATGCATGTCATGTGGAATCGCGAAGGAAGTTCCCGTGACTTCCGACATCAAAGAACCATTGATCACATCGTAAACGAATTCGCGTTAGTGGTGATCAGGTTTTTAATCAGTACGTTGCGTCTTGCGTCGCAGACGCAGCGGGGGGTGGGGTGGGGGCCTGGGGGGCGTTGCGTCGCAGACGCAGATCCAGTGGTTGGGTTGCTTCCAAGACGCACATTTTTTGCGGAGCCCCCTCTTCAAGGGGGCGGGACCCCCCAGGGTTACCCCGTTGTCCGTTGGTTGGCCCCCTTAGGGGGGGGAGAGAAAGAGGGTTCGCTTCATAAACTCAGCAAATCATTGCCGAGACTGGACAGCAGCACAGCCTGCCGACCAACCAATTTTACAACACAGAAAGAGAGAGAGGATATTGTTACATACTCAGCAAAAATCAATGCCGAGACTGAACAGCGCCGGGGCAGCTGGGCAGTTTTATAACAGTGAGGGTTTGGGCAACATACCCCTCAGAACCTGGTCCAGGAGGGGACCTCAAAATAAGCGTACGAAAGAGCAAATTAAAAGGCTTGACAAGAAGCAAAGCGAACTACCAAGGCATAGAGAAACTGGCGAATTAAGTGTATATTGGAGAAGGGCTGAGAGTTACTGAGGCCTAAAAAGCGAGATTCTACAAGAAGACGTAACACGAAAAATAGCACAGGAAATTCTCCAAACAAACAAGGAGAGAGGCATAGAGCTCTAAAAAGGCGGCCTTAACACTCCCTATCTCAAGGCAACACAAGACCAAGCCGTCAGGCAAAACGCCACAAGGAAAAGCACAGCTAAGAAAGGACACTTAATACCCTAAGCAGAACTACTAACACGATAAAAAGCGTGGGGAAAAGACCAAGATCAGCGGGGAAAAGCTAAGTGAGTCCATAGCCTATCTGTCAAGAAACCATCAAGCTAAAGGACGGAGAGAAGGCACAGGAGTGGCAAATGAATCAAACAGGTCAGGAGTCAAACGGAGACACGAACACGGAAGCAGACCTAACCACGCAGACAAAAAAACGGCGGCGTATAGAACCTTGTTACAATTCTTCAGCTGACACGAAGACCCACCGGGTGAAGAAGACCTGGGGTCTACTATGATCGGGTATGGAAGTATGACCTGTACTGTACTGGGCAAATTGCATCCCGATTTAGACCACGCCTGGCCAGCTTTTCAACTATAATATACCTCAGTCACCTCATGTCTTACCCATTCGTCGTGACGAGCTCCCACAGTCTTAAATGATCGGGCAAGCCCCTTTCATCCTATCTGCCCCCCCCCCCCCCCCCCCCCCCCCCCCCCCATTGCAGTAATTACTATCACAAAAGCTGTAGGAGCGAGGGGAATGTGTGGTTCTCAAAAGGCCTTATATATTGGATACCAATTTAAAAGGCCTTTTTTATTTGGTACCAATCTAAAAGGTCTTATTTATTTGGTACCAATCTAAAAGATCTTATTTATTGGGTACCAATCTAAAAGGTCTTATTTATTGGGTACCAATCTAAAAGGTCTTATTTATTGGGTACCAATCTAAAAGGTCTTATTTATTGGGTACCAATCTAAAAGGTCTTATTTATTGGGGTACCAATGCTTAAAAAAGGGGCCTTATATATTGGATACCAATCTAAAAGGCCTAAGGCCTCTAATCCTTATGACCAGTTGCCACCTGGTTTCCGTGGGTATCGCACGGGGGGGAATTGATATAGGCAGACGGAGAGCAGCCCAGAGTTGGCTGAACACCATGAAACAATCCAATCCAGATTTCAAGCCAGCGGATATCTATGCAACAACACTGTACACACTGCTACACCACAATCCTGATCACATGAGTTGAGACAGGTTAAAGATATGAACAGGTCAGATGAGATGATGATTTGATTATATTGTGGAGTTAAATGATCACTGTAGCACGAACTCAGGGCCCCCTGTACTTGGCTGTCAGGGCCCCCAGTACTTGGCTCTCAGGCCCCCCTGTACTTGGCTCTCAACGCCCCCTGTACTTGGCTCTCAGGGGCCCCTGTACTTGGCTCTCAGGGGCCCCTGTACTTGGCTCTCAGGGCCCCCTGTACTTGGCTCCCAGGGCCCCCTGTACTTGGTCCCCCCCCCCTCTCTCTAGACTGACATACAGTATCTGGGAAAGGCCTGCGAAAGGCAGTACTGGCTAGGTCCACTGGAATTGGGTGGCTTGGCTTCCTCGAGGCAGACAGACAGGAGAAAATAAAAGGAGCTAGCGCCGGGTTTCTTATTGACTCCCTTCAGTCTCAAGGATGTTGACAAGGCATTATATTGTATATTTATATTATATTGTAAAATTAAGTCATCACTGTAGCACGAACTCAGGGCCCCCGTCGGTTAAACGATTGTTTAGGGTTCTGTGCTTTTTCTGTTGAAGCCCTTCCTATACAGTTGGGCAAGTCCCTTTAGCCTATTTGGCCTACCCCTGGACTGTAACATACATACATACATACATACACACATACAACAACAATGCAACATCTACCAGGGAACACGGTTATGGTTGTTGGTCTCGTTTGATTTTTTGATCTGGGCAATCGTCTGTGGAAGTCCTGTTCTGCATTGTATTGTATCGCCGTCGACATTGTATTGACCTTAGCATGTTCATATGCACATGCATGAATGCATATGTACATGCGATGGGTATTACTATAATGACGGCGATACAATGCAATGCAAACAATGCACAGCAGGAAATACACAGACAATTGCCCAGATAAATAAGGACTAGGAAACAAGGGAAGTAGGTACTGACGGCTACGTTGACCCTAGCAGGCCTTTAAACTGTCTTATCCACTTATGTGTGTGTAAGTGTGTAAGTGTGTAAGTGTGTGGAACAGGGTGGGGGGAATTGTGGGTGTGTAAGTGTGTGGAACAGGGTGGGGGGAATTGTGTGTGTGTGTGTGTGTGTAAGTGTGTGGAACAGGGTGGGGGGAATTGTGTGTGTGTAAGTGTGTGGAACAGGGTGGGGGATTGTGTGTGTGTAAGTGTGTAAGTGTGAAAGTGTGAAAGTGTGAGTGCTCCCTGGGTTCTGTGGATATCACACGGGGGGAATTGGAGTTGGAAGAAGGTGGGCAGCCCAGAGTTGGCTGGATAACCATGTCACAATCCAATCCATTCTGTCTGCCTCGAATGTTTGAAGGATTAATCTTGAGCTTGTGGTCATGCTTCCTAATTAGAAAGCGCAACACTGTTTTGGGGGATACGCGGAGCAGCTTCCACCCAGCCCAGAGTTGGCTGGATAACCATGTCACGATCCAATCCATTCTGTCTACCTCTCGACTGTTTGAAGGATTGATCTTGGGCTTGTGGTCATGCTTCTTCATTAGCAAGCATTTCCTGGTCATAATATGTTTTCCTGCCGAAGACAGCGAGCAGCCAAATTGCTGGCTGAAGCTACGCAACCAAGTTCCAGTTAGCAAGCGCAGCACTGTTTTTTGGGATACGCGTAGCAGCTTCCACCCAGCCCAGAGTTAGCTGGATAATTAGGTGACAATTCGATCCAGAAGGCTACGTCGTGTAGGCCACGTTTATATTTATCATGTTCGACAGGTATGATGACACCCACGTAGCTAGAGTGAATATGCGTTCTGTTGCGACCCTATGTAGCTCGAGTGAATATGAGAGCCCTTGGGGGGGCTACGTCGCCTAGGCCTACCTGGGCGACGTAGCTAACCCTATGAAGCTCGAGTGAATATGCGTTCTGTTGCGGGGTGGTGGTGGTGTTGTGTGTGTGTGGTGGTGGTGGTGGTGTGTGTGTGTGTGAGCGTGTATGGTGGTACTGCTCCATTATTATTGTTATGACTGAGATGAAATACAGGCTCCTGCTACCCGACCTACCACCCCCCTGCTACCCTACCCTTGGCCACAGCAACATACCCAGTCATTCCAAAGGGGTCCAGTCTTACCCACTTCACTCCGAGATCTGTGTGAAGCAGCGAGACCAGTGAGAAGCAGCGAGGCCAGTGTGGTGCAGTGATACCAATGTGATACCAATGTGATACATGCCCTACAGCAGCCTGCACCCTGTTCAGGTTGTTAAACAGGTGTGTAGGATGATAAAACACCTGTCTAGGTACACCATTGGTTTAAGATGTAGCTGTTGAACAGGTGCTTTTAAACACTCTGAACACCCCCTACACACTCATCACCCCCATGGGTGTGTGTGTATGTATGTTACAGTCCAGGGGTAGGCCAAATAGGCTAAAAGGACTTGCCCAACCGTGATAGGAGGGGCTTAAAAAGAAAAAGCATTGATGAACTGGCCGGGTATACCAATTGGTTGTCTTTGTCTTTGACTTTAGCGTGCCCTATCTTAAAAGTGTCTTTGTCTTCAAAGAAGCCCAACAGATCGGTGTGCGCCTAGTCGTCCCAAGCAGCATCGGCAGCTCCCAGGTCGGCTCCCATGGAGGGAGCCTTGGCCATGAAGGCGTACTTGTCGTCAACCTTCACGGAGCCAGGCCCAACATCGGTTTCCTGACCTCCCAGCTTCATGTTCGCCCCCCTGAGTCGGCACAACCGAAAAGGGAGGGAACACGGTGTTCAAGAAAGTATCATTCAGACTACTTATAAAAAAAGGAAAAAAAGGAAGGGTGTGGGCGGGGGATGGAAAACTTATATATATGCCCTGAGTCGGACACAGAAAGGGAAACGTGTCAAGAAAGTCTCATTCAGACTACATTATAAAAAAAGGAAAGAAGGGTGGGCGGGAGGACAGGGGAACAAGGGGAAGGAAACTTATATATTATTGGCCCTGGAGTCGGGACATCATAACAAAAGGGAAAAACGTTGTCAAGTAAAAAAGTCTCACTTCAGACTACAGTATTATTAAAAAGGTGTTTTAAAAAGGAAGGAGCGTTGGGGCGGGGAGGAAGGAAAACTTAATATAAGGCCCTGAAGCTCGGCCCCCCCTCGGTATCTTATATATATATATACTTGATATATAGTTATATATTATATATATCTAATATATTATATTATATATTATATATATGATCTATATACGAGGGGGGCGGTCAAGGAAAAAGATTTTCGTACTGCATGTTCGATATGGATAGAGAACCTGCGAGCAATTAGTCGATACAAAAAAATCATGTCGATACACCACGGGCGGCGAGATACAAGGGGGGGGGGGGGGGGAGGGGGGGTCCGACCGTTTTCCCAATTTTATTTGTACCTCGTGTAACTTATTGCCAGTGGGTTTGGATGCGCGTCTGACTCTGGTCCCCTACGAGGTTCCTAAAGCAGTGGACCCCCCCCACCACCCACCCACCCCACCCACCCACACCCACACACACACACACGCACGCACACCCACCCCAGACCACACACACACACACACGAGCAGACCATCAGGCTCCAGAATAGAAGCTTGAGTCGATTAAGCCAGCTAATCATGATAATAAAGTTAGATACGGTAGACAGAATAAATAGCGCTTTCAGTCCTTTACATACCTTAGTGATCTCCTCCAAGGGTGCGGACGACTGCGGAGCGCTCAAGAAAGTTGTAAAAATACTGAAATCTAAATAACTTTGTCCAAACTTGTATTTGTATATTTGGTTGTATGGTTGGAAAGGCCTTGACGAGATGATGCTCATGGACCCCCCATTCACTATGTTATAATGTCTGGGTGCTCAGATATGAGGTCTCGAAGGGGGGAGGGGGGGGGGGGGGGGGGGGGGGTCCAGGGGTCAATATAACAACTTTCAAACATGCGGTCTGCCAACTTTATTCTTGCCCCCCCCTCGTATATATATATATATATATAATATAATATATATATATATATATATATATATACTATATATATATATATATATAATATATATATATGCCCTGAGTCGGACATACAAGGGAAACGTGTCAAGAAAGTCTCATTCAGACTACATTATATAAAAAGGAAAGAAGAGTGGGCGGGAGGAAACTTATATATATGCCCTGAGTCGGACATAGAAAGGGAAATGTGTAAATAAAGTCTCAGACAGACTACATTATAAAATAAATAAAAGGAAAGAAGGGTGGGTAGGTGGGAGGAAACTGATATTCGCCCGTAGACGGACACAGAAAGGAGGCCTTTGCCAGACATGATGCCATGGCTACATCGGCATAAGATTATGTATGTGTATGAGTGTGTTGGATACAGAAAGGAGGCCTTTGCCAGACACGGTGACACGGCTACATCAACATAATTTTACGTATGTGTATGTGTGTGCCGGTAACAGAAAGGAGGCCTTTGCCAGACACGGCGACACGGCTAGATCTGCATAAGGTAATGTCTGTGTATGAGTGTGTTGGATACATAAAGGAGGCCTTTGTCAGTCATGGCAGCATAGCTA
This sequence comes from Chlamydomonas sp. ICE-L, assembly GCA_013435795.1. NCBI lineage: Eukaryota > Viridiplantae > Chlorophyta > Chlorophyceae > Chlamydomonadales > Chlamydomonadaceae > Chlamydomonas > Chlamydomonas sp. ICE-L. The sequence goes on along the minus strand of JACBWV010000610.1, from coordinate 158,678,696 downwards.
AATCGGCTCAAGGTTATCTCTGTGTATGTGTGTGTCGGACAAATTAAGGAGGCCTTTGTCAGACACAATGCCATGGATGAAAAACCTTGACTAGCTAGCCCGGCCCAAGGTTAAGTGTGTGTGTGTGCATTTATGCCAAATAGGCTAAAGGGCCTTGCCCAACAGTCATAGGAAGGGCTTAACAAGAAAAATCATTGATGAACAGAACCCCAAACTGTACTGCAAAAGGCACCAAGGCTGTACTGCAAAAGGCACCAAGGCTGTACTGCAAAAGACACCAAGGCTGTACTGCAAATGTACTGCATAAGGTACCAACCCAGCACTCACTTGAATGCGGCAGCCAACTGCCGCTCCTCTTGTCTGGCAGACTTGAATGTGTGTGTATCTTTATTTCTGCCATTCTGTCTGTTTACATGTATGTATGCATGCAAGCAAACACAGAATGTGTGTGTATATATTTTTGCCATTCTGTCTGTCTACATGTATGAATGTGTGCACACAAACGCAGAATGTGTGTGTAGGTAGGTCTGCCATTCTGTCTGTCTACAAGTTTGTTTGCATGCGTGCACACATAATGTGTGTATTTGTTTCTGGCATTCTGTCTGTCTACATGTTTACATGAATGTGTGCATGCAAACTCAGTGTGCGCAACACAAAAAGGTGTCTTGAAACCAACCCAGTACTCACTTGAACTTGTGTGTATGTATGTTTGCCAGTCTGTCTGTCTACATTTTTGTATGAATGCACGCATGCAAACACGGGATGTGTGTGTACGTCTGTTTGCCATTCAGTCTATCTGTCTGTCTGTCTGTCTGCATGTTTGTATGAATGCATGCATGCAAACTCAGTGCGCGCAAGAAGGTGTCTTGAAACAAACCCAGTACCCACTTGAACGTGTGTGTATGTATGTTTGCCATTCTGTCTATCTACATTTTTGTATGAATGCACGCATGCAAACACGGGATGTGTGTGTATGTATGTTTGCCATTCTGTCTGTCTACATGGTTGTATGAATGTGTGAGCAGCACAGAAAGGTGTCTGGGCACCAACCAAGTACTCACTTGAATGCGGCAGCCAACTGTCGCTCCTCTTGTCTGGCAGACTTGCCTGAGGCAAAGGCAAATGTGTTACCCTGCAACCAAATAGATGGGGGTACAAGTGTGTAAGGGGGTATGAGTATGGGGGTGTGAGCAAATAGATGGGGGTATGAGCAATAGATGGGGGTATGGGCCATAGATGGGGGTATGAGTATGGGGGTATGATTATGTAAGGGGGGCATGCGTCTGTAGATAGGGGTATGAGTGTGCAAGGGGGGGTATGAGTATGGGGGTATGAGTACGAAAGGGGTGTGTGCGTATGTAAGTCGACCTTTGTCGAGTAGAACGGAGTATGTGTATGTTAGTTTGCAGCACTTCCAGGTACATGACAAATTTAGGGACGCGGTATTCAACAGCTAAGTCCTAGGCGTGTTGCAAGCGACGCGGAAAATTGGCGGAAAGGGTTGGCTATCGGAGCGACAGGTGGCACTGGAATCGATTGCAGCGGACAGAAGCCAGGATTAATGACTTTGTAAGGGCCAGGGTTACGAGACGACAGACAACACGGAAATTGGACAACGGGGGCTTCCGCCCCCACAAGGGGGGGGGGGGGGGGGGGGGGGGGGGGGGGGGGCTCAGCAAACAAACTGATTTCAGTGGTTTGACTTCATATTTAAAAATTGTTATTTACAAAACATATATTTATATAGTATTATATTTATGTAGTAGGGTTCCCCTCACTAACATGGAACCAGGGTACTTCCAAGCGTGCGCTTTTGCACGCTGGCGTGCTGCCTTTTTGAGCCCCACTGCGCGTTTTGTGCAGTTATTTTAAACCCCCTGTGGTCGCAGCAAGCAATTTTTGCGCTTTTTGCACTACAAAGCGCAGTTTGTTTTTTAAGTGCGCTAAAGCGCTGGCCGATTTGGTCAATGGAAGTACCCTGCATGGAACACTTCACCTTCCTAATATATTGCCAATGCTATTCCGGTTCGGCGAATGGTTCATTGGTTGATCATTTGGCTAGACCGAAGAACGTGCCGGGTTCAAATCCCTAGGGGGGCACTTTAGTGTTCGCGGTCAAGTCAACAGCCATGGTAGCCTCGTCCAGGTAAAGTAGCAGCTCGTTCCCTACCGCTGTAAGAAGGGGCTCCCTTAAGACCACGCCCTACCAGGCGGTATCATTGTTTGATAATGCCCGCCCTCTCAACCTCCGGGGACCGTTGTTCAACACCTAAGTTACGGTCCAGCCGCACAGTTAACATACACAATGCTCACAATACAACACAAGGCCTGCCCTCTCAACCTCCGGGGACCGTTGATCAAAGCATAAGTTACGGTCCAGCCGCACAGTAAACATACACAAGTCTCACCATCTCAACCTCTGGTGACTGCTGTTACACAACTAAGTTGCGGTCCAGCTGCACAGTAACATACACAATGCCCACAACACAACACGACACAACACAAGGCTCACCTTCTCAACCTCTGGCGACCTTTGATACACAACTAAGTTGCGGTCCAGCTGCACAGTAAGATACACAATGCCCACAACACTACACAAGGCTCACTTTATCAACCTCCGATAGGGCGTCTGAAGTGGTAGTGGTTGGTGTGTACCTCTGGTGACTGCTGTTACACAACTAAGTTGCGGTCCAGCCGCACAGTATAACACACAAGGCTCACCTTCTTGACCTCTGGGGACCGTTGTTTAACACCTAAGTTACAGTCCAGCTGCACATTAAACATACAGGCTCACCTTCTCAACCTCTGGGGACTGCTGTTACACAACGCAGTTGCGGTCCAGCTACATAGTAACATACACAATGCTCACAACACTTCACAAGGCTCACTTTATCAACCTCCGATAGGGCGTCTGAAGTGGTAGTGGTAGGTGTGTACCTCTGGTGACTGCTGTTACACAACTAAGTTGCGGTCCAGCCGCACAGTATAACACACAAGGCTCACCTTCTTGACCTCTGGGGACCGTTGTTTAACACCTAAGTTACAGTCCAGCTGCACATTAAACATACAGGCTCACCTTCTCAACCTCAGGGGACTGCTGTTACACAACTCAGTTGCGGTCCAGCTACATAGTAACATACACAATGCTCACAACACTACACAAGGCTCACTTTCTCAACCTCCGATAGGGCGTCTGAAGTGGTAGTGGTAGGTGTGTACCTCTGGTGACTGCTGTTACACAACTAAGTTGCGGTCCAGCCGCACGATAACATGCACAATGCTCACAACACAAAACAACACAGCACAATGCTCACCTTCTCAACCTCCGATAGGGCTGTCTTCTGTGGTAGTGGTAGGTGTGTACCTCTGGTGACCGTTGTTGCACAACTAAGTTGCGGCCCAGCCGCACAGTAAACATAATTACATACACAATGCTCACAATACAACACAATGCCCACCATCTCACCCTCTGGTGACCTTTGTTGCACAACTTAGGTGCGGTCGAACAACAGGAACATACACAATGCTCACAACACACCACAGCACAATGCTCACAACACAACACATTACTAACAACACAATGCTCACAACACAACACAATACTAACAACACAATGCTTACAACACAACACAATACTAACAACACAATGCTCACAACACAACACAATACTAACAACACAACACAATGCTCACCTTCTCAACCTCCGACAAGGCAGTTATAATCTGGCCGACTAAGATGGCGTCACGGTCACTCCAGAAGGAGGTTGCCTTAAGTCTCAAGTGGTAGTGGTAGGTGTGTAGGCGTGGTAGTGGTAGGTGTGAAGGCGTGGTAGTGGTAGGTGTGTACCTCTGGTGAACATTGTTACACAACTAACTTGCAGTCCAGCCACACGATAACATGCACAATGCTTATAGCACAACACAGCACAATGCCCACAACACAACACAATACTCACAACTCAACACAATGCTCACCTTCTCAACCTCCGACAAAGCAATTATAATCTGGCCGACTAAGATGGCGTCATTGTCACTCCAGAAGGAGGTTGCCTTAAGTCTCAAGTGGTAGTGGTAGGTGTGAAGGCGTGGTAGTGGTAGGTGTGTACTTCTGGTGAACATTGTTACACGGTCCAGCCAAACAGTAAACATAATTACATACACAATGCCCACCTTCTCAACCTCCGACAGGGCAGTCTTAATCTGGCCAACTAAGAAGGAGTCACGATCACTCCAGAAGGAGGTTGCCCGTCCCTTAGTTCCAGCACGTCCTGTTCGGCCTGCAGTGGTGTACCGTGTGTGTGTGTTGTGTGTGGGAGTGTGTGTGTGTGTGTGTGGTGGTGGTGGTGGTGTGTGTGTGTGTGTGGGGGGTATAGGTATGTGTGGGGTATAGGTATGTGTGGGTGTGGGGTGTATGTGTGGGTGCAGGGGGGGCAACGCAACATCAGTTGCAACGAGGAAAGAGGTTGCACGTCCCTTAGTTCCAGCCCGTCCTGTTCGACCTGCAGCGGTGTACCGTGTGTGTGTGTGTGTTGTGTGTGTGTGGGGGGTGTATGTGTGTGTGCAGGGGGGTTGACGCAAGATCAGTTGCAACGAGGAAATAGGTTGCACGCCCATTAGTTCCTGCACGACCTGCAGTGGTTCAGTGGTAGTGGTAGTGGTGTGTGTGTTTGAAGTGATGTGAAGCAGTGGTGCTGTGTAGTGGTCGTGGTAGGTGTAGTGGTGTGGTGTAGTGTTGCTTGAAGTGGTAAGTGTAGTGTAGTGGTGCGTGTTTGAAGTGGTGTGGTGTAGTGGTGCTGCGTAGTGGTAGTGGTAGGTGTAGTGGTGTGTGTTTGAAGCGGTGTGGTGTACTGGTGTGGTGTAGTGGTGTTTGTAGTGTTTGGAGTGGTGTCTTGTAGTGGTGTGTGTTTGAAGCGGTGTGGTGTAGTGGTGTAGTGGTGTAGTGGTGTTTGGAGTGGTGTAGTGTAGTGTAGTGTAGTGGTGTGGTGTGTGCGTGTAGTGGTGTGGTGTAGTTGTGATTGAAGTGCTGTAGTGTAGTGGTAAGTGTAGTGCAGTGGTGTGTCAGTTACAACAAATATTAATAATACAGCAGCACTAATAACAGCAGCACTAACAGCAACAGCAGCACTAACAACAACAGCACTAACAACAGCAGCACTAACAACAACAGCCCCAAAAGCAGCAGCACTAACAACAACAGCACTAACAACAGCAGCACTAACAACAGCAGCCCCAAAAGCAGTAGCACTAACAACAACAGCACTAACAACAGCAGCATTAACAACAGCAGCCCCAAAAGCAGTAGCACTAACAACAACAGCACTAACAACAACAGCACTAACAACAACAGCACTAACAACAACAGCAATAACAGCAGCATTAACAACAGCAGCCCCAAAAGCAGTAGCATTAACAACAACAGCACTAACAACAGCAGCATTAACAACAACAGCATTAACAACAGCAGCATTAACAACAGCAGCCCCAAAAGCAGTAGCACTAACAACAACAGCACTTACAACAGCAGCATTAACAACAACAGCACTAACAACAGCAGCACTAACAACACCAGCACTAACAGCAGCATTAAGAACAGCAGCACTAACAACAACAGCACTAACAACAGCAGCACTAACAGCAGCATTAACAACAGCAGCCCCAAAAGTAGTAGCACTAACAACAACAGCACTAACAACAGCAGCATTAACAACAGCAGCCCCAAAAGCAGTAGCACTAAAAACAACAGCATTAACAACAGCAGCATTAACAACAGCAGCCCCAAAAGCAGTAGCACTAACAACAGCAGCACTAACAACAGCAGCACTAACAACAACAGCACTAACAACAGCAGCACTAACAACAACAGCACTAACAACAGTAGCACTAGCAACAACAGCACTAACAGCAGCATGAACAACAGCAGCCCCAAAAGCAGTAGCATTAACAACAACAGCACTAACAACAGCAGCCCCAAAAGCAGTAGCATTAACAACAACAGCACTAACAACAGCAGCCCCAAAAGCAGTAGCACTAACAACAACAGCACTAACAACAGCAGCATTAACAACAGCAGCCCCAAAAGCAGTAGCACTAACAACAACAACACTAACAACAGCAGCATTAACAACAGCAGCCCCAAAAGCAGTAGCACTAACAACAACAGCACTATCAACAGCAGCACTAACAACAACAGCACTAACAACAGCAGCACTAACAACAACAGCACTATCAACAGCAGCACTAACAACAACAGCACTAACAACAACAGCAGCCCTAGAAGCAGCAGCACTAACAGCAGCAGCCCTCACGACAGCAGCAACAGTAGCATCTGGCATAGTCAGCTCACCAATGCGATGCACGTAGTCCTCAAAGGTCTTAGGAAGGTCCATGTTGACAACGTGGCCAATGCCCTTGATGTCCAACCCACGCGACGCAACATCAGTTGCAACAAGGACCCTGACTACTCCCTTACTGAAATCCCGGAGAGCTGCATCTCGCTCAGACTGCGTTGGAGGGTGTGTGTATGTTTGGGGGGGGTGTATGTGTGTGTGCGTGTATGTGTGTGTGTGTGTGTGTGTGTGTGTGTGTGTGGGGGGGGGGGGGGGGGAGGTATGTTTGTGTATGTGCGTATGTGTGTGTGTGGTGTGTGTGTGTGCAGGGGGGGAGGGGGGGGGGGGGGGGGGAGGGGCAACATCAGTTGCAACAAGGACCGTGACTACGCCCTTACTGAAATCTCGAAATCTAGAGCTGCATCTCGCTCAGACTGTGTGGGGGGTGTGGGGGGGGGGTATGTGTGTGAATGTATGGTGTGTGTGTGTATATGTAGGGGGGGGGGGGGGGGGGGGCAACATCAGTTGCAACAAGGACCATGACTAAGCCCTTGCTGAAATCCTGAACACCTGCATCTCGCTCAGACTGCGTTGGAGGGTGTGTGTGTGGGGGGGGGGGAGATGTGTGTTTATGTGTGTGTTTGTGTATGTGTCTGTATGAGGGGGAAATGCGTGTAGGGGGGGTGGGGGATAAGAAAGGCTTCTTTCTGGGCTGTGAGTACTAGGGATCTAACTTGGATTCTTCAGGAAGAGAAATCAACAATAGTAGCAGCAGCATGCATGGGTTCAGTAGCGTAGTAATCCGATCAGTGAAACAGGAGCCAGAGCAGCATCTCACTCTGACTGTGTTGGTGACTGTATGTATGTTACAGTCCAGGGGTAGGCCCAATAGGCTAAAGGGACTTGCCCAACCGTAGTGGGAAGGGCTCAAAAAGAAAAAGCATTGATGAACTGAACCCCAAACAATCGTTTTACTGACCGGGGCCCTGAGTTTGTGTTACAGTGATCATGTAATTCCACAATACATATATAGAGAGAGTTTGGAGTCATGGAGGTTGAAGTACCCAAGTGACACCAATGCAGTCAGAGACATCCCTAATGAGAGAAGGGTTGGCTTTTAACGCTTCTGATACCAGAAATGGTTCGCAGCCAACAGTAATGATGAGAATGGCTTGATTCCCTTTACATCCGCCTTACATAAACGGGATCAGATTCGTTCTATAGCACAGTTTAGAATGGGCTCCCATTGGCTGAACACAGAAAGAATGAGGGTAAAGGATGGAGCACACATCCCTCGTTCAATGAGACACTGTCAACTTGTGTGGGTTCCAAAAACCTGAGGATGAAATGCATCTGTTTGAGTGCTCTTTTTATAACGATATTCGCCTCCGCTACCAGAAGCTGTTTACAGATATTTATAGGCATCTCCATGAGGATACCGACTTAACCTGAACTCTGGGATACCACATTCAGAACCTTTATGAATGGAAATGGCACTAAGACGTTTTGGAGCAACCCAGCCGACTATCTTTCTACTTGTAGAAGAGCAAGACAGGAAGCCCTGGACTGCTTAGTGGCACCCTCATTTATTCTCCCTTTTTTCTTTTGACTTCTCATTTGTTAGCTTCTTACCTCCGCCACTGTTCGTGTTATAGATCTGGGTCCTGCTCTAGGGGGTTCAATACCTACGCCACCAAAACAGTGGTTGGGAGTTTGGTTTGTTTGTCCTCGACACACCCCTGATTTAATGGGGTTTTTTGCTTTGAGGGTGCGTTTTCTTTTTGTTTGAAGCACAGAGTCTCATACACCCTTGCGGTGTCAAGTAGACTTTAGCATGAAATGTAATGTAAGAGCACAGCTTTTCTTGTCAAGTACCAGCAGCAGCTTCTAGGCAGCTCCCTTGGCTTGCTACCCTGCCAAACATATAGCAACAAAGTCATCTGGAAAATGTCATAATCATCTTTCCAATACTGTTAACAGGTTTGAGTGCCAGCAAACAGGCTGGCCCCCTCAATCTCACGCCTCGTAATAAGGCGAACTAATTATTTATTTGAAAGCTTGGGGGCAAGCACAAAGACAGGCTCGGGGAGCTGCCTAGAAGCTGCTGCTCATAGCTGAAAAGAAAAGCTCTGGAGTGTCGACCTATCACAATATGACCATGGGCATGCCTCTATTGGTGTCTCTATTTGTGTCGCATGTACAATACTGTGTAGTTCCCCACACGAAGGTGTGTTCTAAGAAAATACCAGCGTTTCTTGTGTGTTCAGCGCTGCACTGTGCTCGTAGCTGAAAATAAAAGCTATGGAGTGTAGAACTATCACAATATGACCACAGACATGCCTCAATTTTCGTTGCATGTACAATACGGTGTAGTTCCCCGCACAAAGGTGTGTTCTCAAGAAACCACCAACGTATCTTGTGTGTTTGGCGCTGCACTGTGCTCGTGCCTGAAAATAAAAGCTATGGAGCGTAGACCTATCACAATATGACCACAGACATGCCTCTATTTTCGTTGCATGTACAATACGGTGTAGTTCCCCGCACGAAGGTGTGTTCAAGAAACTACAAGCGTATCTTGTGTGTTTGGCGCTATACTGTGCTCGTAGCTGAAAAGAAAAGCTATGGTACTGAAGTAGTCACAACAGTGAACAAATCCTGGCACTTGCACTGGCCAGCAACGCGGAAAAATGGCGGAGAGTGTTGGCTATCGGAGCGACAGGTAGCACCAGAATCAGCTGTATTAAACCGAAGCCTGGGTTTACGACAGGCCCTGGGGCCAGTTAGGGCCAGGGTTTCTTGTGGCCTGACAGAAGGTTGGTCAAACAGACAACGGGGTGTCCCTGGGGGCATCCGCCCCCCCCATAAGGGGGGGCTCTGAGGGGGGGAACCGATATGCCATCAAATCGCTGAGACTCATATAATTCAGCTAATCGCATCGGGTCTTGCGCTCTAGAAAGACCACTGTCAGTTGAAGTGTACAGAACACAACCAAGCCCAAAAGCATGGCACACTCACCTGCCCTAGGCCTCCATGCAACGCCACTGCCGAGATATCCTCTGACCGCAGGGACTCCGCTACTTCATTGCATCGGGTCTTGCGCTCAACAAAGACCACTATCGGTTGAATTGTACAGAACACAACCAAGCCCCAAAGCATGGCATACTAACCTGCCCTAGGCCCCCATGCAAGGCAAGCCTAACCATGCCGCACTAACCTGCCCTAGGCCTCCATGCAACACCACTGCCAAGATGCCATGTAACCGCAGTCAGTCCGCTACTTCATCACATCGGGTCTTGCACTCAACGAAGTCCACTGTTGGTTGAATTGTACAGGACGCAACCAAGCCCAAACCATTCGCACCAACCTGCCCAAGGCCTCCATGCAACGCAACCGCCAAGATGCCATATAACCGCAGTCAGTCCGCAACTTCATCGCATCGGGTCTTGCACTCAACAAAGACCACTGCCAGACGAATTGTACAGAACACAACCAAGCCCAAAAGCATGGCACACTCACCTGCCCTAGGCCTTCCTGCAAGGCAAGCCTAACCATGCCATACTAACCTGCCCTAGGCCTCCATGCAACGCCACTGCCGAGATGTCTTCTGACCGCAGGGATTCCGCCACTTCATCGCATCGGGTCTTGCGCTCAACAAAGACCACTGTAAGACACATAGGAGGGCCTCCAGTGGTGCCCTGGTGAGCTTCTTCTCCCAGTAGAGCTATCAGCAGCTCCAGCTTGTTCTCAGGTGAAGAGTGCTCTAGTGACTGGGCCACATTGGCGGTGGGGGTGCTAACAGCTCCAACCTGCATGGTGGTGCAGAGTGCAGCTGTTGTGGAGGACCTGGGTAAGAGTGCTGTAGTGTCTGGGCAGCGTTGGCGATGGGGTTGCTAACCGCTCCAACCTGCGCGGGTGGTGTGGTGATGGGGTTTGGTGGTGTGTTGTGGTGTGTGGTGGTGTGTGGTGGTGGGTGGTCTTGCGCTCAACAAAGGACACTGTAAGACACATAGGAGGGTCTCCAGTGGTACCCTGGTGTGCTTCTTCTCCTATGAGAGCTATCAACGGGTCCGGCTTGTTCTCAGGTGAAGAGTGCTCTAGTGTCTGGGCCACATTGGCGGTGGGGGTGCTAACCGCTCCAACCTGCATGGATGTGGTGGTGGGTGGTGGTGGTGTGGTGGTGATAGGGTGTGGTGGGTTAGAGTGCTGCAGTGTCTGGGCCACATTGGTGGTGGGGGTGCTAACCGCTCCAACCTGCATGGATGTGGTGGTGGGTGGTGGTGTGGTGGTGATGGGGTGTGGTGGGTTAAAGTGCTGTGGTGTCTGGGCCACATTGGCGGTTGGGGTGCTGACAGCTCCAACCTGCACGGGTGGTGTGGTGGGTGGTGATGTGGTGGTGATAGGGTGTGGTGGTGGGTTAGAGTGCTGTAGTGTCTGGGCCACATTGGTGGTGGGGGTGCTAAGAGCTCCAACCCGCATGGTGGAGCAGAGTATGGTGGTTATAGTGCAGTTGCTGTGGAAGAGCCGGGTTAAAGTGCTGTAGTGTCTGGGCCACATGGACAGCTAGCTAGAAAACAACCTGAATGGTTCAAATACAGTACCCCCCCCCCCCCACCCACTCCCCCCCTCTCCTCCACCCCTCTAGCCCCCCTCCTCCACCCCCTTCAACCCCCCTCCCCTCCCTCTTCCCCACCCCTCTAACACCGCTCCTCCACACCCTTCAACCCCCTCCGCCCCCCCTCCATCCCCCCCTCCTCCATCCCCACCCCCAGATACACCACACATCCCACCATACAGAGCAAAAGATTCAGACGCGATACCCATCTTGATGGTAACAGGGTTGTTCAGGTAGCCATTGGCCAGATTCTCAATATCCTTAGGCATGGTGGCACTGAAAGACAGCCCAGTACCCCAAATCGTTTCAATGTGTGAAGTTTGGGTTCTCCCTCCCCCCACCCCACTACCACCACCATCACCACCACACACACAGACCAAAAACTTCCCACAGATAAGTATGCAGACACGATACCTCCCTTGATGGTAACAGGGTTGTTCAGGTAGCCATTGCCCAGATTCTCGATCTCCTTAGGCATGGTGGCACTGAAAGACAGCCAAGTACCCCAAATCGTTTCAATGTGTGAAGTTTGGGTTCCCCCACCCCCCACCCCACTACCACCACCATCACCACCACACACACAGACCAAATACTTCCCACAGATAAGAATTTGGACGCGATACCTCCCTTGATGGTAACAGGGTTGTTCAGGTAGCCATTGCCCAGATTCTCAATCTCCTTAGGCATGGTGGCACTGAAAGACAGCCAAGCACCCCAAATCATTTGGGTGTGTGAAGTTTGGGTTCTCCCTCCCTCCACCCCACTACCACCACCATCACCACCACACACACAGACCAAATATCTCCCACAGATGAGCATTCAGACGTGATATCTACCTTGATGGTTACAGGGTTGTTCAGGTAGCCATTGGCCAGATTCTCAATCTCCTTAGGCATGGTGGCGCTGAACAGCAGTGTCTGGTGGGGGGTGGGAAGGCACGACATAACCTCCTTGATTTGAGGCTCAAAACCCATGTCCAACATCCGATCAGCCTCGTCAAGAACAATGAAGGAGACGCGGGCCAGGTTGGTGTTTTTTTGCTGCAGGTGATCGATGAAGCGGCCTGGGGTGGCGACCACGATTTCAACTCCATTGCGCAGCTCGTGGCGTTGCTCGTGCATCTGTGGCAAAGGGGGGGAGGAGGGGGTGTGTGTGTGGAGGGGGGGAGGGGGAGGGGGGAGGAGGGGGAATGGAGGGGGGTCGTAGGGTAGGGGGTATGGAGAAGGGAAGGATGAGGTTGGAGGGAGGATGGAGGGGGGAGTACGGGGGTTGGAGGGGGATTGGAGAAGGGAGGAGGGGGTTGGAGGGGGGATGGAGGGGGGAGGAGGGGGTGGAGGGGGGATGGAGGGGGGACGAGGGGGTTGGAGGTGGATTGGAGAGGGGAGGAGGGTGTTGGAGGGGGGATGGAGGGGGGAGGAGGATGTTGGAGGGGGATGGAGGTGGAAGGAGGGGTGGAGGCGGTATGGAGGGGGTAGGAGGGGGGTGGAGGGGGTATGGAGGGGGGACGAGGGGTTGGAGGGGGGATGGAGGGGTGGAGGAGGGGGGGGTGGAGGAGGGGTGGAGGGGTGGATGGAGGGGGGGAAGGAGGGGGGGGTGGAGGGGGGTTGAAGGGGGGAAGGAGGGGTCAGAGGGGGGATAGAGGGGGGAAGGAGGGGGTTGGACGGGTGAAGGAGGGGGGATGGAAAAGGGTTGGAGGGAGGGAGGAGGGGGGGGGGAGAGGGGCGAACACCACCACCACCACCACCCTCCCTCCTACCTCCCACCGACACGAGCATCAGAATTGTACCTGCATGCCTCCCACCCCCTCCCACCCTCCACTCACCCACCCTCCCACGAAGCGGGCATCAGAAACGTACCTACATGCCTCCCACCCCCTCCCTTCAACCACTCACCCACCCTCCCACCCACCTACCTCCCACCGACGCGGGGCATCAGAAACGTACCTACATGCCTCCACCCCCTCCCTCCCACTCTCACCCACCCTCCCACCCACCACTCCCAACAGACGCGGGGCATCAGAAAGTACCTGCATGCCTCCCACCCCTCCCTCCCACCACTCACCCACCCTCCACCCACCTACCTCCCACAAGACGCGGGCTGGCATCAGAAACGTACCTGCATGCCTCCCACCCCCTCCCTCCCACACTCACCCCACCCTCCCACCCACCTACCTACCACCGACGCGGGGTATCAGAATTGTACCTGCATCCCCCCCCCCCCCGCCCACCCACCACCCACCTACCTACCACCGACGCGGAGCATTAGAATCGTACCCTGCATGCCTCCCACCTGCCCCCACCCACCACACCCTTCCCATCCACTTACCTACCTACCACCGACGCGGGGCATCAGAATTGTACCTGCATGCCTCCCCCTTGCCCCCCCCCCCCACCCCCCCCTCCCACCCACCCCACCCCACCCACCTACCTACCACCGACGCGAGCATCAGAATCGTACCTGCATGCCTCCCACGACAATGCACGTGCGCACTGTTCGTGAGCTCCGGCTGAATGCGCATATCTGCATTTACATATAACGTTGAAAGTTAGATAGGAGATGATGTAAGCAAATGCCAGCACTGTTCTTGAGCTCTGGCTGAATGAGCAGATCAGCATTTAAAGAATTTTGAAAGTTAGTTAGGAGATGATGTAAGCAAATGCCAGCACTGTTCTCGAGCTCCGGCTGAATGCGCAGATCTGCATTTAAAGATAATTTAGATAGTCAGTTTGGAGATGTAAGAGATGCCAACACTGTTGTGGAGGGAGAGGGAGGGAGAGGGAGGGAGAGAGGGGGAGAGAGGGGGAGAGAGGGAGAGAGGGAGAGAGAGGGAGAGAGGGAGAGAGGGAGAGAGGGAGAGAGGGAGAGAGGAGAGAGGAGAGGAGAGAGAGAGAGGGAGAGAGAGAGAGAGAGAGAGAGAGAGAGAGAGAGAGAGAGAGAGACTGTTGCAAGCATTGAATCATGGCCATTGTACCGCCCCATGCTCACCTCTTTCTCAATTTGCTGCGCCAACTCCCTTGTTGGGGCCAGGACCAAGCCTAAAGGTCCGTCACCCGGTCTAAGAGGGGTCTGCTGCAGACAGTGCTGGACCATGGGGATGGCGAAGGATGCTGTTTTTCCAGAACCTGTTTCTGCGCATCCGAGGATGTCCAATCCACTCAGGCCAATGGGGATCCCCTGACACTGGATGGGAGTCGGTGTCTCGTACTTGTGGTGCTTGATATCTTCCATCAAGTTTGCATGTAAGTTCTGGGTCAGATGGGGTGGGAGGGAGTGGGTCAGATGGGGTGGGTCAGGTGGGTTGGACATGCCCTGGCACTGGATGGGAGTCGGTGTTTCGTACTTGTGGTGCTTGATATCTTCCATCAAGTTTGCATGTAAGTTCTGGGTCAGATGGGGTGGGAGGGAGTGGGTCAGATGGGGTGGGTCAGGTGGGTTGGACATGCCCTGGCACTGGATGGGAGACGGTGTTTCATACTTGTGGTGCTTGATATCTTTCATCACGTGCGCATGCAAGTTCCTGGGTCAGATGGGGTGGGTCAGGTGGGGTGGGAGGGGGTGGGTCAGATGGGGTGGGGTCAGATGGGTGGTCAGAGGGGTGGGTCAGGTGGGGGGGAGGGGTGGGTCAGATGGGGTGGGTCAGGTGGGGTGGGTCAGGGGGTGGGTCAGATGGGGTGGGTCAGATGGGGTGGGACAGGTGGGGTGGGAGGGGGTGGGTCAGATGGGGTGGGTCAGATGGGGTGGGTCAGGTGGGGTGGGAGGTGGGGTGGGAGGGGTTGGTGGGTGTGGGGAGGGGTGGGGGGTGGGGGTGGGGGGGGGGGGCAGATGGCAGGTTCGGGAAGGTAGAGAAGGCAGAGGTGGCTTGGGTTGGGGATCTGGGTTAGATGGGGTGGGAGGGGGTGAGTCAGATGGGGTGAGACAGTGGGTGGGTCGGGGCTGGGGGGGAGGCAGTTGGAAGGTTTGGTAAGGTGGAGAAGGCAGAGGTGGCTTGGGTTGGACATGCCCTGGCACTGGATGGGAGTCGGTGTCTCGTACTTGTGGTGCTTGATATCTTCCATGACGTGCGCTTGCAAGTTCTGGGTCAGATGGGGTGGGAGGAGTGGGTCCGATGGGGGTGGGGTCAGGGGGGGGGGTGGGTTCAGGTGGGGTGGACATGCCATGGCACGGATGGGAGTCGGTGTTTCGACGTGTGTGCTTGATATCTTTATTCACGTGCGCATGCAAGGTCTGGGGTCAGATGGGGTGGGGATGGAGGGGGTAAGGTGGGGGGGGAGGAGGGGGAGGCGGTGGGAGGGGGGGGGGGATCAGGTGGGTAGATGGGGGTGGGTCAGGGGGGGAGGGTTCAGGTGGGTTGGGAGGGGTGAAGAGGGTGGTGGGTCAGGTGGGTAGGGAGGCGGGGGTGAGAGGGGGTGGCGTCAGATGGGGGGGTCGGGGAGGGGGAGGGTCAGGTGGGTGGGAGGGGTGGAGGAGTTGGGGGGGCTTGAGTTCAGGTGGGGTTGGGAGGGGTGAGAGGGGTGGGTCAGATGGGGAGGGGTCAGGGGTAGGGTCAGGTGGTCGGGTTGGAGGGGTTGGGAGGGGTGGGAGGGGGTGGTAGGTAGGGAGGTCAGGGGGGAGGGTTCAGGTGGGTTGGGAGGGGAGGGGTTGGGGGGGTGAGGAGGAGGGGGTCAGGGGGGTTCGGGAGGGGGTGAGAGCGGGGTGGGTCAGATGGGGAGGGTAAGGGGAGGGTCAGGTGGGTTGGGAGGGTTGGGAGGGTATGGGAGGGGGTGAGAGGGGGTGGGTCTCAGAGGGGGAGGGTCCAGGGGAGGGGAGGCTAAGGTGGGTTGGGAGGGGGGTGGAGAGGGGTGGGTCAGATGGGAGGGTCAGGGGGAGGGCCAGGTGGGTTGGGGAGAGGTTGGGAGGGGGTGGGTCAGGGGGTTGGGAGGGGGCGAGAGGGGGGTGGGTCAGATGGGGAGGGTCAGGGGGGGAGGGTCGTGGGTGGGATGGGGTGGCGAGGTGTTGGGATGGGTGGGTCGGTGTGTTGGGAGGGGGGGGTGAGAGGGAGACGGGGTCAGATGGGGAGGGTCGGGGGTAGTCAGGGGGTGGGAGGGGTTTCGGTTCAGAGGGTTGGGAGGGGTGGGTCAGGTGGGTTGGGAGGGGGTGAGAGCTGGGGTGGGTCAGATGGGGTGGGTCAGGGGGGTAGCGTCAGGTTGGGGGGTGGGGAGGGTGCGTGAGGAGGGGGGGTGGGTCAGATGGTGCTGGGTCAGGGGTAGGTCAGGTGGGTTGGGAGGGGTTCGGTACAGATGGGGTAGGAGGGGTGGGTCAGGTGGGGTGGGAGGGGTGGGTCAGATAGGGTGGGTCAGTGGATGGGTCAGGATGGTGGTGAGGGTGGGGTGGGGGGGAGGGGGGAGTAAAATGCAAGGTTCAGTTAGGCAGAAAAGGCAGGGGTGGCTTGGGTTGGAATATTGACCAAGTATGGGAGGATTGATGATGACCAAGTATGGACAAATCTGATCGTGTAATATAAATAGTGATTTTAGGGTACAACTGTGCAGGGTGTGGGAGGGGGGGGGGGGGGGGGGGGGGCAGGGAGCTGGTGGTGGCTTGGGTTGGGGATACTGACCAAGTATGGACAGATTGAGGGGAGTATATTCACTGGTTTGAAGGGGAGCAATCTTAAGGCTTGAAAGCCTACGTGCTAGACCTACAGGGTCTCCAAATATGATCATGTAATATAAAGAGTGACTTGAGGGTACAACTGTGCAAGAGGGGGGGGGGGGGGGGGGGGGGGGGACTGGTGGTGGCAGCGGCCGAAATGTGCAGCCTATCAAAAAGGAAGGTTTAATTGAGCCACATGCACATGCACATGCAACACCTTGATTGAGATTGTGGAGTACAGAAGCCTATGGGTGACTGGATGGCAAGCATGCTGCGTAGATCTAACAAAGCCTTGTAACACTGTGTGACAAGGTGGAGGGCTACTACATTCAATCAGCCTGGACAGGAAATACAGATATGGTACGGTAGGACCTCCTCCAAATTGTTGGACCTACTCCAACAATTTGAACCAGAAGACACAAATGATCTTGAACGGCTCTAGGTTAACTACTCATGTGAAGCAGAAACAGTAGTCAAGGAGACAGGTAGATGTAAGATGGATGTCCAAGACCTGCCTACCCCCTGGCAGTCCCCAAGACACTCACCATGTCATGGAATGTTTCTATAGGGCTGGGAGCTTTGGGCTGCCCCTCACGGACCATGACATTGACATTTAGCCTTTGCTTAATTCCAGTAATCTGCTCTGGGGTCAGATTCTGGACGCGCTCGCTGGGCACCCAGGGTAGGAAAATCGGGTCTGCGATTTGCGCCATTGATCCGGCTCGAGAAATCGGTCGGGCCCCAGCTTCACCGTCGAGTTGAACCATTGATCCCTGTCTCGACATGGAGCCGCTGCCAACACTGGCCATTGAGCCAGTCCGATCCATACCTCTCCCCCCACCGAACTGGTCGTCCCTGCGTCCAAATCCGCTCCCACTCCCACTTCGCCCGGAATCGCGATAACTACCTCCACCTCCTCCTCCTCCAAAACTGGCCCCCTGGCCACTAGCGTTGCGGGAGCTGGGAGGAGCATCAGATCCAGTGGGAGTAGTGCTACCTCCATCCCGTAAGTGAGGGGGGACGTATGGCATGTTCAACAGCGGTGCTCGTCACGATGGCTTCAGATAAAGAGCGTTGGAGAACTCTGTAGAGCCTTGAAGGGCACAGAAAGCAGGTAGACGATCAAATCTGGTGCCTGTGATGGCAGTGAGTTGAGAACATGTGCCATGCCCTGGCCAACTTTCCTAAACCCTAATATGTTTCATATCGTGCTCGTACATGCCATGCAATATCAGCATGCGATGTATGCATGGCTGCATGCCATGCTTGAGATTGGTGATCGTCCCCTTGTGACCGTGCTGTAAGTAGGTATCGGCGTTTTCTTGCCGTGCATGTTACGATCTCGTAACTTTCTTGATGTTCGACTTCTGGGTCTGGATCGGCACCGGAATGACTTCAGGATTGTGACCGGGTCGAGAACCTAGAAAAACGCAAGGGCTTCCCGGTCCAAGCGCTGTAGTCGCCCTGAAGTTGCGGTGGGCCAATGAGGCTCAACAAGTCCCAGGAAAGGGGGCAGTGAACCAATCGCCGCCAAATTGAAGACAAATCAGACTGCTAGCGTATTTTTTTGGTTGGGTTGATGCCGGATTTTGGAAGACAAAAGATGAAAGGCACCAATTTCCCCAATTATGATCAGCATTACTACTTCCGTACAGCACAGTGCGAATCTACCTCAATTTATCCATGAATGTTCGAAGAGATTGTATCGAGAAAGTTTACATAAGAGTGCTTAGATTTTGATTGATTTGAACGTCCACACTTCCCCTGGTTATTACCCTTACTGCCAAAGATAGCGACCAGCCAAATCGCTGTCTGGAGCTATGTGGCCGAATTCAGGTTCGAGTTCCGTATAGTACAGAGAATTACCACCATCCAAACTACTGCTGGGGGCGCGTAATCAAGTCAATTATATCTCAACCCTGAAGGTACAGATAATAATCAGATCAGTTAAGGATTCCAATCACCGGACCCCTCTAGAGATGTGCTTGCTCCATTCAGCCAACTAAGGAGAGTTGCCGTATGTAGGGCCAATCAGATGAGTCATGTAGTAATCCACACGAGGGACAATCCACATAGCATAACTGTGACGAATGGACTGGGACACTGGGGAAGACCACTCATCCAAGGATACAGGTCAAATACAGTCTACTTTTCTGATAATGTTTGGCCAAAGACGGCAGGCAGCCAAATTGCTGGATGGAGCAGTGTAACCAAGTTTACGGTCAAGTATACTGTATACAGGGTCAATAGGGGGGGGGGGGGGGGGGGGGGGGGGGTCAATATCCTTCAACCTCCAGTGGAGCTTCCAGTCCCCGTTCTTACACCATCTAAAGGCTAGTCAGTAATACAAGGACTAAGCATTTGTCCAGGAGAAACATAGCAGCTCTGCAGATCACACCTCCTAAATGGGCGCATATTAAACTACCCGGGTAACAACATGTTGCCCTCTACTTGAAGATTATATACCAATCACACGTTTAACTACGTCAAAAATTGTTCAAAATCGTTCCTCCTCAGCTAAATTTATTATCCCTTAACAGACTTGACGAAGCTGTCAATGTTGGCAGTGACAGCGGTCCTGCGATAAGACAATCAAAGCATTTAGGTCAGCGTCATTCAGGTCAGTGTCATATAGAGTCAGTGTTGTGTAGGTCAGTGTCATTTAGGTCAGTGTCATTCATGCAAGTGTCATTCATGCAAGTGTCATTTAGGGTAGTGTCACTTAACTCGACATCCCCAAAAAACAATTGTAAAACAATTGTTTGGGGTTCAGTTCATCAATGTTTTTTTTCTAGCCCTTCTTATCACGGTTGGGCAAGTCCCTTTAGCCTATTTGGCCTACCCCTGGACTGAACCGTACATACAGATACAGCGTCAGAAGTGCAACATCCTCCTATGGCAGAGGTCCCAGAGATTATAACAGGTTTAACACCGTGGACTTATCGGACAGGACCAACTAGGCAAGCAACAGATCAAACAATGTGGGTACAGCGTCAGAAGTGCAACAACCTCCACTAGCAGAGGTCCCAGAGATTATAACAGGTTCAACACCGTGGAGTCATCGGACTGGACAAACTAGGCAAGCAACAGAACAAACAATGTGGGGTGGGTGAAGGAGGGACACGCTCGCAAATATATCAGGTTGGCTCTGACTACTTGGAATTAAGGCTGGATCAGTCAGAAACACTTGGTTCTTCCGTCTATCCTGTTGGGCTTGTCGCATTCAAACTACTTTTCCATAATTTGCATGGACCATATTTTTAGCTGACGGACACAGGAGCTACCGGAACACATCAATAAATACACTCAACAACACCACAACCCACCATCCCACCCACAACCACGGACACTCACCACCAACAACATAAGTCAAGAAGAGCAGTAGCAAGACCACAGAAGGCTCAATAAGATGTCCCCCAAAGTTCAAACTTCCTCCCCCAAGTACCCAGACCATCATCAACATCACCAGATTGGCCTATCATGCAAGCCTATCAAGCTTATTCCTAAAATTAAGTAGAGGGTACTGTATACAGTACATCTGCTTCCCCATGAAGCAGGTGTAGGTGTAGTGCATGCAGCTAACCTGTGCCCCAACCTCCTCAAAGCCTTAGACCTTACTCCAAACAATTTATATGGAATGGCCCACCACCCTCTCTATCAAGAGCCATTACCCAGCCAATCACAATCTGTTTCGCCGTCTGTCACACTAGTAGTACTTTCCTCGGTGGCTAGAGGTTATATGTTGAAGATGAATGATGGCTGTTTCTCAGATCACCCGCCCCAAACCCACCCACCCACACTCTCCCCCTACCCCCTATTGACAACGTAGCCACCGACCCATACCCTTCCACCCATACAGAACACCCACGCAACACTAGAATGTAACGAATCAGGGTTCATCTTAGGAGTGGATCTTACCTCTCAGTGGGCTCAGTGAAGTACCTGTAGGCGTATGCACCAGACACAACGATGCCAATGAACTCCAAGGCCTGGCATGATGGCAAAGAACGTGTCAGATGGACCAACTAAGATTGCAAATGTGTGTTTGATACATTTCCAGTGGTATCTAATCTCAGTGTTCCTTCAATTCAAAAAAATGATAAACAGAAGAAAATGAAAAGAAAAGGAAATTACATTTCCTGGTATTTTTACCGCCTCTCCATGGGTGGCGACTTCAGTACATCAGGCGTACTGCCGGGCAAGCAAAATTGGAATATAAAAACGGGTGCGCGAAACAACTGCGCTTCAGGCCTTAAGGATTTGGCATGCAAAATTGCCTGTGCCCCCTGCCACCTGTATTTTATCACATCACGTCACCTCACAAGTCACATCTAGTCACGTCGGACAGTCACGTCTCGTCAAGTCGAACCAAGGGCAGACACAGAAGGTGGCAATTGCAATGGCATATCCCTGGTAGAAGATGTCAAAGCAAGCAATTAATGCATCCACATATGCTAGTTATCATAATTATCACCAGTTGACAGGCCCCAGTAGAACTGAAGCCCCAGTCCCTGCTCAGGGATTTTTTCCCTCCTATATATTGCGATAGTTCCTTGATACCCCGTTGTGGCCCCAATTATCGCTATACAAATGACCCCCTCCCCCCCCCCCCTAAATGGCCTTAAAAAGCTATAAAACGCTGTCCCTGGAGGAGGGCTACAACCATGAAGCCAGAAAAAGAACTTCCAGAGTTGAAAAAAACTTACTGAGTTGACAACGGGGATCTTGTCAACAACATCCATGGTGGAACCAATGGCAATCTGGGCCAAGATGGCAAAGAGGATGATGCCGATGGCGGCAGGCCTCTCGGACTCAGGGGCGGCGTCCCACTCAGCCTGGATGGGCTGCAAGGGAGAAAAATGCAGTGTTTGGTTCAGATATTTCTTGGGGTCCCCTAGTGTAGCAGACGTGGCTATGCAAGACAGATTTCAGGACCATGGCTAAGGTCTTTTCAGAATGGAGGGAGATGCTTAATTAAGCGAAAGCATACATTATTAGTCATTTGTTTTTGTCAGAAATGTAACTGAATCATGGATGGGCTGCAAGGCAGAAAGATGCAGTGTTATATTCAAATATTTCTGTGTCCCTTAGTGTAGGCTAGGATATGCAAGGCAGATTTCAGGGACATGGTATCGGTCCTTTCAGGATGGAAGGAGATGCATAAATAAGCGAGAACTACTTGAACTTCGTTTCATACTTCGTTTCGGGACCAAATAAAGAGTGGTGAAATCCACTCATCCTAAAACAGCAGATGAGATTGGGTGCATACACCAGAAACGAAGTATGGGAAATCATCAATTACTTTACCACCTGGACCAACACAAGATCATACATGTCATCTCCTGTTAATAGGAAAGCACAACCCTCAAAATTCTGATTAAAGTCCGTAGATCAATCTTGTTTCCTGATTTTCCGGACACAATCTGTTTGTGTAAAGTCCTGTGCTAGCTTGTCCACATAACTTCTAAGCAAGATGAGTGCCCCATTTGCATGACCGAGCGTTTTCAACCCACCCCACCATAAGCCCTTAGAAGTCAAGTGGAGGGTGACAACTACGAGCCACATGTGCTGACAACACACGTTGTATCAGAACTTTTTTCGCCCGCTACCGGTACCAATCCCACCTTGGCCCAACCTTCCACTATCCGGAGAATCCCCCGCCCCACCCCCACACACCGCCCCCCGAGCCACCTACCCAAATCGCTACCAGTAGCCCAACCTTGAAAGAGACCAAATCCCTGTTCGCTACCAGAAGACCCCCTTTTTGAAACGGAAAAAGTATCTGCATTACATCAATCTCCTAGATGAGGGTGCATGAGGGTGTGTGTGCACGCCAGTTTGCCAACACACACATCTATCTAGTCCCATTCTCACTCACTGGTCATCTTAATGCTGCTGCTCCTACAACTGGGATAAACTGGAAGGCCTACTTAGGTCCAATTTGCAATGATCCGATCAGCCTGAGGCAGCAACGAATATTGTCATGTGCACAATCTCACTGCCCCACCACACAGGGAACAGCACCCTATCGTCAGTTAAGATCCATAGGTCCAAAAAGACCATGCCTGAAGAACATTTGGATTCTGCTCAGAAAACCAAGAGCACAGTCTGCTTCCACGAACGAACATGAAAACTACTTTTCCTCGTGTAATATATATTTAGCTTTTCCACCAAGACAAGCTCGAAGACATGAGACGATCTTCATTTACTCAACCAAGCTTCCGAGAACACCCGCCTCGGAAACTCAGTTGAAGCGCACACACAAATGATGAAGAGGACTACAAGTGGCGCTCAACGAAGTGGCAAGCAGTTAACTCGCAGTTCGAGCTGGGCCTTGAGTCGAATATAGTGGTATGCAAACCATGTGTTCACATTGCACAAACATCTGGACAGCCAGTCATCAACCAACGCAGATATAAGAGGGAAGCTATAACGCTGAACATACACGGGGCGAGAAGAGAAGTCATGAAGAGGGAAGTTATATCGGAAGAGGTGAAGAAACTGCCCATGGGCACGAGCCCGGTATATGAGATATTATTCCTCAGATCACGATGAACGATGAACCGGGTACAAACGCTTGCCCCAGTGGAGCCCATCAACTAGCTTCGATTATGATTAGCAGTAAGGATTCGGAAAGCATCCCAAGGACAGGCCAAGAGCACGACGAGCTTCAGCAGTCTCCCACTTGTTAACCTAGGATTGATGGCGAGCATGGGTTCACTGAAGTACTGCACGGCCATGATCTCTGCCTAACCTTCCCGTGAAGGCCTGTCGATGACAATGTAATGTATGGGCCACGTCTGGCAGCCTGCCTTCCCGAAACCACAAGCTGCTGGAGAGTGTGCCCATGCTCGCCATCAATCCTCGTCCACATATAAACGCGACGATATTGAATTTCTCTCAACGCCAGCTCTCAACGCAGATACTTTCTGGAGCTGATGACGTTTACTGGGCTGGTCACTCCGGCATTCGTCCTCAAGGGGGTATCGCGGCGGGACGAATATTCTGCAGATAGTAATTCGCGTATGGAACCATGTAACAATTCCTATTCGTCGTGTTCTTCAGCATGGAGCAATCCAAGAGTGCACACAAGTACCACCTACCTTCAAGGCCTTGTCCAGAGACTCAAAGGCCTGGGCGGAGAGATCCTCCATCTGCTTGGAGTCAAACTCCACATCAGGGGTCTCGGCAGCGGGGGTGGAGGGAGTGGAGGGGGTAGGGGTGGGGGTGGGTGCCGGGGTGGGGGTAGGGGGGGCAGGGGCAGGCGCCTTGGTGGCCTCCTCAGCGGCACGGGCGATAATCGCACGAGGGGTGGCTGGAGTTGGAGTGGTGGAGGTTGCATGCAGGTTAGGGCAGGTGACTGAAGATTTTGGAACAGACACAGGGGCTAGGAAACAGAGAGACCACTACGTACTTCCCGACATAGCAAACGCGGCCTGAGAATAAAGACATGCGCTGGGATAAAACACACGCCCCAGCTTTGTCGGGCGATTTCCGACTCGTGAGAAAAACGAACAGTGAAACATAGCATGATCAAAGACAACTCTAATCTACTAGCTCTTAGCAAGGGACTCGGATCAAGATTTGCGCAAGGCTAAAGTTGCGATGACGCAAAGATCACAAAAGAGACCGCTTGGCTTTCAACCCATCGAGGTACTTACCAACGCGCGAGGCTAGGGGAACAGCGACGCGAGCGGGCCTGCAAGAGCGAAGACCGAGGGAATTCTTCATCAGAGCATTGCGCTTGCAAAGTATCGATCAGATTTTTCTCAATAATAACGTTATTCAACCTGATGGCAACAGCCCTGGAAGCAATGTTGGCGATCTGCATCTCTGAAAGTGGGATTGAGGAAGCTGTGATGAGGGAAGAAGAGAAATGACGTTGAGAGTAGCCGGGAGTACATAACGTACTCACCCACAGCCTGTACCATCCACCCACCACAAAACCCACCCCAAGCCAACCAACCTTCGATAAAGTGGCCAGCCTGTTTCTCTCTCTTTGGCGCTGTAACCTCAGCCTTAGCTTATCTTGCTGTTGTCTCAGCGGCTGGCTCATGAGCTGACGGGAAGCTGCCATGAGATGAAAAAAACTCGGTTACTTCCATATGGTTTCCTATTTTTAGCAGGCTTAATTTGCGTTACAGCCTTGTGAGCATCAGGCTATGTCTCATCCAGAGCACCAGGCTCAGTCCCACAATGTATAGTTATGCCCAGGCCCATAATCACGAAGTCGAACTTTCTTACAGGACTCCAAACAGCGATTAGGCCGCTCTCCGTCTTCGGTTGTCAAACAAATATTTGTTGAGTGCATAATGTAATTATGGGTACCGTATCTGGACTATGTATAGTTATGCCCAGGCCCACAATCACGAAGCCGAACTTTGTTACATTGTTCCAGCCAGCGAATCGGCTGCGCTCCGTTTTTGGCAGTAAAACAAATATTATTTGACTACAGAATGTAATCATGTGTACCGTATCTGGGCAATGTATAGAAATGACCAGGCCCAAAATAACGAAGTAGAACTTTCTAAGTGGGCTCCAGCCAGCGATTCGGCTGCTGTACGAAAGATAATTATAATTTGGGCCAAGATTCAGGGGGGAAAGGGGTGCCTGCAGGGTCACAAAGGCAATAGGTAACTTTATAGTATCTGTCTATGATGAAACTGCAGAGGGAGAGCAGAGTCAACATTTGCTGCTTAGTCAGAAGGGAAGACTTCAGTATAAAAAAAAAAGTAGATCTAGGAGAAACTTAGGCTATGGCTGGCTATAGAGAGTGTTAGGAAGGGGCTTCAGGGGAAACTCCTGGGAGCTGTCGGGTAGCCGCTGGATATACTGCTAGGGCTGCAAGGAAGTTGCAGGGAATACTATTAGGGCTGCAAAGAAAGAATTCTGACAGGATGTCTGTACTAGTCCCCCCATATTTAGGGGTGAAAGCATATGGCTGAAACTTGAATTAGAGTCTGGCAGGCATTTTGCAGCAAGGGGGCAATTCAAGAGTAGAAAGAACTTGATTTGGGCTTAGCCTTGTACCGCCTTCTGTCCCCATGGGTTGGTACAAGGAGCAGGTAGTCATCTATAGTCCTAAAATGTTCATTACTAAAAGTCTGTCAGATCTAGTTATCAGTATTCTAGGATCCATCGCAGGGGTACCTTATCCTTCATCTCACATTATCCTTGATCTTCACAAGAGACCAGGGTACTTCAAATGGCCAAATTGGCCAGCGCTTTAGCGCACTTGAAAACAAAAAAACTGCGTAGTGCAAAAAGCGCAAAAATTGCTTGCAGCGCCCATAAGGGGTTGCAAAAAACTGCGCTTTAAGCGCAGAGGGGGTTAAAAAGTCAGCGCTCAGAAGCGCAAAAGCGCGCGCTTTGAATTACCCTGCAGGAGACTTCTCCAATTCAAATATTTTACAGCTCACGGAAGCCTCCTTGCTGAAGAAGGCTACCCTACATGAGGGAAGGGGGGATGCTCCCAGTTGTTGGTTGGAAGGCTTGAAACCGTCGGCACCTTGCAAATCCCGCTCGCCAATAATTGAGCTGTTGTACCTGAGGGAGCCTATGTCCTTCATCCTCGTAGTCCAGCACTCGGACCTACCCGAAGGCGTCATTTGGCATCTCCACCACCACCACCTCCTCCTCCTGCTGCTGCTGCACAGGCACATGTGTCTGCATGAAACCGCTGATTGGCACCTGCCGGTGGAGGGCTAGGGTCGCCACTGTCACACGCGCGGGCTTCTGCTGTGGCTGTTGGCGCCGTGGCTCTGGCTGCTGTGGCTCTAGCTGCTGTGGCTCTAGCTGCTGGGGTCTCACCCGCCGAGTAAGGGCGTGTTTCCAGTGGAACCAAATAGTTCAACTGTGGGCGCCAGCGTGGCACGAGTGTTTCCAGTGGGCACAGTTCAACTTCAACAGTTCAACTTTTCGCCGATGTGGCACGCCAGGTGGGCAGCCACGTCAGGGTTTGTCCGTCGCCCTCCCCCCTCAACAGTTCAACTGTTGAGCAATCCCGAACCCCCCCCCCCCCCCCCCCCCCCCGTTCGGGATTGCTCAACAGTTCAACTATTTTGGGGGGAGGGCGGTGGACAATTTCGAGGGAGGGCGTTGGACAAAATCACAAAAGTGATACAGCAGCGAGCATCTTCGCAGATTCTCCCCGAGATCTGTCCACACGCCCCGAGTTGCGAGTAATTGGGAGCCAATTTCAAGTTGGATGGGTGAAGACATGAAAGAAAGGCGGGAATTAACCAGTTCGAATGATGATAGCGAGAGCCACAGATTCGACCGAAATCTCAATCTGACCACCCGGTCCGTTCGACCGGTCGGAGCAGATGCAGAAGCGGCAGCGGCAGGAGGAGCAAGAGAACAGATGGAAGTGAAGAGCGCAGCGAAATAATACACTGGCGGTAGTAAGCGGTGGATGCGGTGATTTGAGAAAACTTCGAGCAAGCTGCATGCACTTGCAGCGAGGGGGGCAGGGGACCAGAACGCGCTCGAGGGGCAGCCGTGATGACAAGGCACTTCTTGAGGTTTTAGGGCCCAGCTCAGCACTCGAACTTGAACTGTGGGGTTGAGTGGTCTACTATACACAGTTGAACTGTTGGTCCACTGGAAACACGCCCTAAGCCCTACCAAATTGGATGCGTCCCAGGACGCAACCCCTGGGGTCCGTTTGAAGTACCCTGCTCCACGCGCCTTCCGTGCGGCGTCTGGACGATGAGCACAGTGGTCATGACTGGTATTGCAACTCAGAAAGCTTTCCCCGCAGGCAAGATTGGGGATGCGCTGGGTGAGCTGAACGGTCTGGTGACATACTTGGACTGTAACAACAATACGTTTTCCCGACGGGGGGGCTGAGTTCGTGCGGCAGTGATAATTGTATTGGTGTTCAGTTCATCGATGTTTTTTCTTTTTAGCCCTTCCTGTCACGGTTGGGCAAGTCCCTTTAGCCTATTTGGCCTACCCCTGGACTGTAACATAGATACAAGGGTGGATAGATACATGGTTGGATGAATGGATGCATGGTTGGATGGATAGATGGCTGTCTGGATGTATGGGTAGCTGGTTGGATGGAGTAATGGTTAGGTAGCAGGTTGGATGGGGAAATGGGTGGGTGGGTAGATCTGCGGCTTGCACAGTCAGGCTCATAGTAGATGGTAGGTGTGGCGGGCTAACATTTGATCACCCACCCCCATTACTTTCGCTTGCTTGCTGCAATGTTGCCTTTCTATTTTTGAGGATTATTCGATGTTGTGGAGCGGGCTTATCTTAGGTCAACAATGGCCGGTTGATGACAGCATAATAATGTAATGTAATTAAAATCCATTCACTTCTCTAACACGTACCAGGATGTTCTAACAAGTTATTATATTTGCGCCCCCCCACCCACCCCCCCCCCCCTCCCCTCAATTAAATAAACATTCAACCCAACAGAGGTAATTTGTTTTTACTGCCAAAGACGGCGAGCAGCCAAATTGCTGGCCAAAGCTGCGTAACCAAGTTCAAGTTCATCAGAGGTTCGCCAGCTTACTTCCTGTCGGTGTATGTAACATGAAGATGTTTGTCTGTCCGATATACCACCCATGAGCACACCCACAACACCCTTGTTTGCAAAGTTATACACCTGCAGGATGCTGGTGTATACAAAATGAAGATGTTTGTCTGTCTCATTTACCACCTATGGGCAAGTCCTTCTAACCTATTTTGCCTACCCCTGGACAGTAAGTCTGTAACAACATACATCAATAAACAACTCTGCCTCTCAATCTCCACTTAACTGCAGACTAACCATTGTACTCGAGAGTGTGGTTTAGTAGCGACTACCCATGTTTGACACGGACAAGGCCTCAAACTGTTGAATACGCTTCCGGTAGTATGTCCTCCCTGGTTTCCGTGGGTGTCGCACAGAGGGGACTTGGAATTGTAGGACGGTGAGCAGGCCAGAGTTGGCTGAAAAATAAAGTAACAATCAAAATTCAAAATTATATCCGTGTTTGCTCTGCCCGCAGACGATGAGCAGCCAGAAGGCTGAAAGACCATGCAATCCAAACAAAGCGATTGTTTGGGATTCAGTTCATCAACGCCTTTTATTTTTAGCCACTCCTGTTATGGTTGGGCAAGTCCCTAGACTATTTGGCCTGCCCCTGGAATGTAACATAAATACATACAATCCAACCAAGCCAAGACCAGAGTGTTCAAAACGCTGCACCACTGCAAATTTGGGGGGTCTCCGGCACCCTTTCATTTGGCTCAAAAGGGTGTATAATGTGAGTATAAGGGTGCCGTATGGGTGCAGAAAAAAGTGGCAAAGACCCCCCAAAGTTGCAGTGCACCTTGCGTCTCAGTAGTGCTATTCAGAGACAAGTCGACCTTCACGAAAAAATCGAATTTGATGCTGATGAAAGCGCGTGCAAAAACGAACGCGATTTCATGAACGTCTCTGAAACGCACTACTCAGAAACAGATTTGTGAGGCCCCGTTGTGTCTCCGATCCAGATCTTGGAGTCCCCCTGAACAATCCTGGTGCTGTGACCAGCAACCCAAGCCCTACTCCAATGACCAACATTCTGATGCCACACTCTATATAATCGTCCCCTTCCAGTCTAACCGGTGCAACAATGGAGTCTCTGCTACATTGATGACGGCATTTCAGTCGACACCGACCCCTTAGGTTAGGGCTCCTCCAGTGTAACCAGTGTAACAGTGGAGTAGTTGCTACATTTAGGGCGGTAAACCTCCACTCCAAGCCAACTGGCTTTCGATAAGGGCGGTAAATACCCACCCCAAGGCAACTGGCTTTAGATAAGGGCGGTAAATACCCACCCCAAGCCAACTGGCTTTAGATAAGGGCGGTAAATACCCACCCCAAGCCAACTGGCTTTAGATAAGGGCGATAAATACCCACCCCAAGCCAACTGGCTTTAGATAAGGGCGGTAAATACCCACCCCAAGCCAACTGGCTTTAGATAAGGGCGGTAAATACCCACCCCAAGCCAACTGGCTTTAGAGAAGGGCGGTAAATACCCACCCCAAGCCAACTGGCTTTAAATAAGGGCGATAAATACCCACCCCAAGCCAACTGGCTTTAGATAAGGGCGATAAATACCCACCCCAAGCCAACTGGCTTTAGATAAGGGCGGTAAATACCCACCCCAAGCCAACTGGCTTTAGATAAGGGCGGTAAATACCCACCCCAAGCCAACTGGCTTTAGAGAAGGGCGGTAAATACCCACCCCAAGCCAACTGGCTTTAGAGAAGGGCGGTAAATACCCACCCCAAGCCAACTGGCTTTAGATAAGGGCGGTAAATACCCACCCCAAGCTAACTGGCTTTAGATAAGGGCGGTAAATACCCCACCCCAAGCCAACTGGCTTTAGATAAGGGGCGGTAAATACCCACCCCAAGCCAACTGGCTTTAGATAAGGGTACCCCAAGCCAACTGGCTTTAGATAAGGGGCGGTAATACCCACCCCAAGCCAACTGGCTTTATATAAGGGCGGTAAATACCCACCCCAAGCCAACTGGCTTTAGATAAGGGCGATAAATACCCACCCCAAGCCAACTGGCTTTAGATTAGGGCGGTAAATACCCACCCCAAGCCAACTGGCTTTAGATAAGGGCGGTAAATACCCACCCCAAGCCAACTAGCTTTAGATAAGGGCGGTAAATACCCACCCCAAGCCAACTGGCTTTAGATAAGGGCGGCCAGCCTGATCCTCCAGTGTTTGTTGCAATTCTTGACCACTGCAACTCTAGTCATGCACACTCCAACTATAAGCCAAATGTTTGGGTGCGGAGGTGCCTGGGATCGTTCTAACTTCTGGAGAGATGGAGAGAGAGAGACAGACAGGGAGACAGAGAGGCACGGGTGGAACTTGTGGCTTCAGCCCCGGGATCCTGGGGTGGTCCAGAGCAGGCTGAAGCGAAAAGGAAACAACTCAACAGCCCTTATCAACCTGAGGTGGCGTGGGCCCATGGAAACAACCTGACCGCCCTTATCAACCTGAGGTGGCGTGGGCCCATGGAAAAAACCTGACCGCCCTTATCAACTTGAGGTGGCGTGGGCCCATGGCCTCAAAGGGAAACAACCAGACTCCTTTATCAACCTGAGGTGGCGTGGGCCCATGGAAACAACCTGACCGCCCTTATCAACCTGAGGTGGCGTGGGCCCATGGAAAAAACCTGACCGCCCTTATCAACTTGAGGTGGCGTGGGCCCATGGCCTCAAAGGGAAACAACCAGACTCCTTTACCAACCTGAGGTGGCGTGGGCCCATGGAAACAACCTGACCGCCCTTATCAACTCGAGGTAGCGTGGGCCCATTGCCTCGAAGGGAAATAATCTGACCGCCCTTGTCACGCTGAGGTGACAGATCTATCATAGGGTTCTTGCGCAGATGGCGTGGCGGCCGTGCTTCTTCAGCCCTTGCCAAAGACGGAGAGCAGCCAAATTGCTGGCTGAAGCTACGTAACCAAGTTCTCCAGCCCTTGTAGTTGGTGTATTCCCATTCTGCGTTATACGGCTTACACACAATCTTCAGCCATTCAGCCCTTGTACATGGCATAGTCCCGCTCTGCGCTGTACGGCGACCACACAATCTCCAGCCCTTGTAGTTGGCGTAGACCCGCTCTGCGTTGTACGGCGTCCACACAATCTTCAGCCCTTGCAGTTGGTGCAGTCCCCCTCTGAGTTGTACGGCGTCCACACAATCTTCAGCCCTTGTAGTTGGCGTAGTCCCGCTCTGCGTTGTACGGCGTCCACACAATCTTCGAGGGGTCAACAACAAGGCCGGGACCACCAGCCTGCACATTGTGTGGTGCCGCTTTTGTTAGTTCTTGAGTTGGTGTTTGAATTTGCAGTGTTTTGGGAGCTGCTGTCGATGTTGATGCTTGGTGTTTGAATGTGCAGTGTTTTGAATTTACAGTGTTTTGAATGTGCAGTGTTTTAGGTCCTGCTGTCGATATTGATGCTTGCAACCTGCTTGCAATAACAGTGCTTTTGGTGCTGCTGCTGCTGCTGCCATTGTTGGGAATCAGACGCACGTGCTTCTACCCTTATTGATGCTTGCAAGGGCAGTGTTATTGGCTGCTGCTGCTGCCATTGTTGTTGTTGTTGTTGTTGAGAATCAGAAACACGCGCTTCTACTCCAATTGGTGCTTGCAAGGGCAGTGTTATTGGGTGCTACTGCTACTGCTGCTGCTGCCATTGTTGTTGTTGTTGTTGATAATCAGACGTACTTGCTTCCCCTACCAGATTTAAACTGCTGAAGATGCTTCTCAATAAGCTTGGACACTCTATTTGAATGCAATATGAGAGTCAGAAGTACCCCCCCCCCCCCCCCCCCCCCCCCCCCCCCCCCCCCCCCTCTATCGCAGCGCACCTCATATCGCTCGCCCCCCACCCCACACACCATAAACCACACAACCCACACACTGCCATTCACACCCCCTCTACCAGACCACACCGCAGCGCACCTGCTTCAGGTGCTGTCAAGAAGCTTGGACACTCTGTTTGAAAGCAATACGAGACAACACGTATCCCCCCCCCCCCCCCCCCCCCCCCCCCCCCCCCCCCCCCCTCTACTGCAGCGCACCTCCTCTAGATGCTTCCCAATAAGCTTAGACACTCTATTGAATGCAATACGAGAGTCACAAGTATCCCCCCCCCCCCCCCCCCCCTACCGCACCTCATACCCCCCCCCCCCCCCCCCCCCCCCCCCCACACACACACACACTGCAATTCACACCTCTATGATGATGATGATGATGATGATGATGATGATGATGATGATGATGATGATGATGATGATGATGATGATGAGCACCAAACCGCAGCCCACCTGCTTCAGGTGCTTGTCAAGAAGCTTGGACACTTTATTTGGATGCAATACCCCCCCTCCCCCCCCTCCTCTACCAAACTAAGTCAGACCCCCCCCCCCCCCCCCCCCCCACACACACACACACACCCTCCACCGCAGCACACCTGCTTCAGGTGCTTGTCAAGAAGCTTGGACACTTTATTTGGATGCAATACCCCCCCTCCCCCCCCTCCTCTACCAAACTAAGTCAGACCCCCCCCACCCACCCACCCACCCACCCTCCACCGCAGCACACCTGCTTCAGGTGCTTGTCAAGAAGCTTCAGCACTGCACAGATCACGTGCTGTCCCTTCTGGTACTGTATGAGACCAAGCGTCTGGAGGGTGTTCAAGACGTCATCGCTCTTGATAGCTGTCATCTCAGACATATCCTTGATGGAGATGCTACCCTGTAAATGTGTTTGTTTCCCTCGTTTTAATTGTGCAAGATTAGAGTTCATGACGTCATCACTCTTGATAGCTGTCATTTCAGACATATCCTTGATGGAGATGCTACCCTGTAAATGTTTTTGATTCCCTCGTTATTATTGTGCAAGATGAGAGTGCAAGACGAGACAGGCTATAATTGTCTTGATGGCTGTCATTTCAGACACATCCTTGATGGGGATGCTACCGTATACATGTGTTTGATTCCCTCGTTATAATTGTGCTAGATGAGAGTGCAAGATGAGAAGTCTATCATTGATGGCTGTCAATTCAGACATATCCTTGATGAAGATGCTACCCTGCAAACACAACAATTCAGGATTAGGGATGTCAAATAACAAATAAATATCACAAATAAATAATAAATAATAAATAATTGATTCCTGGAGGTTGAGGAATTCTCTTCAGCCAACACTAGACAGTAGCACACATGAGATCATTTATAATTATCTTGATTACTTGAGGTTGGGCGATTATTTGATGGAGATGCTACCCTGTACATGTTTTTGATTCCCTCGTTATAATTGTGCACGATGAGAAGTCTATCATTGTCTTGATAGCTGTCATCTCAGGCATATCCTTGATGGAGATGCTACCCTGTAAATGTTTTCTCCCCCCTCGTTATAATTGTGCAAGATGAGAAGTATATAACTGTCTTGATGGCTCTCAACACAGACACATACTTGATGGAGATGCTACCCTGCCAACGCAAGTGTGCAAGATCAGATACTCTAGAATTGGCTTGATTCGAGGTTGGGCAATTCTCTGCAGCTTACTTGGCCAACCCTGGACTGGAACGTACATGCAGTGCAAGATGAGACAGTCTATAATTGGCTATACTCTAGGTTGGGCAATTCTCTGCAGCTTAATTAGCCAACCCTGCACTGTAACGTGCAGTGCAAGATAAGAGAGTCTATGATTGTCTTGATGGCTGTCAACAAAGACACATCCTTGATGGAGATGCTACCCTGCCAAAGCAGTAGTGCAGGATGAGATACTCTAGAATTGGCTTGATTCGAGGTTGGGCAATTCTCTGCAGCTTAATTGGCCAACCCTGCACTGTAACGTACATGCAGTGCAAGATGAGACGGTCTATTATTGGCTTGATTCTAGGTTGGGCAATTCTCTGCAGCTTAATTGGCCAACCCTGCACTGTAACTGTACATGCAGTGCAAGATGAGACAGTCTATAATTGTCTAGATGGCTGTCAACAAAGACACATCCTTGATGGAGATGCTACCCTGCCGAAGCAACAGTGCAAGGTCAGGGATGTCAATATTGTTCATACATAAAATACAAAATAAATGATTCTTGGAGGTTGGGGAATTCTCTTCAGCCAACCCTATACTGTAAAATACATGAGATAGCCTATAATTGTCTTGATTATTTGAGCTTGGGCGGTTTTCTTCAGCCTTGCTGGGCAACCCTAGACTGTAACATACATGGACTACAGTACTGCAATGCGCATAGCGGCACCCAGCTCATGTTCTACGAGAGTGGCAAAACAGGGCGAGGTTGGGTGATTCTCTTGAGCCTAATTGGCCAACCCTAGACTGTAACATACATAAGATAGCCTATAATTGTCTTGATTATTTGAGGTTGTGAGATTTACTTCAGCCTAATTGGCCAACCCTGGACTGTAACAAACATGAGATAGCCTATAATTGTCTTGATTATTTGAGGTTGTGAGATTTACTTCAGCCTAATTGGCCAACCCTGGATTGTAACAAACATGAGATAGCCTATAATTGTCTTGATTACTTGAGGTTGTGAGATTTACTTCAGCCTAATTGGCCAACCCTGGACTGTAACAAACATGAGATAGCCTATAATTGTCTTGATTATTTGAGGTTGTGAGATTTACTTCAGCCTAATTGGCCAACCCTGGACTGTAACAAACATGAGATAGCCTATAATTGTCTTGATTATTTGTGATTGGGCAATTTACTTCAGTCTAATTGGCCAACCCTGGACTGTAACAAACATGAGATAGCCTATAATTGTCTTGATTCTTTGTGATTGGGCAATTTACTTCAGTCTAATTGGCCAACCCTGGACTGTAACAAACATGAGATAGCCTATAATTGTCTTGATTCTTTGTGATTGGGCAAATTACTTCAGTCTAATTGGCCAACCCTAGACTGTAGCATACATGCAGTACAATGCACATTACGGTACCCAGCTCCTGTTCTATGAGAATGGCAAAAAAAGGGACTTGCCAAACCGTGAAGCGAGGGGCTTCAAACGAAAAAGAATTTATGAACTGCACCCCAAACAATCGTTTTGAGCCCTGAGTTTGTGCAACAGTGACCTAGGCAGCGTCGCATGCAACATAGAAAATTGGCGGAGAGTATTGGCTATCTGAAGGACAGGTGGCAACGGTATGGAGCGGACCGAAGCCAGTTAGTTACGAGACGGCTGGCTGACGTGTCAGGCTTCTTCTCGGTCGCGGTCGTCAGTGAATGGGAGAGACGGACAACGAGGGTTCGGGGGGCACAGCGCGTCGCACTGGGGTCACACCGAGTCGCTCAATTTGCGACGCGCCGCACGAAGAAAAAAAAGTGCCATCCTCGGGTGCATCTTGGAACCCACGTCATGTTCTATGAGAATGGCAACTGACGCGTCCAGTAGCTATGGTAGGACACTCGCCCCAGATCTGAATGTGTCTGGCTAAACTAGTCAGAACTAGCCCCCCGAACCCCCCGGGCTCGGGGGGGAGCGCATCACACTCGGGTCGCACCGAGTCGCTCCATTTGCGACGCGCCGCATGAAAAGGAAAACAGTGCCGTCCTCGGGTGCAGCTTGGTACCCACGTCATGTTCTATATGAGAATGGAGATTCTGAAGCGTCCCGTAGCCATTGTAGGACACTCACCCTAGATTTCACAACAGGAGCTCAAGCGTTATTTGGCTTAAAATGGTGTATTCTGGGTGTACATAGGTGCCATAGGTAGGGAACAGCAAAATGATATCATGTGATATCATGTCAGCATATGATGCTGGCAGTCTGGCTAGGCTAAAGTGACCAGTTATATAATATCATATGATGCAATTTGTATGATATCATATGATATCATACTCGCCTTTGGTCAACATCATATGATATGCCGGTCCCTAGCCATAGGGGATGCAGAAAGGGTGCCGAAAACTCCAAAAATGTGCAGTGCTCTTAGCGACCACCTCATGTTATCTGAGAATGGAGAGCAACTGCCGCGTCCAGTAGGCATGGTAGGACACTCACCCTATATCAGACAATGGGCGCCCAGGCGTTATTTGGCTTTAAAGGGTGTATTCTGGGTGTATAAAGGTGCCAAAGGGGATGCAGAAAGGGTGCCGAAGACCCCCCAAATTTGCAGTGCTCTTAGCACCCACCTCATGTTCTCTGAGAATGGAGAGCAACTGCCGCGTCCAGTAGCCATGGTAGGACACTCGCCCTAGATCTGACAGCGGGCGCTCAGGTGTCCCAACCTGTTTCAAGGGTCATATAACCAGTGCTCAGTTTTTGTTTTGGCTACGTGGGATTCTGGGGTTTGGGCAAGGAGGTTCTGGGGGTTCTACATTACATTGTCATCGACAGGCCATTGTTGGCCCAAGACAAGCCTGCTGCACAACATCTGGGAGGGGTCTTCCAACAAATCCTTAGAAAAAAAAAGGCAAGGGGATGCTCACCCCAGAAGGGGGTTCCTATCAGGGTACTACAAAGCGCGCGTTGCAGCGCGATTTCGCACAGTTTTTTAAACCCCCTGTGGGCGCAGCACACAGTTTTTGCGCTTTTTGCACTACAAAGCGCTGACCAATTTGGCAAAATGTAGTACCCTGGTTCCTATCTCAGGCCTCTATTTACGGTGCTACTCGTAGCACAAGCGCTACATTGCACCCCCCCCCCCCCCCCCCCCCCCAACAACAACAACAACAAACAAACAAGCATCATTTCCCCCTCCACCACTTCTGTTTCCCACCACTCACGAACACCAAGCACCTCTTTCGCCCTCCAGCCTGGACCCTTCACCTCCATGCTCCTTGCTGGACACACTGCATCTACCCCCCCCCCCCCCCCCCCCCCCACACACACACACCACTAACAAACAAACAAGCACCATTTCCCTTCCCTCCTCACCTTCCCCTCCAGCTTAGATATCTCATAGCTCATGGAGATGAGGAACTTCCCGTACCCCTTGCGCTGGTATGCTGGCAGGGTAAGGATACAGGCCAGGTTGTAACCATCCTCGCTGCACTTCTCCTTGCTGAAGTACCTGCATTACACATGGGGTTCAGTTAAATGATCTGCACATCACAAACTGGTATGCTGGCAGGGTAAGAATACACGCTAGGTTGTAGCCATCCTTGCTGCACTTCTTGTTGCTGAAGTTCCTGCAGTACACATAAGATGCAGTTAAATGAGCTGCATAGCACCAGCTGGTATGCTGGCAGGGTAAGCATACACGCCAGGTTGTACCCATCCTCGCTGCACTTCTCCTTGCTGAAGTACCTGCAGTACACCAAGGGTGCAGTTAAATCATCTGCAGAGCACAAACTCCAGGTCCCCGTCATTTACGATTTGTTGGGGTCCATATCACCAGTGCTTGTTTCTTAAACTGCCTTGCCTGCTTGTAAGTATGGCAAGCCTCTTTAGCCTATTTGGCTACCCCTGGACTGTCGAAATACATACATACACAACATACATATATTTACTCACAGGGTCACGAAACAAGGGTTCTTGAAACAAATATCAAATGGCATGTGGGTGAGACACTTGCGCGTGAGTGGATGGGTCCCCAACAGCAGGAGCCCGGGTAAGGGTCAACACCGCCCCACACCACATGTACCATCACACACACACTCACCCTGTCATGTCTGCGCCACACACACCACCCCACACGCACCCACCCTAGAATGTGTGCGCTGCACATCACCACACACGCACTCACCCTGTAATGTGTGCGCCTCTCTCATCTCTCACGCATGACGTAGAAGAGGAAATATAATGTGTGTGTCACACACACACACCACCACACACACACTCTATAATGTGTGCGCTACACACCACCACACACGCACCCACCCTGCAATGCGTGCGCCTCTCTCATCTATCTCGCACATGATCTAGAAGAGGAAATGTAATGAGTGTGTCACACACACCACCACACACACTCACCCCATAATAAATGTGGCACACACACCATCACACACACCACCACCACACGCACTCACCCTGTAATGTGTGCGCCACACGCCACCACCCCCACCCCCACCCACCACCACACACACACCCACCACCACACACACACTCACCCTGTAATGTGAGCGCCTCTCTCATCTATCTCGCACATGACGTAGAAGAGAAAGAGGTCGACATCGTAGTACAGCGTCTTGTGGTCCAGGAACAGCTTCGCCATGAACGCAAGATTCTGGCAGTAGCTCTTCTCTTTCCTACCATCCACCTGAGTGAAGCAGTGGGAGTGCTTGTCTACATGATGTGCTTGTCTATGTGCATTGTTGAGTGTGTAGGTTGTACATGTTATTCCTCTCTGTTTGGGCGAACACAAGATTCAGGCAGTAGCTCTTCTCCTTCCTACCATCCACCTGTGTGAAGCGGTGGGAGTGCTTGTCTACCGTGGTGTGCTTGTCTACGTGCATTGTTGAGTGTGTAGGTTGTACATGTTATTCCTCTCTGTTTGGGGTAACGCAAGATTCTGGGAGTAGCTCTTCAGGTTTCCTACCATACACCTGTGTGTAGCGGTAGGAGTGCCTGTCTACATGGTGTGCTTGTCTATCGTTGTGTGCTTGTCTACTGAGGTAAATAGAGTGCGTGCTTGTCTACGTGCATGGTTGTGTGTGTAGGTTGTGTATGTTATTCCTCTGTGTTTGCGTGTTCCTGCACTCGTTCTGGCAGTAGCTCTTCTACTTCCTACCATCCACCTGAGGGAAGCAGTGGGAGTGCTTGTCTACTGTGGTGTGCTTGTCTACGTGCATTGTTGAGTGTGTAGGTTGTGTAGGTTGTTCCTCTCTGTTTGGGGTAACGCAAGATTCAGGCAGTAGCTCTTCTTCTTCCTACCATCCACCTGTGGGAAGCAGTGGGAGTGCTTGTCTACTGTGGTGTGCTTGTCTACGTGCATTGTTGAGTGTGTAGGTCGTGTAGGTTGTTCCTCTCTGTTTGGGCGAACGCAAGATTCAGGCAGTAGCTCTTCTCCTTCCTACTATCCACCTGTGGGAAGTGGTGGGAGTGCTTGTCTCCATGGTGTGCTTGTCTACCCTGATGTGCTTGTGTACGTGCATTGTTCTGTGTATAGGTTGTACATGTTATTTCTCTCTGTTTGGGCGAACGCAAGATTCTGGCAGTAGCTATTCTCCTTCCTACCATCCACGTACAGGAAGTGGAGTGCGTGCTTGTCTACGGGGTGTGCTTGTCTACCGTGGTGAAAATAGTGTGTGCTTGTCTACGTGTGTGTGTAGGTTGTGTAGGTTGTTCCTTTGTGTTTCCGTGTTCCAGTACTCCGTCTGGCAGTAGCTGTTCTCTTTCCCACCATGCATTCATTTTCAAATCTGGAAGTTTTTTCTTCTAGCTTTGTGTTTTTAGGCCTTCTCCCGGGACAGCTTTTCATACCTTTTAGGGCCATTTAGGGCCTATTGTCTCCTTCTCTTCATAGCGGCAATTTGGGCCAAAACGGGGTAAAACGTACCGATTGCTGTATATAGCGGTAAAACAAATCCCTGCCTAGGACCTGGACCTGGACAAGTCTTTTAACTGCAAAATCCACATAGTAGGCTCCCTGGTTTCCGTGGGTATCGCACGGCTGTACTTGGACACTGAAGATGGTGCGCATCCCAGAGTTGGCTGAAATCCTATGTAACAATCCAATCCTGAGCCTTGGAGGGTGTTACAGATGGTTGGGGGGGGGGCAGAGAATTTGTTTTCCGTAATATATTACGATCGCTATACGAGACCCAATATGAGATCCCAGCTCTCAGACCCAAATCGCTACCCAAAAACCTGGGGGGGCCCATATACTACATGAAGACTTTCCCTAATCGGACACCACATTTTCCCATTGGTCACAGAGGGGCACTAACCTCAAACATGCAGACGTTGCCGTTTCGATAGATTTCATCCCCAGGGGGGTGTCGAACGGGGCATTTCTGGACGTGTCGAAGCATCTGACTCCGACGCTTGAAGAAGTGGAGGGAGAACTCGCAGAAGTACAGCTTCTACAGGTGGTACACATGGGGTAGGCAGGGGTAGGGTGGGTAACGGATATTGTGGGGTAGGCAGGGGGTGTAGGCAGTACGTGGGGTAGGCCTAGGTGGGTTGGGTTATGGATATTGTGTGCGATAAGGGCATTTGATCTCTTCCCTTGAAGTGGAGAACTCACAAAAGTACAGCTTGTACAGGCGGTACGTGTGGGGTAGGCAGAGGTGGGGTGGGTTATGGATATTGTGTGAGATACGAGCATTTGAACACCTCCATTGAAGTGGAGAACTCCCAGAAGTACTGCTGCAGCAGGCGGTACACGACTACACATGGGGTAGGTAGAGGTGGTGTGGGTTATGGATATTGTGCGAGATAAGGGCTTTTGAACTCCTCCATTGATGTAGAGAACTTGCAGGAGTACAGCTGCAGCAGTCTCATCCACTTAGTCTGTCTAATCCACTTTGTCTGATCCCTGGTCTCCGTGGGTATAGCACCCAGGGACTTGGAAATGGAAGACAGTGAGCAGATCAGAGTTCCAACAAGAGCTGAAAAAACATGTCACCATCCAATTCAATTCTACTGTGGCTTCTGTGGCCTCTATGGCTCAACAATCCCCGTTTCGACGAATGGCTCATCGGCAGAGCTCCTTGAACGACTAAGGTGCCGGGTTCAAATCCCTACGGGTGCGCTTAAGTGTTTGCGGTCGCTGTCAACAGCCATGGTAGCTTTGTCCAGGTAAAACACCAGCCTGCTCTCTACAGCGTAAGCAGGGCTCCCTTAATACCACGCCTCACCAGGCGATATCATTACTTAAACCTTCTGCTCCAAGCACCAAGCCACCTAGATAATGATAACGCCTGGTGGGGCGTGGTTTTAAGGGAGCCCGTCATACGCTGGTGGGGAGCGGTCTCCTACCTCAACTGGACAAGCTACCATCGCGGTTGACGACGACCTGCAACACCAAGAGCGACCTAAGGGGGAGTCCAACCCCCGACTATTCTTCCTTAAGCGATCTGGTCTACCACTAGACCATTGTATATCACTGAAAGGGGCTACCAAGCCACCTACCTGACCGGAGATGGCCATGTTTTGGTTCGAGTGGGGGTAGTTGGCATGATAATGGACGGCTGAGTAAGTCAGAAGATGCGGAGTGTTG
Organism: Chlamydomonas sp. ICE-L; assembly: GCA_013435795.1. Taxonomy (NCBI): domain Eukaryota; kingdom Viridiplantae; phylum Chlorophyta; class Chlorophyceae; order Chlamydomonadales; family Chlamydomonadaceae; genus Chlamydomonas; species Chlamydomonas sp. ICE-L. The sequence goes on along the minus strand of JACBWV010000610.1, from coordinate 158,637,488 downwards.
TCCTGGACAGAGAGAGAAGGAAACGGTACGTGGTGGGTGCGTTATCATAACTTTTCTGTGGCGCGCACCTTGCAGTCTTTGTACTCTGGAGGGAATGGAGAGAAGTACCAGGTATCCATTTGATGGCGGCCCAGCTCAATTCGCTCGATGTTCTTCACCTGTGCACATGGTAGAGGCAGGCAGGCAGAGAGTGAGAGTGTGAGTGTGAGTGTGAGAGAGTGAGAGAGAGAGAGAGAGAGAGAGAGAGAGAGAGAGAGAGGGAGGGAGATGAGTAACAGGTGTCCATTTGATGGCGGCCCAGCTCAATACGCTCAATATTCTTCACCTGTGCACATGGTAGAGGCAGGCAGGCAGAGAGTGAGAGTGTGAGTGAGAGAGAGAGAGAGAGAGAGAGAGAGAGAGAGAGAGAGAGAGAGAGAGAGAGAGGGAGAGAGAGAGGGAGAGAGAGGCTCTTAGAAAGTCAAGGTTTTTCCCCACTGGGGTTGTTACCGACATTACTATAGAGCCTCGATATCAGGAGAGAGCTAATGACTTTAGACACTAGCTCCATGCTGAGCGGGTGCGCGAGCTGGCCGCTCCCACCCCTGATTAAGGCCGGACTCCCACAGTAACACACACATCACTTAGACCTTGAACCAGTTTCAGAGCCGTAAGACTCAACCAAGTAGAGATAGTACAGTCCCCACCTATATAGGGTACCCCCTCCCTCACCTCAAGCACATAAATAACTTAGAATCCCAAGATAGATCAGCTTGGATAGCCCAAGACTTAGAAACCCACGGTAGTATGCCCCCCCCCCCCCCCTCCTCCTCCCCTCCACCTATCTCCCACCCGCCTCCAGCTTGAGCCACCTAGGGCCAACTAGAGGTCTAGAGCTACTAGAATCCCATCCGCGATCTAATCCCCCCCCTCCGCTCATAACTGAATCCCCTCCATCCCCCCCCCTCCTGTCCCCCCCCATTCCCCTCCCGATCTCCATCCCTCCCCCTCGCCCCTAGGTCTCTTATGGCTGGGCCCGCCCGCCCCTCTCCCCCATACCCTGAGCAGCCACGCTAGGTGGGAGCGGCTCTCACCCCGGAGGTCTATGCTGCCTCCACCATCCGCGCCCCCCCCCGGTGCGGGCCCACGTCCGCCTCTCGAGGGCCCTCCCCCACGCGATTCTCGATCCCACTCGCACTCCACCCCGTCACTCCGCTAGCCCCCCCCGCCGGCCTCCGTCCCACGCGGCTCTCTCTCCCGGGGAGGCACCCCTCCGCCTCCAACTCGCATCCCCTACGTCCGCACTCCCTCCACCTGATCCCCGCCCCCCCCGCCGTACCCGACCCCCCTCAGTTCCGCCCTACTGACCCCAAGCTGTCGCCCAACCCCCCCGGCAGGGGCACTCCCCGACTGCCCCCCCCTACGCGGTCCCCGCGTTGCACCCATACCCAGCCACGGGGTCCCAGCCCCCCGTGTCCTGTCGACTCAAGGGGGGCAAGAGGGGTCGGGTGGAGTTACACGCACACAACGATGGCGGCGTCCCTCGTTTGGGATGGGTAGGGGGCTCCTCGCCGGCTACCGCCCTCGCGGCCACCCCGTCGCCCTATCTAGGAACGGCTAACCATCAGGTGTCTCCTCCGGGCCGCCCGTGCCCCCCGGTCCGGGAGGAGAGCTCCCCCCCGATACTGCACCCACGTAAGGGGGGGAAGTAAGGCACGCTACCCCCGTCCAGAGCGCCGCACCCTCAGCTAGCGGGGCCCAATATGCCGAGTCGGGGGCGGTGGTGGGGGGTCGGGGCGTTGGGCACGGGGGCAACGTGTGGGGCTTGGCTACTACCAAAGTGTCTAGATAAAGTGCAAAGCTGAAAATTACACCCTAGTATTCAATGTTATGTGATGAAAGGGCAAAGTCCCTAACTAGATAACTATTGTATTTTATATATTAATTATTTGGCTGTGGCCATTATTTTTCTTGGTTCTAAGTTCAGATGTTTTTGTTTTTACTAACTGGTGCGGTGGACCCCGAGAAACCTTCCTGTGTGTCTGTCTGGCCCCTCCCCCCCTCCTTGTGTTTCCCCACCCCCCCCGTTCCCCCTCGCTAGCGCTCGCGCTCGCGTCGCGCGCGCGCGCTCTCGCGCGCGGTCTTTCGCGCCGACTCGCGCTCTCGCTCGGCGCGCGCTCCAGCTCTCGCTCCCATCCCTGCTCGGATCCAATTCTTCTCGCTCGCGGGCTCGCTCTCCGTCCTTGTCGTTATCTCAAGTTCTACTCGGTCTGGTCTCGGCCTTTGCATCGTTCCCTATAGTATTTGCGTTTTCTATGGCCCAGCTCAATCAACTTGATGTTCTTTCTCAAAGCCTGTGCACATGGAAGAGACGGACAGTGAGTGTGTGTGTGTGAGTGTGAGTGCGCGTGTGAGTGTGTGTAGGTGGGTGGGTGAGCGAGCGCGTGTGTGAGTGTGTAGGTGAGTAGTTGATTTGAGTTTGAGTGACTTGCGGCGGTGTATTGTGTGTACTGTTGTTTGTTTTTGAGCTCTCTCTGTGATGGTGGTACGGTGCGTAGTGTTTTTTGCTGTGTGCGTGCGTGTGTCGGTAGCGTGTGCGCGTGGTGTCGGTGCGTGTGGCCCGCGTGTCGTGCGTGCGTGTGTGTGTCGGTGTCTGTGCGTGTGTGCGTGGCGCGGTGCGTGTGTGCGTTTTTCGCGTGCGTGGTGGGGGTTTTTTGTGCAGTGCGTGTGCTCGGCTGCGTGGGTGCGTGTGTTTGCGGTGCGTGCGTAAGCGCTGCGTCGTGCCGGTGTGTGTGTAGGTGCGTGGGTAGGTGCGTGAGATGGCTTGCGTTTGTATGTGTGTCGTTGTGCGTGCGTGGGTGTCTGTGCGTGTGTCTGTGCTTGTGCTGTTCGTGTGTATGTGAGTGTGTATGTGAGCGTGTGAGTGTATGAGTGTGTGTGAGTGAGTGTGTAGGTGAGTGTGAGCGACCGTGACCGAGAGAGAGCGAGAGAGCGAGAGCGAGAGCGAGAGAGACAGAGAGAGAGAGAGAGAGAGAGAGAGAGAGAGAGAGAGAGGGTGAAAATCCTTACACACAAAATTGCGTACAAAACAATCTACAAAAAGCAATGAACCAAAATAAGTCATGAACCAAAATGTACAAAAATCAGAAACACGCAAAAGAAGTCCATAAAGTACGCGGACAAATATTCATTAACTCCTCGTGCTCTCTTAGAGCATTCTGATCGAAGTTACCGCGACTTCAGCCGGAAAACATTGTGCAAGGGGACGCAACTACTGGGGGTGAAAATCCTCACACTTAAATTACGTACTATCTACAGAAGGCCCTGAACCCAAATATGCAAAATACAAAAACGTGCAAAATACTGTCAAAAAGTACATGGACTACTGGGAACTAAAATCCTTACACACACAAAATTACATACAACCTACAAAAGGCCAAGAAACCAAACATGAAAAATACAAAAACGTGCAAAATACTGTCAAAAAGTACATGGACTACTGAGGGTGAACATTTATACACACACAGACATTACACATCTACATTACATATCTACAAAAGGCCATGAACCACAAATAAAAAATTAAAAATTGTGCAAAAAGTACATGGACAAACCTTCGTGAACTCCTCGTGCTCTCTCAGAGCATTCTGATCGAAGTTACCGCGCCTACAGCCGGAAAGCTTTGTGCAAGGGGATCCAACTACTGGGAACTAAATCCTTACACAAACAAAAATTACGTGCAATCTACATAAGGCCCTGAACCCCAAATATACAAAATACAAAAACGTGCAAAATAATGTCAAAAAGTACACGGATAACTAGGGGTGAAAATCCTTACACACACAAACATCACATACAATCTACAAAAGGCCCTGAACCCCAAATATACAAAATACAAAAACGTGCAAAATAATGTCAAAAAGTACACGGATAACTAGGGGTGAAAATCCTTACACACACAAACATCACATACAATCTACAAAAGGCCCTGAACCACACAAAAAAATACAAAAAGTACATGGACTACTGGGGGTGAACATTTATACACAAAAATTACGTACAACCCACAGAAGGCCCTGAACCCAAATATAAAAAATACAATAACGTGCAAAAGAATGCCAATAAAAAGATAGAGGTAATCATAACGCCTGGTGGGGCGTGGTGTTAAGGATGCCTGTCGTACGCGGGTAGGGAGCGGTCTTCTACCTCAACTGGACGAGCTACCTTCGCGGTTGACAACGACCTGCAACGCAAAGAGCGACCGGAGGAGGGATTGAACCCCCATCTCTTCATCCTCAAAGTGATTTGGTCTACCACTAGACCGGGAGTAGAAAAAAAGATAGGCCACACCGGGGGGCCCTCAGGAAGTTGCTCGTGTACCGCATGCCGGAATCGGGGCCGGAAGGGGTCGTAAGCCCCAGAACCATCGAAAAAAGTCAAAAAATGTGTCGGGGTGGGGTAGATATCGACCCCTCAAAAAGAGGGGGGGGGGGGGGGGGGGGCTCCGACGGCTTTCAGAAATTTCCTCTGGTGAAGACTGTTAGAGGCCAAAACTTCCTCAGTACTCGGTCTCTGCTAAAATTAAGCAGACCTATGAAACAAGCTTGGCGAGATCTTTCCAAATCCACCCTTATTTCCGACACCGAGTAAATATGGAGGCGTGATCCTCCAGATCCTGTCTAGATCCAAGTCGAGGCACCTACCAGGCTGGCAGATCCTCGTTCAGGGGTCGAGCCGGTTTCGGAAATATCTTTGTAACTTCCTCACCAGACGGAATCTGACGAAGTTAAGCATACCCACGAAACCGACTCCGCGAATGTTTTCCAGAATGAGTAAATGTGTCATAGTAGTGCTTGAGTAGTGACCTCCACAGGTTCTAAATACACCAAGTGTGAAGGTTGGGTCAAACCAGAAACTCAATCTTTCCTCCCCAAACTTCTTGGGTATAAGGAGGGTACTTGGGCATGCGACTTAGGCTTAACACCACCTTCAAATTCTCAAACACCAACACTAGCTAGCTCAGCTCAGAATCAGGACTAGGAAAGGGTGTTTGCTTGACCATGTTGTCAAACTTTGATCAAATCCAAATGTAATACCATAAATGGATAGAGCTCGTCGAGGGGATCATTATAGACCCTACTTGGACCCCCTAATTATAATTTTTGAGATATGGGCCTTTGAGGGGGGGGGGGGGGGGGGGTCAGGCTGATTACAAAAACTTCCGGCATAGGTATATGTAAAAAACTTCCTGATGGCCCCCTGGGCCACACCACGCCTAAAAAACCTGGGGAGGGCTGACCCCTCCCCCCCCCCCCCCCCCCCCCCCCCCCTCAATAGAAATGACCCCTTTTTGAAATACTTAGGTATGGATTCTGGGGGGTTACAGTATGGCGCACATAATGGCATCCTCAAAATTCCCACATAGGGATTGTGTGATAGTCAAAACCCACCCATATTATCAACCCATACCCTCTCGTACTCTGGGCTGGGTTTGGGTTTGGGGGGGGGGGGGGGGGGGGGTAAATACTTATTGCATGAGGTCCAAAGTGGTGCCAATAGAATAACCTTACCAAGGCCTTCTCATAGGTGGTCTCAGAATTTCATTTGGAGGTCTGAGTAAAAAGTTAGCAAAAAACCAAATGAGGGCTGCCCCCCCCCCCCCCCCCCCTAAATGAGGTGATCAGAATGACCTGAAAAGTCACTTTTAATATCGCCTAGTTACATGCCATTACAGCCCGGTTCTTAAAAAAATCAATCGGCCTGACTGCAATTCTGTGTCCTTGGCATCTCCTGACTAGACCAAAGAATGTCAATAAATACATGGACAAAAATATAAACAAATACAAAATAAAAAAATACATGGACAAAAGAATGTCAAACAATGCATGGACAAACCTTCGTGAACTCCTCGTGCTCTCTCAAAGCATTCTGATCGAAGTCACCGTGCTCGCTGTCACTGTCGTGTTCGTCCGCTGCCACCTTCTTCTTCCGTGTCATTCTGCAGGGTGGGTTGTGTGGGTTGTGTGGGTTGTGCGGGTTGTGTAGGTTCTGTGAGTTTGGTGGGTTGTGGAGGTTTGTATGGGGGTGGGTTGGGTGGGTTGTGGGTTGTAGAGGGTTGTATGGGGGTGGGTTACCGGTTGTGGGTTGTGGCGGGTTGTATGGGGTGGTGGGTGGTGTGTGGGTTGTGGGGTGTGGTGTGGGTTGTGGAGGTTGCTTGGGGGTGGGTCGGGTGGGTTGTGGGTTGTGGAGGGGTGCTTGGGGGTGGGTCGGGGTGGGTTGTGGGTTGTGGAGGGTTGCATGGGGGTGGGTTAGGTGGGTTGTGGGTTGTGGAGGGTTGCATGGGGGTGGGTTAGGTGGGTTGTGGGTTGTGGAGGGTTATAAGGGTGGGGGTGGGGTGGGGGGGTATGGAGGTGGGTTGTTTCGGGGTGGGTTGTGTGGGGGTGGGTTGTATGAGGTGGGTTGTACGGGTGTGGGTTGTGGAGGGTGAATGAAGGAGTAGGATCGAAGTCACCGTGCTTGATGTCATTGTCGTGTTCATCTGCTGCCGCCTTCTTCTTGCGGTGTGGGGTGTACCAACACTATATGCAATATACTGTATACAATACATAGTATACCAACACTATGTCCGATATACAATGTACGGTATACCAACACTACATACGATATACAATGTACACTATACTAACACTATTACACTATATACAATATACCAACACTATACACGATGTACAATATACAATATATGATATACGATGTACCAACACAATATACAATGTATGCTATGCCAACATTATATAAGATATACCAACACTATATTCAATATACAATAGATGACATACGATATACCAACACCAGATATGATATACCACAACTATAAACGATATAAGATTTGCAATATTCAATTAGTTATACACATATACCAACACTGCCGGGTCAGGTACATACTCTTGCCAAATTGGTCACGCTTCAGCGCAGACAAAACTTCAAATGGTCAGTGCAAAAAGCGAAAAAACCGCGCGCTGCACCCACAGGGGGTTGAAAAAACCTGCGGGCTGCACCCACAGAGGGGCTCAAAAAGGCAGCGCGGCACCGCGCTGCCGCGTAGTACCCTTAGTAGTACCCTGCTACCTGCTACCCTGCTACCGTACCCTTAGTAGTACCCTGCTACCCTGCTACCCTGCTACCGTACCCTTAGTAGTACCCTGCTACCCTGCTACCGTACCCTTAGTAGTACCCTGCTACCCGCTACCCTGCTACCGCAATTGATGTAATTGTTGGACGGTTATCTGGATACCATACCAAATGGTGCGAAATGGTGTGAAAGGGACGGTTATCTGGTATAAAACAAGATAAACGGCAAATTGCGACAAATGGTGTGAAAGGGACGGTTATCTGGTATAAAACAAGATAAATGGCAAATTGCGACAAATGGTGTGAAAGGGACGGTTATCTGGTACAAAACAAGATAAACGGCAAATGGCGACAAATGTTTTGGGCAGGGCGGTTATCAGATTAAAGCAACATTAATGAAAATTGATACAATTGGTGGGAGAGTGATGGTTGTATGTTTCAAAACAACATCAACGGCACATTGCTACTCACAGTTTGAGAGGGACGGCTATCAGATTAAAAACAACATCAACTGCAATGGATACAAATAGTTTGAGAGGGTCTTTTATCTGGTACAAAACAAGATTAATGGCGAATTGCTATAAATGGTGTGGGAGGGACGGTTGTGGTACAAAACAAGATAAACAGCAAATTGCACCACATGTTTTGGGCAGGTCGGCTATCAGATTAAAAACAACATTAACGGCAAATGGATACAAATAGTTCGAGAGGGACGATTATCTGTTTTAAAACAAGGTTAGCGGCAAAAGGCTACAACTAATAAAAAGTGCACTGAATAAAAAAGTTTAAAGATATCGATGTCCTTACATCCAAGGTAGTGCACGTAGTATTCGTGTTTAACAACTTAATTTCAAACGTTAAATCAAGTCCAAATCAATGTCATATCTGTTACAAAACAAGATAAACGGCAAGAGGCATCAAATACGACAAATGCTACAACAACAACAACAACAAAACCAAACAAAAACGGAATGCTAAAAGAAAACAGTCCAAAGATAGTAATGCCTTGACATCCAAGGTAGAGTAGTGCATGAAGAATTCGTATTTAATGACTCAATGTCAAACATTAAATGAAGTCCAAGTCTGCCAATGTCCTTACATCCAAGGTAGTGCACGTCGTATTCATGCCCAACCACTTAATTTCGAACATAAAAACAAGTCCAAATCAATGTCCTTACATCCAAGGTAGTGCATGTAGTATTCAGATGTAATGAATTAATTTCAAACATTAAATCATGTCCAAAACAATGCCCTATCGGTTTCAAAACAAGATTAACGACAAACCACTTAATGTCAACCATTATATCAAGTCCTTACATCCAAGGTAGTGCACGAAGTATTCATGTTTAATCACTTAATTGTAAACATTAAATCAAGTCCAAATCAATGCCCTATCGGTTTCAAAACAAGATTAACGACAAACCACTTAATGTCAACCATTATATCAAGTCCTTACATCCAAGGTAGTGCATGTAGTATTAATGTTTAATCACTCAATTTTAAACATTAAATCAAGTCCAAATCAATGCCCTACCTGTTTCAAAACAAGATTAACAGCAAAAGGGGACAAATAATACGAAATGCTACAAATAAAAAAGTCCACAGATATCAAGTCCTTACATCCAAGGTAGTGCACGTAGTATTCATATTTAATGACTCAATGTAAAACATTAAATGAAGTCCAAGTCTGCCAATGTCCTTACATCCAAGGTAGTGCACGTCATATTCATGCCCAACCACTTAATTTCGAACATCAAATCAAGTCCAAATCAATGTCCTTACATCCAAGGCAGTGCACGTATTATTCATATTTAATGACTTGATTTGAAACATTAAATCAAGTCCAAATCAATGCCCTATCTGTTTCAAAACAAGATTACCTGCAAAAGCCGACAAATAATACGAAATGCTACAAATAAAAAGTCCTTACAGCCAAGGTAGTGCACGTAGTACTCATGCTCGCTCGGGTTGTTGTAGCTTGAATCTTTGCGACGTTCTATGATCTTCACCATGTGGTACTTGGAATCATGGGTCAGCCACTTGCACTCCACCCGTGTTCCAACATCTAACGGAAGCTTTACCTGTGTGTGTTTGTGTCAGTATGTGTGTAACCAAGTTCAAGTTGGAGCACAGGTATATGCTCTTTCGCGATGCATAGTAGCCGGGGGAAAAACGATTTGTTCACGGTTACATTTTTCCTGGTCAAACATAATCCTGTCAAAGACGGCGAGCAGCAAAATTGCTGGCTGGAGCCATATAATCAAGTTCAAGTTCAAGTTAAAGAAGAGGTATATATATATATATATATGGGGGCGGCAAATAGATCTATATTGCCAAAAACATAGATATATATAGATATATACATAGCAAATAGATATATTGTGTATATCTACAACATATGCAGTTACATCAGATAGACACCGGAAAATCAAGTCGAAGCGCCTGCAATATGATATGGTGCCCTATGCCATAATTGTAAAACCAGACTTTGATTTTTGTAAGGTGCCCTGTGCCGATTATCAAAAATCCAGCTTCGCCAATATAGATCTATCTCTATATAGAAGGAGTGCCCCCTTCCATCGTTTTGTTGGCGCCCCACTTGGCTGGCCCCCCCTTAGATCTTACATTCCTAGGAGTGTCCCCTTCCATCGTTTTGTTGGCGCCCCCCTTGCCCCCCTTGGACGCCCCCCCCTTAGCTCTTACATTACTAGGAGTGTCCCCTTCCATCGTTTTGTTGGCGCCCTCCTTGCCCCCCTTGGTCGGCCCCCCCTTAGCTCTTACATTTCTAGGAGTGTCCCCTTCCATCGTTTTGTTGGCGCCCCACTTGGCTGCCCCCCCCTTAGCTCTTACATTACTAGGAGTGTCCCCTTCCATCGTTTTGTTGGCGCCCCCCTTGCCCCCCTTGGTTTGCCCCCCCTTAGCTCTTACAGTGTTAGGAATGCCCCCTTCCATCGTTTTGCCAGCTTCCTTTGTCACCCCCTCCTCCCCCTAAACTCCTATATTACTAGGAGTGCCCCCTTCTGCCTTTTTGCTGGCGCCCCCCCTTTCGCCACCTTTGGCCAGCCCCCTCATAGATCTTACACTATTATAGGTGTCCCCTTCCACCGCCTTCACTGGGCACCCCCCTTGTCCCCCTTGGTCAGCCCCCCCCTTAGCTCTTACAGTGTTAGGAGTGCCCCCTTCCATTGCTTTGCTGGCGCCCCCCATGCCCCACTTAGCCCCCACATCCTAACTCCACATTATAGGTGCCCTCTTCTGCCTTTTTGCTGGCGCCCCCTTAGCTCGTACATTATTTTAGATGCCCCCTTCCATCGTTTTGCTGGCGCCCCCCTTTGCCACTCTTGTCAGCCCCCATTAGCCTCTACAGTTATGAGGAGTGACTCCTTCCATTCGTTCTGCCTGGCGACCCCGTGGGCATCCCAACCCCCAAACAAACCAAAAAAACAAAAAAAAATAAAAAAAACAAAAAAACAAAAAAAAAAAAACAAACCAAACAATAAATAAACCAAAAAAAAAAAACAAAAAAAGAAAAAAAAACAAAAAAAAAATAAAATAAAAAGACAAAAACAAAAAAAAGAAAAAACAAAAAACAAAAAATAAAACAAAAAAAAAAAAAAAAAAAAAAAAAAAAGAAAGAAAAAAAAAAGAAAAAAAAAAGAAAAACCGAAAAGTAAAAATACAAAAAAAAACACAAACAGAAAAAAAGAAAAAAAAAAAAAAAAACATAAAAACTAACAAACCCCCCCCCCCCCCCCCCCCCCACCCCCCCGCCCCAGAAACAAACACACATCAACCAACAGGACAACAGCAACCCCCACCCACACCAACCCCCACCCACACCCACCCCCCCACCCACAAAAAAAAACAAAACACCACATAACAAAACAAAAAACCCCCCAATAACAAAAATAAAAAACAAGACGGAAAAAACAAAAAAAAACCAAAGAACAAGACACCCCAACAACACAAAAAAAACAAAATACCCCACCAACCCAAAAGCCAAAACACAAAACACCCACCCAAAACCCAACCAAAACAAACTAACAATAGAACAAAACGAAAAGAAAACCGCCCAGCCCAAAACCAAACACAAAAACCCCCCAAACCAAACAACAAACCCCCCCCCCCCCCACCCCCCCCCCCCCCCCCCCCCCCCGAGCAGCGTCGAATTACGACGAGGGGCCAACGTGGGGGGGGGGGGCAGAAGGGGGCGGGCGCCCCACCAAGTGGGAAAAGAGGCGTGAAAGACAAAACAACCACCAACCACAAAAAAAACACAACCAACAAAATAAATAAACAAACCACCCCCCCCCCCCCCCCCCCCCCCCCCCCACCCCTTTAGGATCTCACAGTATGAGGAGTGCTCCTTCCATCGTTCCTGCTGCGCGCCCCCCTTGCCCACCCCACCCCCACTAGCTCTTACATTACTCACGAGTGCCCCTCAATCATTTGGTGGGCCCCCTTGCATCCCCTTTGTCCCCCCCCCCCACCCCCTTAAACTCAGCAGTTACTAGCTGTGCTTTTATTCTGTTTTTTTGCTGGCGCCCCCCTAGCCCCCTTTGGCTGGAACCCTCTTAGATCTCACATTATTGTAGGTGCCCCCTTCCACCGTTTCACTGGTGCCCCCTTTGTCCCCCTTGGCCAGCCCCCCCTTAGCTCTTATTGTTTTATAGGTACTCCCTTCCACTGTTACACTGGCGCCCCCCTTGTCTCCCTTGGTCAGCCCTCCCTCAGCTCGTACATTACTAGGAGTGCCCGCTTCTGTTGTTTTGCTGGTGCCCCCCTTGGTCAGCCCTCCCTTAGCTCATACATTACTAGGAGTGCCCGCTTCTGTTGTTTTGCTGGTGCCCCCCTTGCCCCCCTTGGTCAGCCCTCCCTCAGCTCGCACATTACTAGGAGTGCCCACTTCTGTTGTTTTGCTGGTGCTCTCCTTGCCCCCCTTGGTCAGCCCACACCCCCTAGCTCTTACAGGATTAGGAGTAGTCTCTTCTGTCGCTTTGCTGGCGCCCCCTTTGACCCCCTTGGCCGTCCCCCCCTTAACCCCTCCTGGGGTGGCAGCTCCCGAGGCTCCTGCAGGGTCAGCGTCTGCTCCATCTTGAACGCTGGCAGCTACGGCTTGGCCTGATGTCTGCGGCTCTGCCCCACCAGGACTGACAGGAGCTGTGCTGTCCCCTGCTAGACGTCTTCGCTTCTGTACAGCAACGGGGAATATAATTGGTTGCTAAGGTATCGGGCTTCTGTGCAGACATGGAGAATATAAATGGTCTATATCTTGAAAGTAAATAGCATGATTCCTTAACATCTATTTTATTCTGATGACTAAAAGAGATGTATGGGGAATATAAATAGTTGCTAAAGTATTGAGCTTCTGTACAGCCACGGGGAATATAAATGGTCTATAAATTGAAAGTAGATTGCGTGACTCCTTGACCTCTATTTTATTTTGATGACTGGGAGAGATGCATGGGGAATATAAATGGTCTATAACTTGAAAGTAAATTGCATGATTCCTTAAACTCTATTTTATTCTGATGACTAAGAGATATGGATGGGAAACATAAATGGTTGGTAAGGTATCGAGCTTCTGAACACCACGGGGAATATCATGGTCTATAACTTAGAGTAGATTGCGTGATTCCTAAACCTCTGTTATAGTCTGATGACTAAGAGAGATGAATGGGGAATACAAATGGTTGGTGAGGTATCGAGCTTCTGTACAGTCATGGGGAATATAAATGGTTGCCAAGGTATTGAGCTCAGGTTGTATGGTTCACTAGAAGCACAAAGCCAGAACAACTGACAGGTCTGCAGTTCGAGCCCTTGTCAGGTTCCCAAATTTCAAATGGTCTATAACTGGAAACTGCGTGATTCCTAAACTTCTGTATTCTGATGGCTTGGAGACTCAGCTTCTGTACACCATGGGGAACATAAATGTTCTATAACTGGAAAGTAAATTGCATGATTCCTAAACATCTATTTTATTCTGATGACTAAGAGAGATGCACGGGGAATATAAATGGTTGCCAAGGTATCGAGCTTCTGTACAGCCATGGGGAATATAAATGGTCTATAAATTGAAAGTAAATTGCATGATTCCTAAACCTCCATATTCTAATGACTTAGAGAGGATAGTTGGCAGACATCCCCCCCCACCACCACCACCCCCGGGGGTCTACAGAAGTTGTGCCGCCTCTGCGTGCTCATGGTTGGCTGATTGGTTGATTGGTCGATTGATTGACTGATTGGTTGATTGGTTGGTTGATTGATTGACTGATTGACTGACTGACTGACTGACTGACTGACTGACTGACTGACTGACTGACTGACTGACTGACTGACTTGATTGACTGATTGATTGTCTCATTGATTGACTGATTGATTGATTGATTCACTGATCGATTGACTGATTAATTGATTGGCTGATTGATTGATTGATTGGCTGATCGATTGATTATTTGATTGTTTGATTGATTGATTTACTGGTTGATTGATTTGTTGATTGATTTGTTGATTGATTGATTGTTTCATTGATTAATTTATTGATTAATTGACTGACTGATAAATTGATTGACTGATTGATTATCTAATTAATTGATTGACTGATTGGTTAATTAATTGATTGACTGACTGATTGATTGTTACATAATCATGGTGCCCTACTTGGCACCAAAAGCCCCGCAACTCAGCCTGGTTCACACGGCCGCGGGGAATATAAATGGTCTACGCATGCCAGTCAGGGGAGCTGCCAAGAACCTGCTGCTCGTAGCGGAAAAGAAAAGCTATGTAGCTGAAAAGAATGTTACAACAACTCTCCAGGCAATTCTTTGTCTTCTGCTTCGTCTTCTTCATGGCTATGGGGAATATAAATGATGTACACATCCAAGTCATGGGTTCGCATTCACACAAATTTGCTCCTTGCTTTCCGTAAGTACTGCAATGTGGGGCATTTACTGGAAGGAGTTAGAAACCCAGAGTTGGCTGAAGAACATGTAACAACTTTTCAGGCGATTCTTTGGCGTATTGCTTTCTTCTGTACTGCCAATGCGGGCTTCCTGCTGAGGGACTTGCATCTGGCTTTGCAGATGAAGCATGGATTGGCATCCAGCCTTACAGATACAATCTGAACATGCATCTAGAATCTCCGATGCTGTGGGAACTTGCATCCACCCTTGAAGAATTTGAGGTATCACATGAATGCCCATCTAGCTTCACAGACGCTGTATGAACCACCTCCTCACCTCTGGCGCGCGGTCGTCCGCTAAATCTAGTTCTTTGGTCCCCATTGACAAAACACGGGAATTTATCGATAGGCTAATTTAATCGAGCATGCGAGGAAGCCTCATCTCGTTGGAGTAAACTAAATTCAGATGCATTCGCAGAGGGCTGGGTCGCAGCAGCTGGGCAAGGCCGCGGTCCCCTGCTTCAAAATGAACTGCAAAGTGGAATATGTACTGCGGGCAGTACGCCATCAGGGGTTAGCTGGTAGAAACAGAACTTGTAGGTAGGTGGCCTACTGCTACTGCTCGGGCAATGTTGCGCTCCTCCCTACGAGTCTCTTGCGATCGGTTCTCTTCAAACAGCCTGGTTAACCGTCCAGCTGTAGATCTGCGTGCCAGCCGTGTTCCATCTTATCTTTCAGTCCGCAAAAGCTCGCCGCTGCTCCCAGCCTCGCAGTTCGCTTCTTCACACCCCTCCAGACGCTTCTCCGATCGATCTAGCACTAGTTGTTCAGGCACCGGCGGCCAAAGTGTAAAAGGCGCCATGGATAAAGGTCTTGTTCAGGATAGCCTGAGGGGTGAGATCATCGAAATTTTTAAGACGGCTCTCAACACCGCCTACCCTGATGCTGGGGAGTTCCCCGTCATCGCCCCTTGCGGGCAGGTGAAGTTCGGAAACTACCAGTGCAACAACGCCATGGGCCTCCATGGCAAGATGAAGGGCAAGGAGGGAGCTCCCAAAGCCCCTAGGGACGTTGCCATGGCAATTGTAGCTGCCATCCCTTCCAATGAGATTATTGAGAACACCAGCCTTGCTGGTCCTGGATTTATCAACATCAAGCTGAACCAGGCATATGTCGCCAACAAGGTTACCCAGATGATGCGCACCAGCATTAGCACCTGGGCCCCAAAGCTCTCCCGCAAGCGGGCCATCGTTGACTTCTCCTCCCCCAATGTGGCCAAGGAGATGCATGTGGGTCATTTGAGGTCTACCATCATTGGGGACACTATCAGCAGGTCCCTTGAGTTCTGCAGTGTGGATGTGTTGCGTCTGAACCACATTGGTGACTGGGGCACACAGTTTGGAATGCTCATTCAGCACATGGCTGAGCAGAGGGAGCGTGGTGAGGGCAAGGATGGAGATGAGGATGTTTCAGACCTCATGACGTTGTACAGGTAGGATTGTGCTGTTTATATCTGAGCAGGGGTGGAAGTGCTGGTTTCAGGTCGCATATAGCTGTACTGGTAGATGTGCGATGTACAGATTTGAATGGGGGTGAAAGTACCAATATCGGAGCATATAGAGCTGGACAGAAGTAATGAGAAGGCCTTGTGGGACATGGTATTAAGGGAGCCCCGTCTTCTGGTGATACAGAACGGGCTGCTACTTTACCTGGAAAAAGCTACCGGGGCGGTTGACAGGGACCGCGAACACTAAAGCGCACCTGTAGGGATTGGAACCCAGCACCTTCATCCGATTAACTCGATCATTGAACCATTCGACGAAACGGGATAGCTGTGCATATATATGTGCATTGTACAGATCTTGACGGGGTAGTGGTGCCAATGTGACATGGTCAATTCCAGATCACTTGGATGCACCTGAACACTTGGATGCGCCAGATCACCAGATCATCATATGAACCATGCACCAGATCACTTGGATGCACCTAATCACCAGATCACCAGATGACCCGTGCGCCAGATCACTTGGATGCACCTGAATACTTGGATGCACTTGAACACTTGGATGCACTAGATCACCAGATCACCCATGCATCAGATCACTTGCATGCTCCAGATCACCCATGCACCAGATCACTTGAATGCACCTGGACACTTGGATGCACCAGATCACTTGAATGCACCTAAACACTTGGACACACTAGATCACCAGATCACTTGAATGCACCTAAACACTTGAATGCACCAGATCACCAGATCACTTGAATGCACTACTATCACCATAATCATCATCATCAACATCAACATTGCTGTGCAGGACCTCCAAGCAGCGATTTGATGAGGAAGAGGACTTCAAGACCCGTGCCAGGGAGGCTGTGACTCTGCTGCAGTCAGAGGACAAGCAGTCTCTAGAGCGTTGGTCAAAGATCTGTGCTGCTAGCAGGAAGGAGTTTGAGGCGATCTACGAGAGATTGGATGTCACCCTGCAGGTGTGTGTGAGGGGGGGGGGGGGGGGGGGGGGGGGGAGGAGGAGGGGAGGGGGTCATTGCAGTTGGGGTGGAATGAGAGTGAGTGGAGGGAGAATGGAGGGGAGGAGGAGAGGAGGGGAGGGGAGAGGGTACGTGGAGTTAGGATGGGATCAGAGTGAGTGAATGGAGAAGGGAGGGGAGGGGGAGGGGTACGCACACAGTTTGACAGGGAGAGTCTGAGAGTTTTATGCCACCTTCGTTCTTCTTCTCTTGGTGTGGGTGGGTATGCGTGAGGGTGGGTGTTGGTGTGCGTGAGTGTTGGTGTGCGTGAGTGTTGGTGTGCGTGAGTGTGGGAGTAGGTGTGTGTGGGCGAAGGCGCGGGTGTGGGTATGCATGAGTGTTAGGGTGTTGGAGTAGGTGTGTGTGGGCGAAGGCGTGAGTGTTGGTGTGCGTGAGTGTGGGAGTAGGTGTGTGGGGGGGCGAAGGCGTGGGTGTGGGTAA
Organism: Chlamydomonas sp. ICE-L; assembly: GCA_013435795.1. Taxonomy (NCBI): domain Eukaryota; kingdom Viridiplantae; phylum Chlorophyta; class Chlorophyceae; order Chlamydomonadales; family Chlamydomonadaceae; genus Chlamydomonas; species Chlamydomonas sp. ICE-L. The sequence goes on along the minus strand of JACBWV010000610.1, from coordinate 158,620,507 downwards.
GCATGAGTGTTAGGGTGTGGGAGTAGGTGTATATGTGGGCGAAGGCGTGAGTGTTGGTGTGCGTGAGTGTGGGAGTAGGTGTGTGTGTGGGCGAAGACGTGGGTGTGGGTGTGCATGAGTGTTAGGGTGTGGGAGTAGGTGTGCATGGGTATGCGTGAGGGTGAGGGTGCATGTGTGTATATGTTTGTGTTTCACTCCTGTTGTAAGAAAGAGAAATTGTTGGCATGCATATGTTGGTTTGGGGCTCAGCTTTGGACTGGGTTTCGGGGTTTAGGTTAGACATGGTGATTATTGGAGTCTTATATTGAGCATTAAGGGGGGGGGTGGGGGTGATAGAGCAGCGTCATGCGAGGTTCTGTTTTGCAGCATTAGCTCACAGCTCGAAACATGCCCGATTGTGTATATCTTTGTGAGCAGTGGTGCCTTGAAGAGCCTGTGGCTTGGAACCTAACAATGAAGCCTAACAACCTTCTCATGGAGCCTAACAAGCAAGCCTAACAATCAGCTATTGTTTGTTTCTCACAGGAGCGCTGTCAGAGCTTCTACAACCTGAAGAACCATGTACAATTCAAATTCAAATTATCGCATGAGTGTGGTGACAGCTTCTACAGAACCATGTTGTAAAACCATGTAACAAATCAAATTCAAATTCTAGCAGGAGTGCGGTGAGAGCTTCTGCAACCCCAGGTTGAAGAACCATGTAACAATTCAAATTCAAATTCTCACAGAGTATGGTGACAGCTTCTACAGACCCATGCTGTAGAACCATTTTATGAATCAAATTTAAATTCTAACAGGAGTGCAGTGAGAGCTTCTACAGACCCATGCTGAAGAACCATGTAACAATTCAAATTCAAATTCTCACAGAGTATGGTGAAAGCTTCTACAGACCCATGCTGAAGAACCATGCAACAATAATAATCAAAATTCTCACATGAGTGTGGTGAGAGCTTCTACAGACCCCTGCTGTAGAACCATGTAACAAATCAAATTTAAATTCTAACAGGAGTGCAGTGAGAGCTTCTACAACCCCAGGTTGGAGAACCTTGCAACAATTCAAATTCAAATTCTCACAGGAGCATGGTGATAGCTTCTACTGACCCATGCTGAAGAACCATGTAACACTTATAATCAAAATTCTCTCATGAGCGTGGTGAGAGCTTCTACAGACCCATGCTGAAGAACCATGCAACAAATCAAATTTAGATTCTTACACGAGCATGGTGGAAGCTTCTACAACCCCATGTTAAAGCACCATTTAACAATTCAAATTCAAATTCTCTCTAGAGCGCGGTGAGAGCTTCTACAGACCCATGATGAAGAAACATGTAACAATTCAAATACAAATTCTCTCTAGAGCGCGGTGAGAGCTTTTACAGACCCATGCTGAAGAAACATGTAACAATTCAAATACAAATTCTCTCTAGAGCGCGGTGAGAGCTTCTACAGACCCATGCTGAAGAAACATATAACAATTCAAATTCTCACAGGAGCGCGGTGAGAGCTTCTACAACCCCATGCTGAAGGAGGTTGTCGATGACCTGAAGGAAAAGGTAAGAAGGAATGAGGCAGATGCCTGACAGGTTATTGGATAGGAGTGAGGCTAAATTAGGTGTGGGGCTGAGTTAAAATACTGTTGGCATTAATTTGTATAGCTGTGTAGAGCGATAATTTGGTCCAAAACGGGGTCAAAATAAGTGATCGCTATATATAGTGGGGGAAAACCTGCTGGTACCTGACTGGTTCTGTGGTATGTTTGAGGATTGCAATAGGAAATCGTATGATATCAGGTCATCATATGATATCATATGATGTCGGCAGTCTGACTCGGCTAAAGTTACCATTTAAATAATTATATACAATATCATATGATGCAGTTTGTATGAAATCATATGATATCATGCTCGCCTTTGGTTTACATCACATGATATGCCAGTCCCTAAGTATATTGGATGTGGTGACATCCAGCTTGGCCTAGTCACAGTCTGCAGAGCTAAGCTAGCTCAGTAGTCTGTGACTTGGCCAAGCTGGATGTCACGGACAGTTGCCACTGTGAGCTGGCTGGTCATGGGGCATGTCAGCGGCTGCGATCTGGTTGGTTATTGGGTACTCAACTTAACTTTGAAACTGGGGTCTGGTTGGATATTGGGTACTCAACTTAACTTTGAAACTGGGGTCTGGTTGGTTATTGGGTACTCAACTTAACTTTGAAACTGGGGTCTGGTTGGTTAGGGGGTACTCAACTTAACTTCGAAACTGGGGTCTGGTTGATTATTGGGTACTCAACTTAACTTCGAAACTGAGGTCTGGTTGATTATTGGGTACTCAACTTAACTTCGCAACTGGGGTCTGGTTGATTATTGGGTACTCAACTTAACTTCGAAACTGGGTTCTGGTTGATTATTGGGTACTCAACTTAACTTCGAAACTGTGGGGTCTGCTTGGTTGTGGGCCTATTGGATTGGGTTAATGCAGGGATCTGGAAATTCACTGTGTTGAATAGAACCTTCCAAACTCACACCATCGCACTCTGCCTCCCTCCCATCCACTACTTCCCTCCACCCCATGTGCTCTCCCCCCACCTCACTTGCTCTCGCTCAGTATGAATGTTACATTCCAGGGGTAGGCCAGAAATAGGCTAAAGGGGCTTGCCCAACCGTGACAGGAAGGGCCAAAAACAAAAAGCATTGCTCTCCCTCCATCCCACCTTCTCCCTCCACCCCATCTCACATCACTGGCCAGGGTTTTCTGCAAGGTTCGGGTACTAAATTATATACCTGTGTGTAAGTCGACGGCCCCTCCACCTCACTCTCAATCCATCCCACTCTCACCCCACCCCACTCTCAATCCATCCCAGTCTCACACCACCCCTCTCTCACACCACTGACCAGAGTTTTCTTGACGGTTCAGGTACTTGCATACATTTGTGTATGATGACGTCCGCTCCACCCCACTCTCACTCTCACTCCACCCCACTCTCACTCCATCACACTCTCACTCCATCCCAATCTCACCCCACTGACCAGGGTTTTCTTGAGGGTTCAGGTACTAAATTATATACCTTCATGTATAATGACGGCCGCTCCATCCCACTCCCACTCTTACCCCATCCCACTCTCACCCCATCCCACTCTCACTCCACCCCACTCTCACACCACTGACCAGGGTTTTCTTGAGGGTTCAGTTACTAAATTATAAACATTTGTGTATGATGACGGCCGCTCCACCCCACTCTCACACCACTGACTAGATTTTTCTTGAAGGTTCAGGTACTAAATTATACACCTCTGTGTATGTCGACGGCCCTCGACCCCACTCTCGCACCACCCCACTTTTTCACCACTGACCAGAGTTTTCTTGAGGGTTCAGTTACTAAATTATAAGCATTTGCGTATGATGACGGCCGCTCCACCCCACTCTTACTCCACCCCACTCTCACTCCATCCCCCTCTCGCACCACTCAATCCCTTCCTCATGATGTTGCTGAGATAAGTGAGGGCGCTACTTATATTTTGTTGACGGCACTTCCACCCTACTCTCACTCCATCCCCCTCTCGCACCACTCACCCCCTTCCCCAGGGCGTTGGTTAGATAAGTGAGGGCGCTTACTGTATTTTTGTTGATCGCACTTCCACCCCCCTCTCACTCCATCCCCCTCTCGCACCACTCACCCCCTTCCCCAGGGCGTTGCTGAGATAAGTGAGGGCGCTTGGTGTACTTTTGTTGATCGTACTTCCACCCCACTCTCACTCCATCCCCCTCTCGCACCACCCACCCCCTTCCGCAGGGCGTTGCTGAGATTAGTGAGGGCGCTACTTGCATTTTTGTTGACGGCGTCAAGGTGCCCCTCATTGTGCAGAAGTCTGATGGAGGCTACGGGTGAGTCAGGTGCCATTGATGAAGTAGCTAGTAGCTAGTAGCTTGGCTGCGGGTGAGTCAGGTGCCATTGATGTAGTAGCTAGTAGCTAGTAGCTTGGCTGCAGGTGAGTCAGGTGCCATTGATGTAGTAGCTAGTAGCTTGGCTGCGGGTGAGTCAGGTGCCATCGAGGTAGTAGCTATTAGCTAGGCTGTGGCCGAGTCAGGTGCCATCAAGGAAGTAGCTATTAGCTAGGCTGCGGGTGAGTCAGGTGCCATCGAGGTAGTAGCTAGTAGCTAGGATGCAGGTGAGTCAGGTGCCATCGAGGTAGTGGCTAGTAACTAGTAGCTAGGCTGCGGGTGAGTCAGGTGCCATCAAGGAAGTAGCTAGTAGCTTGGCTGCGGCCGAGTCAGGTGCCATCAAGGTAGTAGCTAGTAGCTTGGCTGCGGGTGAGAGGGTGCCATCGAGGTAGTAGCTAGTAGCTAGGCTGCGGGTGAGTCAGGTGCCATCGAGGTAGTAGCTAGTAGCTAGGCTGCGGGTGAGTCAGGTGCCATCAAGTTAGTAGCTAGTAGCTTGGCTGCGGGTGAGTCAGGTGCCATCGAGGTAGTAGCTAGTAGCTAGGCTGCGGGTGAGTCAGCTGCCATCGAGGTAGCAGCTAGGATAGTCGATGGACTGCGGGTTGAGGCAAGGTTGCCGTCGAGCCCGGCGCGGTGGTAGTAGCTAGCAGCTTGGCCGCGGGTGAGTCAGATGGTATCGAGGTAGTAGCTAGTAGCTAAGCTATGGGTTACTCAGCTGCAATGAGAGTTTAGCAGCTAGTTAGATGGCGGCGGGTGGAGTCAGGTTGCCATGGATGTATGCTAGTAGCTAGTAGGTTGCGCCTGAGGTGTGAGTCAGGTGCCATTGAGGTAGTAGCTAGTAGCTAGGCTGCGGGTTACTCAGCTGCCATCAAGGAAGTAGCTAGTAAGCTAGGAAGTGAGTGGGGGTAAGTGAAATCGAGGCAGGGTAGCAGCTAGTAGATTGGTGCGGGTGAGCAGGTGAAATCGACAGGTAGTAGCTAGTAGATAGGTGCGGGTGAGGAGTGCCACGGAGGCGGTAAGTAGATAGGGAGCTAGGTAGGGTGGTTAGGACAGGTTGCCATCAAGGTAGTAGCTAGTAGCTAAGCTACGGGTGAGTCAGATGGTATCGAGGTAGTAGCTAGTAGCTTGTCTAATTGTTTCTTAGTTATGAATTTAGGTGTTAATGCTTACTGTACAGCTGGACCGCAACTTAGTTTTGCAACAACGTTCATCAGTAGCTCGTAGCTGGTAGCTCTATCCGTCAAGCTGGTAGCAAGTAGCTTGCAGCTGTGGCCATCGATCTAGTAGCTGTACCTTGTAGCTAGTAGCAAGCATCTAGAAGCTCTATCCATCAAGCTAGCAACTAGTTGGTAGTAGCTCTAGCCATCGAGCTAGTTATGCCAGCACAGATGCGGCTGCCTTGAAGCAGTGGATGTTCTACGAGAACCCACCTCCCATCTACCCCCACCCTATCCCACCTCACCTCCCCTTTCCCACCCACATACAGTTATGCCAGCACAGATATGGCAACCTTGAAGCAGTGCATATCAACAAGAACCCACCTCTCACCTTCCCCCACCCCACCCCACCTTCCACCGCACCCCACCTCACGCTACCTCTCACCCCACCCCTCCCCACCCCACGTACACTTATACTAGCACAGATATGGCGGCCTTGAGGCAGGGCATATCAGCAAGAACCTACCCCTCACCTTCCCCCACCCTACCCTACCCCACCCCCCCTCACCCCACCTCTCACCTTCCCCACCCCACTCCACGTACAGTTATGCCAGAACAGACATGGCGGCCTTAAAACAGCCCATATCAACAAGAACCCCCCTCCCACCTTCCCTACCCCACCCCATCTTCCCTACCCCACCTCACCCCAGCCCACGTACAGTTATGCTAGCACATGTATGGCGGCCTTGAAGCAGCGCAATTCCGAAGAGGAGGCACCTCTCACCTTATACATCCCACTCCACTCCACCTCACCTCATTCCACCTCCCGCCTTCCTCCACCCCACCTCTCACCTTCCACACCCCAACCCACCTCACACACAGTTATGCTAGCACATGAATGGCGGCCTTGGAGCAGCGCATTTTCAAAGAGGAGGCACCTCTCACCTTATCCATCCCACTCCACCTCACCTCATCCCACCTCCCGCCTCCCCCCACTCCAACCCAACCCAACCCTCCTCTCACCTTCCCCACCCCAACCCACATACAGTTATGCCAGCACAGAAATGGATGCCTTGAAGCAGCGCATATCAACAAGAACCCACCTCTCACCTTCCCCTACCCCACCCCACCTCTCACCTTCCCCACCCCACCCTACCCCACCTCACCTCGCATCACCCCACCTCTCACCTTCCCCACCCCACCCCACCCTACCCCACCTCTCACCCTACCCCACCTCACATCACATCACCCCAACTCTCACCTTCCCCACCCCACCCCCCCTACAGTTATGCCAGCACAGATATGGCGGCCTTGAAGCAGCGCATGTTTGACGAGAAGGCAGAGTGGATCATCTACGTGACTGACATTGGGCAGCAGAATCATTTCAGCATGGTGTTCGGAGCCGCCAAGAAGGCTGGCTGGTTGACTGCTGAGTCCACCACCCGAGTGGACCATGTCGCTTTTGGCCTGGTGCTGGGTGATGATGGAAAGCGATTCAGGTGAGGAACAGGGGGGGTGGGGGGAGGAGGGAGGGAGATGGAGGGAGGGGAGGGGGAGAATAATATCATGTACAGAGACCACCACCTGTGTGGACCATGTCGCTTTTGGCCCGGTGCTGGGTGATGATGGAAAGTGATTCAGGTGAGGAACAGGGGGGGGGGGGGGGAGGGAGGGGAGGGGAGGGGGAGAATAATATCATATGCAGAGACCACCACCTGTGTGGACCATGTCGCTTTTGGCCTGGTGCTGGGTGATGATGGAAAGCGATTCAGGTGAGAAACAGGGGGGGGGGGGGAGGAGGGGGGGGAGGGGGAGAATAATATCATATGCAGAGACCACCACCTGTGTGGACCATGTCGCTTTTGGCCTGGTGCTGGGTGATGATGGAAAGCGATTCAGGTGAGGAACAGGGGGGTTGGGGGAGGCCTGGGGAAAGAAGGGAGGGGAGATGGAGGGAGAAGGGAGGTGTAGGGGGCAATATTATCATATGACTGCAGAGTCTACCACCTGTGTAGACCATGTCGCTTTTTGCCTGGTGCTGGATGATGATGGAAAGAGAGAAGTACCTTCCAGGACATCCTCCCATTACACCCTGGGTGTAACCGAGTGACGACTGTAGATTCATACTCCTCTCGTCGAGCCCTGGTCAATGGTGTAATATGTGTCCTGGCGAGGAAGTTACAAAAGTACAAATTAAGTTGGAAATTGGTCGGACCCCCCCCACCCCCACCCCCACCCCACCCACGTATCTCGGCCCCACCCCCTGGGTGTATCGACATGACCTCGAAAGTATTGAGATGTGCTTGCGGCTCTCAGTCCTAATCGATGATGCGGTCCAAAATCTTTTCTTTGCCCCCCCCCCCCTTCGATGCATAATACACTAAATACAAAAGTACATACATACATAAAAATTTCATTTTTTTAATCACTTTAACCCACCCATTCAAGATTGTCTCACCTGATGCTTCCTCAGGACGAGGTCCGGTGATTTGGTGAGGTTGGTTGAGCTTCTGGATGAAGCAAAAAAGAGGGCCTACGATGGCATTGTAGCTCGCAAGCAAGAGAATGGAGAAGCGGTAAGTCATACATTAATTCCTATGTATGATTACAAACTCATTATAATGCTTGCATCCATGTATATAGACAGTTATGTATTTATATGAATACATGTAAATATGTCAATATAATGTTATTTATGGGCTTACCTAGTCCCCGCCAAGTCCCATGTCATTTACGTATATTTATCAAGTTTGAGCTTACCTAGTCCCCGCCAAGTCCCATGTCATTTACGTATATTTATCAAGTTTGAGCTTACCCAGTCCCCGCCAAGTCCCTGCGATGGCATCGTAGCTCGCAAGCAAGAGAATGGGGAATCAAGTCATTTATTCATTTCTTTTGAACGTGTGGTTAATTGGTTAACTCTACGGAGCGGCTTATCATATTGAGAATGGAGAAGCACGTTCTAACTTTCATTTCTATGTCTGAACGTGTGGCTCGCAAGCAAGAGAATGGAGAAGCTGTAAGTTTTACATTCTAACATTCATTCCTATGTATGATTACAATCTCATTATAGTGCTTGCATCCATGTACATAGACATTTACGTATTTAGGTGTATACGTGTAAATATAATGTTGTATGTGGGCTAACCCAGCCCCTGCCAAGTCACATGGCATTAATGTTATTTATGCATGTTTGTCAAGTTTGAGCTTGCCAAGTCACATGGCATTAATGTTATTTATGCATGTTTGTCAAGTTTGAGCTTGCCAAGTCACATGGCATTAATGTTATTTATGCATGTTTGTCAAGTTTGAGCTTGCCAAGTCTCATGGCATTAACGCCATGTACGTGTATCTGTCAAGTTTGAGCTTGCCAAGCCCATGCCATTTACGCCATTTACGTATATCTGTCGAGTTTGAGCTCACTTAGTCCCTGCCATTTACGCCAATACATATATTTGTCAAGTTTGAGCTTATCAAGTCCATGCCAAGTCCCATGTCATTAACGTCATTTACGCATATTTGTCAAGTTTAAGCTTGCCTAGTCCGATGGCATTAAAGTCATTTACGCATATTTCTCAAGTTAAAGCTTACCAAGTCCATGCCATTTACGCCATTTACTTATATTTGTCAAGTTTGAGCTTATCAAGTCCATGCCAAGTCCCATGTCATTAACGTCATTTAAGCGTATTTGTCAAGTTTGAGCTCACCAAGTCCCATGCCATTAACGTCATTTACGCATATTTGTCAAGTTTGAGCTTACCAAGTCCCTGTCAGGTCCATGCCATTTACACCAATTACATTATTTTGTCAAGTGTGAGCTTATCAAGTCCATGCCAAGTCCCATGTCATTAACGTCATTTAAGCGTATTTGTCAAGTTTTAGCTCACCAAGCCCCATGCCATTAACGTCATTTACGCATATTTGTCAAGTTTGAGCTTACCAAGCTCCTGTCAGGTCCCATTTCATTTACGTACAGTTGTTCACTTTGAGCTCACCATGTCCCTGTCAAGTTCCATGTCATTTACGTCATTTTTGTATATCTGTCAAGTTTTAGCTTACCAAGTCACTGTACACCTGTCTCCCGCAAAGATCAACGAGGCGGAGTGCCAAGCCGCCGCTGCCGCCATGGGCTATGGTGCAGTCAAGTACGCTGACCTGAAGAACCACCGCCTCACCAACTATAAGTTCTCTTTCGACCAGGTAAGTGAGGGCAGACAAGTTCTCTTTCGACCAGGTAATTGAGGGCAGACAGGTTATATGCAGCGACGCAGAAATTGGCAAAGGAAGCCAATTAGTTATGAGACAGCTTCAAATTTTTTGTTGGTTGGTTGGTGGGTCGTTCGGTCGAACAAACAGACGACGGGGTAACCCTGGGGGCTCCCGCCCCCTTCAAGAGGGGGCTCCGCCAAAAATATGCTGGAGGCAGAAAATGTAGTACCAGGGAAAGTGAGGCAGCAAGGTCAAGGACCATCACTTCAAGAACCACAGCTTCACCAACTGCAAGTTCTCGTTGGACCAGGTAGTTGAGGGCAGAAAACATGCTGGAGGTAGAAAATGTAGTACCAGGGAAAGCATAGCAACGATGTCAAGGACTGTCACTTCAAGAACCACAGCCTCACCAACTACAAGTTCTCTTTTGACCAGGCAAGTTCTGACTCTCGGTCTCTGGGTCTTCAATACTCGCTTTTAACTCTTGAACTCTTGGCTATAGCTTAGTTTGCACATCACGTATAAAAACTCACCCAGTCTTGGGAAGACTAGACTTGAAGTATGGTGAGGGCAGAAAACATGCTGGATGTAGAAAATGTAGTACCAGGGAAAGTGAGGCAGCAAGGTCAAGGACCGTCACTTCAAGAACCACAGCTTCACCAACTGCAAGTTCTCGTTGGACCAGGTAGTTGAGGGCAGAAAACATGCTGGAGGTAGAAAATGTAGTACCAGGGAAAGCGTATCAACGAGCTAATGGACTATCGCTTCAAGAATAAGGGCCTCACCAATCCCCCACCCACCCACCCACCCTTCCATTCAACCTGGTGGGGTTAGACATACATGAGTGAAGGCAGACTGATTGAGTGAATGACAGTCTGGCAAACTTATTGAGTGAATGACAGTCTGGCAGACTGATTGAGCGAATCATAGTCTGGCAAACGTATTGAGTGAATGACAGTCTGGCAAATTTATTGAGTGAATCACAGTCTGGCAAACTTATTGAGTGAATGACAGTCTGGCAGACTGGCACAGGTAGACAGACAGACAAGCAAACAGAAATACAGACACAGACAGATAGACAGACAAGCAAACAGAAATACAGACACAGGCAGGTAGACAGACAAACAAACAGAATGACAGACACAGGCAGACAGAAACAGACAGGTAGACAGACGAACAAACAGAAACAAAGACAGAAAGATAGATATAGACAGATAAGCTGGTAGACAGGGCAGCTCATGAAGTCTTCTATGTAGAGTGCTGTCTAGTTACTGTAGTGCTGTCAATGTTTCTGTAGTGCTGTCCAGTTCCTTTCTACATCGATCTGCCTTCTTGCTCAACTTTCTCACACACATGTACACATACACACATACATACGTATATACAGACAGACAGACAGACAGACAGACAGACAGACAGACTGACACTCGTGCACACATGCATACATACGCAGTCATGCACACGTACATACGCACACATATTCACACATATACACACATGCACACACTTGCAAACACATACATACATACACATACGCAGGCATGCACACGCATACGCACATACACATACATACGCAAACATATACACACAAACATACTCATATACATATGCACGCATACACACATGCACATACACACACATGCGCACACACATACGCATACACACATAACACACATATATTATCCCCCTCCCCAGACTATCAGGCTGCCGGGCTCCCTCACCCACCCCCACTGATCATTCTGACCTGTCTCCTTGCTCAACTCTCACCTGTCCTCCCCCACCCTGCACAGATGCTGGTTATGCAGGGAAACACTGCTGGTAGAAACACATATTGTCAGGGAAAGCGTAGACATGTACACACATGTACATGCATACACACACTCACACACTCCCGCACCCTGTACAGATGCTGGCTATGCAGGGAAACACTGCCGGTAGAAAATATAGTATCATGGAAAGCGTTGACATATACACACATATACACACATGCACATGCATACATACACATACGTACTCATATACATGCACATATACACATACATTATCCCCCCCCCCCCCCCCCCCCTTCAGGCTCCCAGGCTCCCACCCCCACTGACCCACTGATCATCTGCTCAACCTGTCCCCTTTCTCAACTATCACCTGTCCTTCCCCACCCTATACAGATGCTGGCTATGCAAGGGAACACTGCTGTCTACCTCCTCTATGCTCATGCCCGTATTGCTGGTATCGTCAGGAAGGTGCGTGTACATATCCCCCATAACTCGGATGGATGTAGTCAGTAATGCAAGTGGTGGTGTAGGGACAGGTACGCCATGGTAGTTTATGCAAGTGGTGATGTAGGGGTAGGCATGGCCATTCATGCAAGTAGCAGTAGTGGAGTAGTGACATTCATTTACCACCATCCATACAAGTGGTGGTGTAGGGACAGCTTTGCCATGGTTGTTAATGCAGGTGGTGATGTAGGGGTAAGCATGGCCAGTCATGCAAGCAGCAGGAGTGGATTAGGGACAGTCATATACCACTTGTATGAATCGCATATCTATATATAGTGGCGTAGGGACAGTCATATACCACTTGTATGAATCGCGTATCTATATATAGTGGCGTAGGGACAGTCATATACCACTTGTATGAATCGCATATCTATATAGAGTGGCGTAGGGACAGTCATATACCACTTGTATGAATGGTATATCTATATGTAGTGGAGTAGGGACAGGCATATACCACCATTCATACAATTGGTGGTATATGTAGGGAACGGCAAATCGTATGATGTTGACCAAAGACGAGTATGATATCATACAAAAATCATATGATTTAATATCATATGATTTGATGCCCCAGGCCAAAGTTACCTAGGCAGACCGCCGTCATCATATGATGTCATATGATGACATGATATCATATGATATCATATTGCCGATCCCTAGGTATATGGACAGGCACGGTCATCTGCGTGAGTGGTTGCGTAGGGACAGGCACGGCTACTCGCACAAGTGGTGAACACTCTACTACAGAAGACTGGTGAGCTCACCAACACCACTAAAGAGCTTACCAACAACACAACAACTCCAACACACCAACACCGCAACACACACTGACAAACTCAACGACACACCAACACCAAAACACACTGACCAACAGGCGGAGATGGACATGGTTGAGCTTGCCAAGACGGCCAGCATTGAGATTACTCACCCCAAGGAGTTAGAGCTTTGCATCCACCTGTGCAAGTTCTCCGAGGCTATTGAGGATATGCTCGATGAGCTCACTCCCAACAGGTGAGGTTTGCAGAAAGACCCATCCTAGGATTGTTTGTTTTGAGTTGTATTTTAAATGTCTCTTATTGTCCATGGCAGGGTACTACTTCTTGCCAAATTGGTCAGCGCTTGAAGCGCACAAACGTCAAATTGGTCAGCGCTTTTTTCTGCAAAAACTGAGCGCTGCGCCCACAGGGGGTTGAAAAACTGCTTCAAATGCGCAGAGGGGCTCAAAAAGGCCGCGCGGCACTGCGCTGCCGCTCGCGCTTAGTAGTACCCTGGTCCAGGGGTAGCCATCTTCAGCTAAGTGAACTTGCCTAACCGTATATGACAAAACTCAGTTAAGACTACAGTATTTTGAGGGCCAGGGAAGAACTTGTTGACCTGGCCCCCAACAAATCGCAGAAGCACAACATTAAGTTCTGTCCAGGTAGGTAACTCGAGCATAATTTCAATGTAATGCATCCAGGGCTGTTCGGAACGACCCACAGCTCTGTGTCCTGAGATGCAACCAATTCCACAGCCTTCTTCCTGAGACGCAAGCAATTGTACAGCATGCGTCCTGAGACGCAACCAATTCCATAGCCTGCGTCCTGAATCAAACTGAACCGGCATAGCATGCGTCATGAGACGCAACCAAACCGCAACCGACCCATAATCAACCCATAGCCTGCGTCCTGTGACACAGCCAACCCACTGAAGCTGCGTCTGCGACTCAACGGACCCTCCCCACGTTGCGTATGAGGGCGCAACGGACCCTTCGACACAGCATCCTGAACAACCCTGAATACAACCTCCCCCCCCCCCCCCCCCCCCCCCCCTCTCCCCCCTTGCAGGCTGACGGACTATCTGTACGATCTGAGTGAGAAGTTCAATGGCTTCTATGTTGACTGCAAGGTGGTGGGCTCACCAGAGGAGTCCAGCAGGCTGCTGCTGGCTGAAGCCACGGCTGTCGTCATGCGCCAGTGCTTCTCTCTCCTAGGCATCACCCCTCTCTACAAGATCTAAGCCAGACTGTTGTCATGCGCCAGTTCTTCTCACTCCTCGGCATCACCCCTCTCAACAAGGTCTAACTTGACCTTGGTTACACGGCTCCAGCCAGCAATTGGCTGCTCGCCGTCTTCGGCAGTAAGAATATATTTGCCAGGTACTGCAAGATGTAAGCTTGGATTGTAATAGGCCTCCTTCGGCACCACTGGCAATCTCTTAAGTGCGTAGAATCCCAGGAATCTTTGTGATGACCAAGGAGACGTCATTTACTATATTGCTTTTGCTACTTGGATGATGTCAGGTGATAGCAACGATAGTTCCTCCCACACTAAGTTGTTGAATTAACAGGATGATATTAAATGCATAGCAAGACGACGTCTTCGAGCTCACAATTTGTATGTAAATCTACCGTGACTTCATGTGCCCAAATTATCGTGACTCCTTGCGCCAAAATACAACGTGACTCTATGCGCCCAAATATTTCGTGACTCCATGCGCCCAAATCTACCGTGACTCCATGTGCCCAAATATATATTTCGTGGGGCTGATAATAAATGTTAGAAGGTTCTATACGCCAGGTTTGGCGTCTTACCGTCTGCACATTGCAGCGAACAAGTACCCACCATGCGGGAACCAGGGATTTCTAGTGCACATGTCGGAGCGCAGATCCATGGGCCTAAATCTGCATTCGGGACGTGTAATGTAACTTTTTTGACCACCCTGGTATAGGTCTTTTGTCTTTTTTGTATTCTCTTGCATACATATGAACTTGACCTTGGTTGTATAACTTCAGCCAGCAATTTGGCTGCTTGCCACCTTCGGCAGGAGAAAAAGTGTTACCAGGAAAATGTAGACTCGAACTTACTTCTTTCATTTTTCACTTTTTCTTTCATTTTTTTCTTTCATCTTTTTCTTCCATTTTTGTCTGTCGCCTTTTTCTTTCATTTTCCATTTTTTTCATCTTTTCTCCTTTTCTTCTGGACGATAAAAACAGTCAAACAACTAATCATCCCTACGGTCGAGAGAAGCTTCCTCTGTTCATCCATGGATGTATGAAGAGGCTGATCAAGTATTTGTGTACAGGAATCTGTAGGCATGATTCATCTTTTTTGTACTGTACTTTTCTATCTTTCAGAAGAAGAGAAGAAAAATGAGGAAATTAAAAAAATTAAAAATGATTTGTTTGCGTTTACATTTCCCTGGTAATATCTGTTTTTACTGCCAAAGTCGGCGAGCAGCCAAATTGCTGGCTGAAGCTATGTAACCAAGTTCAAGTCCAAGTTCTGATACTTCCTGCTCGCCATCTTCGTGCTATGTGTGCAATTATAATCTCAAAGTTCCGTACAAGCTGGGTCTATGAACGAGAAGCAAAAATCATGCTATTAGTCAGAATACATTCCCAATCATACAAATCTCAGTGCATGCAAAAAGCATACGGCTCTGCTCATGTGATGGGCTCACACAAAGCATGCGGTAAAATCTTAAACATGCCTCGATTAGCGATTGGATAATCGGCTCGTGCCCAGCAGGGGGAGACTAGCGATGGGGGAGCGGGGGTCAAAAATCAAAAATCAAACATCTAAACGCCTAAAGCTTCTGCTTTGCGCGCAGTTACCCATTCAGTTGGGTTTTCAAGCTTTCCAATCGAGTCGATCAGCCTACGCAAGTAAACTCGGTGCATGGTCTGCAATACATCTGTTTGGCCATGACCCACAGAGGGAACAGTCTTTCTCGTATCAGGGAGCATCCTTGGAATATTCGACAGATGGGAACGTAAAACTGTCCTCGAGAACAGCAACGAGGCTGTAGCTCGCACTCGACCCCTCTTATGTTACTGCTATACAGGGTTTGACCCGGCGCCACTTACACAAGACCGCATGGCGCCTGCAGGTGGCATGCGCCATGCGGCATCTAGGACTTCATAGATTCGCTCCTGCCGCTGGTTTCGGACGTTGCCTGCGTCCTAAACCCCACTCAAACAACGCGTGGCACTTTCTTAGCAGGAGGCTATTGCCGTTGGCAGTCAGTTGGCTTGTGGCATATCTCCTTTCCCGCTTTTCGCCGAACGGCGCAGCCCCCCCGCAACCTTGGAAGCTAATCTCCCTCGGCCACTACGTGCCGGCTGTCTTTACTAGCGCGGGCGGGCGCAGGCGCTCAATTGTTTCTGCTAGAAACCATCGTCGAAAATTTACCCGTAGACCCACTGCCGTTGACCTGATGGCTCGCGAATTCCGCGCCCATCCCCTAAACTCTTATGCAAACACATTAAACTGACACATGAAGATATGTGCGGCGTATGGCTGTACGCAATTGTGGCCTGTCGGCAATTCACATTCCTTCAATGGTCAGCGCCCTGGATGATGGTCAAATAATTGGGAGAGGCCAAAGCGCGACATAGTGAATAAGGAGGCGAGGAAACTCAAGGATCCATCAACGGTGAGCGATCTAACAACTTGTTATGTAATCACACTCGCCATAACTGTGCTTCGCAATCATCCAACTTATGAAAGAGACTCACAAGCACACGCAAACGCACTAGCACACGCGAACACACAAACCATGGCTGTGCTCCAACACAACCTAAGTTAACACACGCTAACTTCATGGCTGTTCAACAACTCAAAAAACAGCAACAAAAGATCCCATATGACCCATAGTTGTGCAACGTAACTAATACTCTCTCTCACACAAGGGGGCCCAACACAAGACACACACACACACAACCCATGCTGTTCTCCAACACAAGCAACACTTACACACACACACACACAACCCATGGCTGTTTTAAACATGACTAACTCTCTCTCTTTCACACAATATGGCCCTACACAAGTGACACACACACAAATAGTAGGGTGCCCTCGTGGGTCCCCTGGAGGTTCGCCCTACCCTAGGGCTCGTGCATCGTACCGGGAGAGGTGGGCAACTGGGCAATAAGGATGTAGAAACGGGGCCGATAAGCTATTGTATGTATTTAGTTATGGCTATGAATGGTCGGAGTACACGGGTAGAGATGATGGGTGCTGAGTCGGGATGCCACTTATGAAGGAACGTTGTGCGTCATGGGAAGAAAGTAAAGGAGGCCGCCTCGGGTTTACCGGGTACAGGGGGGGGGGGGGGGGGGGGGGGGGGGAACAAGGGTAACTGAAGAGAAGCAGGGTAGTTCGGTTATGCTCAGTAATGTCGTTATACATTGCATTACAGGCGAACTTTTGACCGGTGGTTTCGGCAGGTTTCGCCATGTTGAACCTACGTATTTGTGGTTTCGGCAGTGGTCTCGACGAATCCCGGCGATTTTGACATTTTCAACAACCGTATTGCGGTGTAGATGCATAGGTCTGGCTGCCTTCAATCATTCATGAGGAACATGGTCATTTTAATAAATGGATCATATATATGATCAATACAGTTACAATATCACTAGATCAATCCAGTATTTTTTATACTTGATCAATGCAATAGCAGTATCAATAGTTCAATGCAGTAGCAGTATTACTAGATCAATGCAATAGCAGTATCAATAGATCAATCTAGTAGCAGTATCAATAAATCAATCCAGCATCAATTGATCAAAGCAGTAGCAGTATCACTAGATCAATCCAGTAGCAGTGGATATCCTATCGTCCTATCAATTATAATTGCATACCGGTAATTAAATTATCCTTGTACTCTCGTAGCACGAACTCGGGGGGCCCGACGATAAAACGATTGTTTGGGGTTCAGTTTATCAATGCCTTTTCTTTTTAGCCCTTCCTGTCATGGGTGGGCAAGTCCTGTTAGCCTATTTGACCTACCTCTGGACTGAAGCATTCATACACACATACATACATGCATACATCGAACCAAATGTGCTACGGGTCTGGAGTACAGTCAGGCATGCTTTCGACCAGCTGCACCGCCTTCTCATGCATGTTGTGTTGCGGTGGGCGTGGTAGTTTTTATTCTACCCATGTATACTCTGCCTGCACACAATGAGCATCATGGAGGCTGATAGACCATGAATTCTAACCAACCAACAACCAACTGGCCTCCCCCCATGCTGTACGACACCCTCTTCTTCCTTCATGCTGTCAAGACACTCCTAAAGGATTACGATCACAACACTACACGTGCCATCTCCAGTGAGTCCAGAAGGGTGGGGCAGGGTGTATGAGAGTGATAGGGTGATGGTGCCATCTCCGGTGAGTCCAGAAGGGTGGGGCAGGGTGTATAAGAGTGATAGGGTGATGGTGCCATCTCCGGTGAGTCCAGAAGGGTGGGGCAGGGTGTATAAGAGTGATAGGGTGATGGTGCCATCTCTGGTGAGTCCACAAGTGGGGCAGGGTGCAGTACAGTGATAGAGTGACACCCTCATACCGATCTCCAGTGCTACCATCCAACCAAAAGTCCTATTGGCATGCTTTCTACCAGCTGGCACCGCCTCCTCATGCAATGCTCGCCTGTGCCTTTCCCTAGACACACTGTTGGCATCTTTGATGATGCTCTGGTCTGATGTGAATTCTGTCATGGCCTCCAGGAGTGTGACGGCGGCACTGTTCTGGACGGCGATGGAAGTAATCACTGCAGCCGCCATTACGATGGACTCGTACTTTTGTGCCTTGATATGCATGCACACCTGGGCATTAGGGGGAGGGAAGGCAGGTTGTTATCTGGTGAGGTGAATAGTGGTGGTGAGGGGGGGGGGGGGGGGGGGGGGGGGGGGGGGGGGGGGGAGGCGGCACTGTGCTAGACCAGTGATATTCATAACCACGATATATCTCGCATGGCGATTTATAATGTTTATTCCCATCTTGGTCCATCGCGCCCCCAGATGTGTGTAATGTTTCCAGGTCCCCAATTGCTACACCGTAGCATCGGGAGATGCGTAGACATGCTCCAGGTCCCTAGATTGAGTCCACAGGACAGGAGGGTAACAAGAAATGAAAACGCCGCGTCCATAGTCCGCAACCCTGAGATCCGTACGTCAAAGAGGGCGCTCGGAGGTAATCCGCCCCCGACGGGAACCGAACACGGGTTGCGTGGATGCAAGCTTATTAACCGGATTTCTTTGGAAAATGTGAAGATTTGATGAATGTGACAATTTGACGATGTCCTGTAAGTATCGCTTAGGTCTGTCTCCACTAGGGGGCCGACCAACGAGGTAACTGCAGCCTCTATTTTTGCCTGCCCGAAACTAGAATCGGGTTGTTTTATGTTTCCACCTCCCCAAACGCTACATCTGGGCATCGGCCGCCACGATTTTTCATGTGTCCACCTTCCCAAATGCTACACCTGGGCATTGGGCGCCACGATTTTTAATGTGTCCACCTTCCCAAACGCTACACCTGGGCATTGGGCGCCACGATGGATGTAATCACACAGGGTTACTAGTAATCACCGCAGGGTTACTAGTGGCGGTGGTGTGTGTGTGTGTGTGTGGTGGTGGTGGTGGTGGTGGTGGTGGTGGTGGTGGTGGTGGGGGGGGGGGGGGGGGGGGGGGTGAAGGCGGCAGTGTTCTGTACTGCGATGGATATACTCACCGCAGCCGCTTTGTCATTGAACTTGTGCTTTCGTGCTTGACCATGCTGAGCCACATGTGCAACAGGAGGGACGGTACTAGGTTGTTATCTGGTTGGGTAATTAGTTCCTATTCTGGGAGACAAGATGCCTTGTACCTGAAGTCCTTAACATGATGAGACACCTATGTGCACTAGGGGGAGGGAAGGTAGCTTGTTATGTGGTGGGGGAACTAGTTCCTAATTTGGAAGAGTAGATGCCTTGTACCTTAACATGACGAGACACCTGTATGCACCAGGGGGGGGGGGGGGGGGGGGGGAGATAGGTTGTTATGATATGACTAGCTATGCCTCGTGAGTCATATTCTGTACTGCCTGGTAGGGTTCCCATAGAATGGAACCCTCCGGTACGACATCTTTCCCGCGATTTAGACCCTGTCATTGGCTGCCTGTGTAACGTATTCTAATAAGCTTCACATAGGTTGTTATCTGGGTAGGGGGAAGGTGGGTTAAAACCCTAAACCCTAAACCCACTCACCTGGTTTCTAATGCGCCACTTGCAATTGTAGTCACACGTGTTGGAAATCAGATTCGCCAGTGGCGTGTTTTTGTGGTATTCCTTATCCAATTGTCTCCAATCAGCCACGAATATGATGTAAGCATTTGATCCATAGGCAAGGTTATAGCCAGGGTTGGTGAATACCACACCAGCTTTCCACAGGCACATGGACAGTAAGCAGTCCCCCCCTAGCTAGGCACTGTAAGTAGAAGGTATGGTGTTGTGTGGAAATGTGTTTTTGTGTTTTGTGTGGTGTGAATTGTGTTGCGTATTGCATGTTGCGTTGTGTTGGGTCTTGTTGGTTGTGTTTGGATGGGTTGGATTGGGGTTTTATATTGGCACAGCCGCACAGGCATTCAACATAGCCGCATGCTTGCAATCTAGAACACAATGTGCAGTGACAGGCTTCTTGATGCAGTTGGAAGAGGTTGCAGACATAGGATGAGCAGAGCAAGGGCGAGAATGCTCAGCAACTCGGAATGGCCTCAAAGGTCTCAAGAAAGTCAAATCACTGGCAGTAATATGGCAATGATAATAATAATTATGATAATAACAACAACAATAGCAACTACAATAATAATAATAATGATCAGACATTGCAATGGAAGGGCATGTTGCGTTGCCATTGCGAATGAAGAGCGCATGTGTGAGCCGGATTCCTAAATTGAAATAGGAGGTTCGACCCAGTTCGATGAAACAATTTAGATATAGAGTTATGGGTATTTACATAATGGCACACATAACGGCATCCTCAGAATTCCCAAACAGGAATTGTCCAAATAAATACTCACCCATTCTCCCACCCATCCATACCACACATACTCACCCATTAACCCACCCATACCACCCATGCCCACCCATCCACACCCCCCACCCCCCCTGGGTCTTAAGTGGTGCCCATGAACCTTGGCAACACCATCTTAATGGTGGTCTCAGAATGTCATTTGGAGGTCTGAGTAAAAAGATAGCAAACAACCTGAGGAGGGCTGCTCCCCCCCCCCCCCACACACACCACCACCACCACCACCACCACCACCACCACCCCACCACCAAAATTAGGTGCTCAGAATGACCTGAAAATTGCTGAATATATCGCCAAGCCATTATAGCCGTTATCTCAGAAACAAACGATCAGGATGAGTAAAAATGTGGAGGCCTGGGCACCTCCTGGCTAGCATAATAATATGAATGCTCTTACAACATGGTCGCATATGGATCGATACTTGTGAGTCGTACTGCACCCTTGTAGATTGGTCATTTGCAGCATTGTTCAGCTTTTTCTGGCGGGGAGCACAGCCGAACGGTTTGTTGACCTCAAAGACTCTGCGCGCCAGTCCCTCACGCCAACAGACAACAAGCGCGATGACATGTTTCAAAGGTGCCTAACAGAGCAGCGTTGCCTCCACTGCAACGAGCAAATGCCTAATAATAAGAAGGGCCTTAAATGCCCCCCCCCCCCCAAATGCACACCTTGTTATTTAGGAGGCAGTTTAGCAACTGATCCTTCTCTGCAGTTAGGTGGTCCATAGCAGCCTTGCTGAGGATCAAACCTGCTCTGCCATACCACGCAGTGCCTGACCACCCAGCGGCCAACCACTCCGGAGACTCCATAGATGATTTGCAATAGGGGCATGCATTGGTGATCTGAATACTCGCATCCAGTGGCTTGGTCCTGGGGGGACCCACCGCCCTCAGGTCCCCAGTTGGTGGATTGTTACGATCGAAGGAGCACGGGACACACCTTGCTCCGTCGATGCGGTCTGGGAAATGGGATAGGGGCTTAGTAAATGGGTGATGGGTGGGGGACAGAGGAAAGGGGGTGGGGTGGATGCCTATCTGTCTAGAACTCTATTAGATCCTTCCCCAGCACCCTAGTATCCTAGCACTTTTAGCTTTCTGGAGTATTATCTCGTGATGACTGACACAGGGAATGGCAAAGGCGCTGAGCTTACAATCGTGATAGCATGCCAGGCGGCAAGCTAGGTATAAGAAGGGAAAAGGCGACAGTACCTCAGGGTACTGCCGCCGGTAGGTGCCGGCCCTAACGGGTAGAGGCACTACTATGGAAGCTTCCAGGCGGAAGGCCTGGCGCCCCAAGACACTCTAGCTGAGCCGGGAGAACCGGTCTATAACATCCCCCCCAATTCCTGGTATTCTTGATATACAAGAATCCCTGGAATTAGGAGGTTCTAGGGAAGGGAGGCTAGAGTGAAAATAAATATCTGATGCATAAGGAAGCACATGAGCAAAGGCTTCTGACTGGTCAATCTTAATCACCGAGTGGTGCTTGGCTTGTAAGGCATGTGCAAGTACACTCAGAGGAGAACAGGGGCCAATGGCAGTACAGATCATCTATTATCAAATAGGACTGGATTCCAGCTGTGGAGCTGCCAGGAAGGTGCAGCCAATGTTCAGGTAAAGGGGGAGCTGGGTGGCAATCTGTGTATTTGGCCATATGGGGTAAAACAACATTTAAAGGTAGACATCCCCCGCTAGGTCATAACTGTCAGTCTGTAGGACGGACATTATGAGGTACTTCCATTATCATCTATATAGTGTTGCTTGGTCTGGTGGTTAGATAGTAACCATTAAACCTATGTGGTATAGTCTGTATCAATCTAGGAGCACAAGTCTGGATATTCCCCCCTATGATAAGAGATTTATCATGCAATAGATCTTGTGCCAGTGCCACATTATGCTGGGTCTGCTGGGTCTTGTGCTTGGGTGCCTGGGAAGGATGGCACTTGGTAGAAGCCATCTTGCTTTAGCCTCTTGGTGATGCACTGGTGGAAGTCATCCCACAGGTCAGGAGTAGGGAGTGGGTGGAACTGAGGTGGGAACATGTTGAGGATGAAGTAGTCTTGATGGTTCCAGGGGAGGATGATCTCATCAACATAGATGATAAAGGGACTTGGTTCATTGTCAACTCTGATCTGGTGGGATTGCAGGAGTATGCCTGGCTGTCTGTGAGTTGCAATTGAGTATGCATTAACAAGGGCAGCCTGGAGACAGATGGTCCATTTGAGTTGGTCCTTGATGTGTGGGGAGCAGGTGTCATACTGGTGGACTAGAGTGGCCAAGCTTTTTGTGTGCAGATGAAGGGGGGCAATGATGGAGGCTGGGTGTTTGGGCATGTCTGATGTTGACCAGATGGCATTGGGTAGGGATCTGATGGATGGGTATAGTGTAAAAAATGCTGTTATGAGTTGGTACATGGGGGCTCTGAACATGTTGACCAGGAGTTGAGGTGGTACGGTTGATTGTTGACATATCTTTTCCAGGATGGTGATAAGCTCACCTAGTGGGTAGTGTCCTGGGTGAGTTCCTACTAGGGATTGGAAAATGAGCCGACATGCATTACTGTTGTTAGGGATGTCATCAGGTTCAAAGTCGTCTGGTGAAGAAGGGGGGGGGGGGTGGAAGTCTGTGATGCCAACTGGCGTGTAGATGGTTTGTGTACTCCTGTTGGGTGGGAGTGGTAGGTTAGGTGTTACTGGCTGCTAGGTTTGGGGAAAGGATGCATTGTTGGTTTGGAGGGCAATGATGACACTGTGGTACATGTGGGTCAAGGTGGCATGCATTTTAGTCAGGTGGCCAAGAATTTTGGTTGCATCTGCATTTTGCTTTTTAGTTGCTGACCTGGTTTTCTTTGTAGGGACAGTAGGTTGGGCAGGAAGGATGGGGGGTATAGTGAAGCCAGCTGCTTTGCAACATTCTGCCCATGTTGTTGGCAGGTCCTGGACTGTTGGCCAGTCTAGGGGCTCTGGTGGAAATCCTGGGGGTGCCTGCAGGATTTTGTTAGAGTCAGTGAGCGTTGCAAGTGTAGTGAGGTGGTTCAAAAAATCCTGAATGAAACCGTTGAGATCTTCCTCAGTTGGGGCCTGTGGGTGGAGAATAGGGATTGGTACTTTGGGTGCTCTAAATGCAAGGTTGGTGTTGGGGCTAGAACGGACAACTACTGAGGTATGGCCATATCCACCAAAATTCCAGCATGTAACGGGACTGTGGGTTGTTCTGTCTATTGATCGTCTTTTCCTTTGGTTTAGGTGGAGATATGATTCATGGGATAGGGTTGGCAGGGGTTCAGGGTCAGAGACAGAAGTAGGAGGAGGGGGAGGGAGAAGAGGAGGAGGTGCTGGTGGACATGGGGGAGGAGGAGTTGGAGGAGGAGGGGAAGGAGTTGGAGGAGGAGGGGAAGGAGTTGGAGGGAGAGGGGGAGGGGGAGGAGGAGGAGGGGAGGATGTGAGACGTTGCTTCCACTTTGACTTTCCTGCTGGAGCCAAATGATGGACCATGGTGTTGGGCTCAAGGTACCATGGGTCATCAGGGAGGTCATTGTCTGGGTGGTCAGACGGTGATGGCTGGTACAGGCTTGTGGTGTAGAGGCCACTAGCTGAAGATACTGAGCACTTTAGGCCAATGGTGTAGCAGACCATGCCGTCTCCATGCTGGTAGGGCAGTTCAATCTGTGCAGTACAACAATCAGTGTAGATTTGTATGTCATCATCATAGGTCATGATGGCAGGGGCACTGATGAGGTTGAAGGAGTTAAACACGGGCACAAGGAGGACATCTAGGAGTGTCACCACAAGTCCTATACCCTGAAGTACAGATGTGCCAGAATAGGAGCAGATAACTGGTGTTGTGGAGCCTGGTGGAATGACTGACACGGGGGGGTTGAGGGGTGTTACCCTAATGAGGCAATCAGCATTTGAGGTCATGTGGTAGATGGTGTCTGTAGTTAAACACCAGTGGCCGTGGAAACAAGAAGATAGGTCACTGGAGGAGGTCTCATGAGTGGAGGGGCACTTTCCTAGCTCAGAGTCAGTGGTATCAGATTTCTCACCGGTGGTGTCTTCATCTCCAGAGTTGTCTCCAAAGCTGTACGGTGGAGATTCCAGTGTGGGAGTCTTCTGGCAGGGTTTGGGCAGATTGAATCCTGATGCCCATATCCTCCACAGAGTGTACAGGTTGTGCTTGTAGGGTCAACTGGAGTGGATGAGAAGCATTGCCTCCAATAGTGTCCTCTGCCATTGCAGTTGGCGCAGACCTTTGTCAGCTTGTTGTCGTGGGGCTCAAGTGACGGGCTGCTCGGTCTCTGGCAGCTAGTACACTGACCTTCATGGTGCTCGGATCCACCACAGTTTGCGCAGTTGTGGATCCTTGATGCATATGGCGAGAGATTCGGACAGTAGAAAGCAGTGTGTCCAAACCCTGTACATATGGTGCATTTGGAAGAACTTGGCGGCCACAGACCCTGCTGGGGATTCTGGCGTCTGTTGGAGGGTAATGCTTGGTCATCAAGTTGGACATTTGATCCCAAATGCACTGAGCATTGGGATGGCCCTGCTCACCAGATCCACGGCTACTGCTGCATCTTGGAAAGCTCGGATGTCGGATGGCTCCCCGTCCGAGGTTGGCGAAGGTGGTTCAGTAGATGCGTCATTGTCAGACGAGGATGCGGGTGGCTGATGAACAGGGGTGGATGGGGCGACAGCATCATCCTGGGCAGAGGCTGGGTAGTCGCAGAGAGGTGGATTTAGAGTAGTGAATGAGTCGTAGTAGGGGTTTACGCCTTTTGTGACGGTCGGCATTAAGTAGAACCCCTGGCCCCAATCTTGCCGAATATAGCGCAGAGCTCTGGCTGCGTTGTTAGTACGCGCGTCTATGAGAGCAGCAAGGGGTGGGGTACAGTAGTGTTGCAGAATGTGGTTCATAGCCATGTAGTTTGATACAGGTGTGATTCTGCTGTTCCTGGGATAGTTATAGCCATCTGAGGGTTCATCAATGGGCTGGTAATCTAGATCGGCGTCGATAACTGAGAAAACTGATGATCTGATGAGCAGAGGGGCTACAAGGTTCGTATACCAGTCGACGAATGCATCGTAACCACCCTTACCATCATATGGCGCTTGGAGCATTGCGGCGGCTTGGGATGAGGTTTGGGAGGTGCGAAGGTGACGAACAAGAGCAGGTGATAGGGTATTGGAAGAATTGGATATTCTTGAGGGTGACGGGAAGAAGAGGGAAAGGGAGGGGGGGGGCAGGTGGTTTGGCTTGCGGGGCCAGAGAGATTAGGAGAAGGCGGGATTAGGGAGAGGGGCGGTGGGTTGACGCAGTGGGGTGTTGGTGTTGCGGGGGCAACGTACTGGTGTTCCAGCGGGGTCTTGGGTAGACTCGGAGAGGGGTTTGTTGCGGGGCAACGTACTGGCGGTCCAGCGGGGTCTTGGGTAGACTGTTGGGGGCTGGTGTTCCAGCGGGGTGCCTAGCAATCAGAGAAGATTCTGCAACTGAGATCCTTTTCCTTCGGTTGTTGCGGCGGCAACTGGAGAAGGCACTGCAGGTGCGCGGGGGCTCGGGATCTACGGACAGGGTAACAGGCTTGATGCGCTCAAGTCTGTTGCAGTGGAACACGGGACGGCAGTGATGAGCGATAACCTTTAGCTTTCCGGAGTATTATCTCATGAGGACTGACACAGGGAATTTGCGAAGGCGCCGAGCTTACTATCGTGATAGCATGCCAGGCGGCAAGCTAGGTATAAGAAGGGAAAAGGCGACAGTACCTCAGGGTACTGCCGCCGGTAGGTGCCGGCCCTAACGGGTGGAGGCACTACTATGGAAGCTTCCAGGCGGAAGGCCTGGCGCCCCAAGACACTCTAGCTGAGCCGGGAGAACCGGTCTATAACAGCACTCTCAGTCAGTGTTGTTTGTTCGTGCACGCAGCGCTTGTGAGACCCTGCTAGGGTATGTATGTTACACCCTAGCACCCTAGTACTCCAGCATACTAGCATCGTACCGCTGTACCATCATATCACTTATAGCATCCTACCAATTTAGCAAAATAGCATCCTAACCCCCTACCACAAAACTCTACTGAACCCTGCCCCATTTGTGGACTCACCAGAAATGGCACCATCACCCTATCACTCTTATACACCCTGCCCCACCTGTGGACTCACCAGAGATGGCACCATCACCCTATCACTCTTATACACCCTGCCCCACTTGTGGACTCACCGGTGATGGCATGTATAGTGTTGTGATCGTAATCCTTCAGGAGTGTCTTGGCAGCATGAAGGAAGAATAGGGTGTCGTCGTCTCCTGCAAAAAGGGGGGGGGGGGGGGGGGGGTGGCAGTTAGTTGGTTAATGGTTGGTTAGAATGCATGGTCTATCAGCCTCTAGGATGCTCATTGTGTGCAGGCAGGATTTTTTAGATCGGCAGTTCGGTTTGGATTTATCAACGTCAGATAAGTTACCGGTATTTCTGACGTAGATCCATCCAATAATATCATATACCGAGGGATTTCGCTCTTCGAACGCTGGCTCTGCACAGGTCTTGTCCAGCGTGACGCACTTGCCGAATCGAGGCGAGCGAAGGGAACAATTCTTCTTCTGAGAAACTGCTAAACAGTTACACTAAAATTACACTAAAAATAAAGAAGAAGAATTGTTCCCTGCGGCCTGCCTCGATTCGGCAAGTGCGTCACGCTGAACAAGACCTGTGCAAAGACAGCGTTCGAATAGCGAGGTCCCTCGGTATATGATATTATTGGATGGATCGACGTCAGATATACCGGTAACTTATATCTGACGTTGATAAATCCAAATCGAACTGCCGATCTAAAAAATCCTGGACCGACCAAGTGCTTGAATGGCAAGCTTCCCCTCCACCTCGTCTAGCATGCCCACCTCGCCTCTGAATATCTTCTGCGTCTTTCTATTTGCACTCCTGCTGGGGCCCAGCAGCGCAAAGCCCCTCATAGGGGTAGGACAGCTCCTGGCAGGGGCAAACCCAAATCCCTCGGAACCTGGTGTAGATGGCCTTCGGGAACTTGGCGGACATAAGGATCTGGATGATGACCTGTGGGATGCTGGCAGGATAATGCAAGGAAACCAGGGCGTGAGGAATTTGATCGAAGAAGCTGCGCACCAGGGACAGTTGACAACTGTTATTGACTGATTTATATATCAGTCTCTAAGTCGGCATAATGCACACCGGTACCTTTCCCTCCTGGTACCGCGTTGCCTGCCGCCAGGCCACAGGCTAGCTGTGGCCCGCACGTGACTGCAGTACCCTGCAGTACACATCCCTATTCTATATGATTGCGCCTGTTGCGCCTAATAGCATCTTCTCCTCTATCGAGCCTATACCGTTGTAACAATCTTACAATCGCAGGTTATGTGCGCCATCTTTAGACGCTAACGAAGAACAGCCGCTGATTTCCGCATTCGGATTCAGTTCTCCTCTGACTTGTCGAAGGCCCGAGTTTTAACTAAGCACCTGGACTCCCTGTGCGGATCCTACTTCCCGCTGCTCCGCCTGCCGCTTCCTACCAAGTATCCTTGGATCTGCCACTGCGTCCTACGACTGGAGCAAGCAAGAGCGACCACAAGTCACCGAAATCTATGAAGTGAGTATAGGACGAAGCCCTCACCGAGACCCACACAGTGCTGCATTGATCTCAGACGATCAATTTGTCTACGCCTCCAGCTTAACAGAAGCTTCTGTCGTCGAACATTGCCGCTTGGCAACGTTCACCCTCCGGTAATCCGCTGGATCCCTTTGGATCGCCGATTCCCACACACACTCCCTCCCCTCTTCCCCTGCCCCGCTCTCGTAACTCTCCCTTACCCAACACTCCGACCTACAACGTCAAGACTCCTACACAGAAGACCTCACCATGCAACCTCCCAGAGTATTCACCGGAAACAACCTTTACACCTGGCGCAACGCCAGGCAGAATATCCTCCTTGCCCTTAAATCAGATAGGGATACCATTGCAGTTGCTTTCGACTGCCAACAAGCGATCGTCGTTGGCGAGCCTAATGACTCTGATGGTTACCCTGCTGATGATATTAGTTACCCTCCTGTTGCGGCTGCTGACCTAGCTGTTCCGGCTGCCCCTAGGATTGGTATCCCCAACAGGATCTCGACCTGGAAGAACAACAAGGCCTTCAAGATCATCATAGACCATGTATCAGATGGGATCCAGCAAGCCATCCATGCCCAAACAGATATGGCCACTAGAGCTTTCAGGTTTCTAGATGCCCTGTACTCTGAGGATGGTAGCAGGCTAGAACACACCACCCTGACTGCCATCATGGGATTACGTATGACACCTACTGAGTCCCTGCAGACGTACCTCTCCAGGGCAGCTGACCTGTACTCCCAGGTTCCCAAGATAGCAAATCTCCACATCATCTCCATCAGCAACTACCTGAACCTCATTGTCAAGGGACTGAACTCTCGCTCTGAATATGACGGGTACATCAATCAGTTCAACCCTACTGTCATCACCACTTTTTCTATGCTCCAAGCTGCCATCTTCAACTGGTGTCTAGTGAAGCAAGTAGACACTGCCCCATCTCCCGAAGAACAAGAGCTGGCAGCTGCAGCCTACAGGAACAGGAAGCCTTACAACAGCAAGCACCTCCCATTCAGAGACAGGAAAGCACCATTTGACCACAAGAAGATGATCTGCTGGAACTGTGGGGGAATAGGCCACAACTCCAGAGAGTGCATCAGTGATTACACTGATCTGGCTTTCAGGCCAACAGACTCAGATGAAGCCGACCATGGCTCCAAGTCACCTCCTAGAGATAGGCATGACAAGGATCATGACGACAAGAAGGACCCCAAGAAGACCAGTCCAGCCAGGAGACGTCAAAGGAGGTACCCAAGCAAGGGACGCCATGCACATGTTGCTGATGGTGACCAGTCCACCTCCAACTCTGACAGTGAGGGTGAACAACACAACTTCCTGTCCCTGGCACTGGATGAGGACAACCCCCAGCCCATGACTTTTGCTACACCAACCAGAGGCAAGTCTGTTTCTTTTGCCTTGACACCTGACCCCCTGGCTGATACAGCATTCTTTGGACAGATAAGTGCTGATGATGAATGCACTATAGAAGATGGAGAAGTTTTCCAGGCAGCACTGCAGACAGAATGGATCATAGATACTGCAGCACATTCTCATGCAACAAGTAACATCTCCCATCTGCATGACATTCAGGACCTCCAACAGCCTATTAGGCTGCAGCTGGCAGATCAAGACTCTCCACCCATCCTCTGCAAGCAGATAGGAAAGGCCAAGATCAAGGGCCATGGCAGGACTCTGATCATCCTGAACAATGTACTTCTTGCTGACTGCAACATGCCCAACATCATTAGCATCCATGCAGCCACCAGCCTGTGCCCAGACCTCCAAGTTCACCTGTCCAAGACTCAAGCCACACTCTCCATCCCAAGACCATCTGGTACCAAACTGCTCCTCTCATGCCCCAAAAGGCATGGACTCTACCTTACCCAAACTTCACCAGTCCCTGCCATTAATCCCCCTATCCCTGTGGACCCTCCCATTGCCTACATCATGATGGTTACCACGCCTCCATCAACTCACACTGACTCTGAGACAGGGCAGTACCCACCCACTCATGAGACCTCCCCCAGTAGAGCTGATCAAGACTGCTTCATCTCTACTTCTGCTCCATCTGCACCCCACACTGATTCTGAGATAGGGCAGTACCCACCCACTCATGTGGAGGCAGATCAAGACCTCCAGGACTCCCCCTCTCCTTCTGCTCCATCTGCACCCCACACTGATTCTGAGACAGGGCAGTACCCACCCACTCATGTGGAGGCAGACCAAGACCCCCAGGGGCATCCTCACCCTATCTGCCAGTACCACTCCCCTTCCAATGCAGACAATCTGGACGACTCTGATGATACTGACAGTGATGACATGCCAGAGCTCATTTACCCAGAGGTACACAAGCCCCAGGATGACCCTGGACTAGGAGTAGACGACCCTCCTGAAACCACTCCAGACCTCCAACAACAGCTGGACAACCTGGGCCTGCAACGAGCCAGAGCAGAGATGGAACTCCTCAGTGACCAGATCAGGACCAACTATGAGGAATATGATGGTCCAATAGATGGAGATGGGCCACTCAAGCCATCTGATCTAGACACAGCAACTACCTGGGACCAATGGATACTGTTCAACAGGTCACCAGACATTGGACTGCCACTGGGAGAAGTTAACCAGAATGTCAACAACATCCACTTCTCCAACAACTCCACCCTTAGTCTCACCCGTTTTGGATGCACCCTACACCACCTGAACAGCAGGCCTGCTTCACCAGCTTTCAACATCAAGCCCAGGCCCCCACTGTCCAAGATCATCACAGCATTCACCAGCAAGTTCCCCACCCTGCTGGCTTCTGAAACAGAACAGTTCCCTTACAGGTCAATGCACAAGGAGCCATCTGATGCCTGCATCCCTATCATCAAGCACAACAGCAGACTCCAGCAAATGGTGCACGCCTACCCCACTGTTTCTACCACAGCCAGACCCACTTTGCAGTGGGCCATTTGTCTCCAAGCTGCCATGGTCAATGCACATGCTCACACCCTCTCATTCAGACCTAAGATTATCATGGAGCCCAGGAGCTGTGCATACCCTGGGGGCAAAGTGCTATGTGTCAACCACCTCAGCATGGACTGGAGCCCCATGGACTTCACCTTCATCAACATCCTTACCCCCCCCAGCCTGGCTCCTAAGTCATTTGACCAGTTCCTTGAACACGTCTGCAAACAGCTTGACCTTGATGGCTTCCCCAGCAGGCCAGACACTTAGTTCAGTTAGATCTTCATCTTTTGGATAGATTTGAACACTCTAGGATATTTTAAAGATTACCTGCATTCTGTACTGCCCCATGTACTTCCACAGGCAGCACCTCATCATTATCTAGGATTATTCTAATCTCTCCATGATGTCTTTCCTCTAATTTAGGGTCATCGTATTGTAGCTCACCCAAATTATGGGGGGACTAGTCCAGACATCATGTCTAAAAGACAAATCCTCTAGTCTCGAATCATGCCTCTTCTCGTAACCAAGGCAATCTTCACATGCCTTAACCAAGCCTGGACTTTCCTTCCCCAGCTTCCCAGCAGTCTCTCTGCAGCCTATCTGCAGCCCTCTGCAGCATTTAGTCCAGCCCCATGGCAGCCTATCTGCTCTAGCCTGCAGCCTATCTGCAGTTTCCTTACACCTTCCCAGCAGCCTCTCTGCCACCTAGCCTGCAGCTTACCTGCAGTTTCCTTGCACCTTCTCAGCAGCCTCTCTGCTACTCAGCCTGCAGTCTACCTGCAGTGTTCCTTAACCAGCCAGCTACCCCAGGAAACTGGCATTTCTTTGAAGACCCCTGCTAAAGTGATTCCTTCCTTTCAGCTCCTAGAAATTCCCAAAGTCTCCCTAGCTTTTATATTTTTATTTTTCTTATGCCCCTCAGTTAATTCCAGGAATTCTTGAGCTCAAGAATACCTTGAATTGGGGGGGATGTTATTGACTGATTTATATATCAGTCTCTGAGTCGGCATAATGCACACCGGTACCTTTCCCTCCTGGTACCGCGTTGCCTGCCGCCAGGCCACAGGCTAGCTGTGGCCCGCACGTGACTGCAGTACCCTGCAGTACACATCCCTATTCTATATGATTGCGCCTGTTGCGCCTAATAGCATCTTCTCCTCTATCGAGCCTATACCGTTGTAACAATCTTACAATCACAACAACTGACGATTTTGTCATTGTGTTTCCGAGCCTCTTGGGCGAAAGGTGAGCTTGATACCAAATGGTGATCATTGTAAACGAGTTCTATTAATTCTATCTGGCCTGACACTTCGGTGTACAAATGTTAGGGAATATATTATATGCATGTTCCCAGAAATTCGGGGCGATAACATATAACCATCAAAATCCATGAAACCTTCCCCTTGGACACTTGGGATATAATTAATATAATTAGCACGGACTTCACCCCCACCTCCATGGGTGGGGTGGGCCCACGAAGATGAAGCCACGCCAACTAAGGCCACGCCAACAGTGTCTTCACGGATCTCAACCGAATTCCCCACGAATTGCGGAATACCCTTGTTTCCGCGAGTATTACCGGGTACCTTGAGGGGAGCAGGGGTAGAACATAGCAGTATGACGGTTCAACTACCCCTTGACCGGGTAGGTGAGCCGAGGTCTGCTAGGAACTACTAGGTATCTAGAGGATAATCGGCGGGCTGCCCGACTGAGCAGAGTGGTCGAAATCCAAGTAGGTACCTCTCTATGAAACAACCCTTGTTTCCGCGAGTAACCCCACTGCTCCATCGGGCAGCTCGCCGATGTATTGCCATGTACCTTCTGTTTATTTTCATTGTTGCTTCCTTCCTCCTCTCATTGTAACAATTCTACGACCTTGTTTCCGCGAGTGAAATAACTTGAATGCGTCCACTCAACTGTTTGGCGTTTCCGCTGACCTTGGTGCTTGCGCACAGACTGAGATCGGAGGCGGCCTGGTGGACAGGAGACGCGGAGCCAACATTCGCCAGCGTGGAAGCGATCTGCCGGAATGGTACGTACCGTTCTCTTCTATGCTGGGCCCAAACATGCAATACCTTGTTAACTAGAGGTGTCCCTGTCGGGGTCACCTCTCGCACGGTCGTGGGTTCGTGGGTCTGGGTCTCGGTCTGGGTCTGGGTATCGGTCTTCTGCGTCTCGAACCTTCCACGCGGCATCCGCAGGTGGCGTGTGGCGAAGGCTTCGGACTATACCGAACCCTTAGGTTAAATTGCTCCTCCTCCTCCGCCAATGTGACCGGTGTAACCATGGGGTCTCTGCATAGTTGAGGGCGGAAAAATCCCTAAAATCAACTAGACCTCTGAAAAAAATCTACCAGACCTCTGAATTATCTCATTTTGTGTGCATCAAATTCTTAAAAATATAGCCGGTCTACACAGATGTTTTGCTTAACAGTCCAGGCACGATCAATACTGCTTAAAAATCAACAACCCTGAAAATGGTCTCCTTTTTCGTTACTTCGTCGTCAACAATGCATCAGTGCTACAACATCTATCGATTCAATTCAAATAAATCCAATTAAATCCAAATGAATAGAATGCAAATGATATAAATGCTCTAAATTCACGCAAATGCAAGTCAATTTGGGTTAAATTAAAATAACTCAAATTACATTTTATTAAATGAAATTAGAATTGATTGAAATTAAATCCATTCAGAACTCTGATAATTGCATTCGTGACGCGCCTCCAGGTTCCCTTAATTTGAACAATACAGGTTGTTTAATGTCCCTAACCTTGGACTTGTTTGAGATGTTCTAGTGTGTTGAAAGCCAGTTTCACATCCTTAACCCTGGAATCCTTCGATATGGTTTAGCGTGTGCACTTAAACAAGCTTAGTGGTTTAAGGCTAATATAACCGAGGTCATCGAACTCCATAGTTAAAGCCCGTTAAAGTTACCAAGGTTGTTAAACTCCCTGGTTTAGTGGGCACTATCGGATTTAGGGGGACAGTGTTTATGGTTCCTTCAGGCCAGGGTTGATTTGCAGTTAGCACAGTCACGATTTATTCGGAGAGGCAGATGTTACATGCACAACTTCTTTGACCATGTATGTATGTTACAGTCCAGGGATAGACCAAATAGGCTCAAGGGACTTTCACAACCGTGACAGGAAGGGCTAAATGAAAAACTTTGACGAACTGAACCCCAAACAATTATTCACCGCCGAGGGCTGTGAGATTTCGCTTCAGTGATAATTTTTCCACTGCAGTACTAGATACCTTACATATACCGGCATGTGCCGGTATCCTTAAAAATTACCAATTACTAAGGCTAAGCTGTGTATGTATGTTACAGTCCAGGGGTAGGCCAAATAGGCTATAAAGGGACTTGCCCAACTGTGACAAGAAGGGCTAAAAAAAAAGGCATTGATGAGCTGAACC
This sequence comes from Chlamydomonas sp. ICE-L, assembly GCA_013435795.1. NCBI lineage: Eukaryota > Viridiplantae > Chlorophyta > Chlorophyceae > Chlamydomonadales > Chlamydomonadaceae > Chlamydomonas > Chlamydomonas sp. ICE-L. The sequence goes on along the minus strand of JACBWV010000610.1, from coordinate 158,586,105 downwards.
CCAAACAAATAACTGTAACTGATGACGGATAGATGCATGGGTAGCGTAGTAAGGTCAACCTGGCAACTATATTACAAGCAACTAAATGTACTGATGTAGAGGGGACGTACAATGGACTCTCGATGCTGCTCACCTTCTTCCAATTCCAAGTCCCCCCTTCCTTTTTTTGTAGCCCCCCCCCCCCCACCCCCCACCCCCTGCCTAGCTCTCTCGTACTCTCTCCCTCCTTCCCAACCCCGTCTACACATACATATCCCCTGTAGGATGCTGCTAGCGCATGCCACACGCGCGTGGCGGCAAGGCATCAGGACCTTGATTGCAATCAATGGATCAGACGAAGACGCCAAGAAACTGACCGATAAGTATTCTGAAGAGCACAATGAGTTCTATGTCGCTGCTCCCGATGATGGGGAGGGTTACTGGGGTGACAAAGATCACGGCCATTATCCTGGAGACCCTCGCGCAGCCTACGCCCCTGTCCTGGCACATAGGTAGGGGTTTGGAGGATGAGAGAGGGGCGTGGAGTGTTGTGGGAGTACAAGGGAGGGGCAAGGGTTTTCGTGGGGGTATTGGGGGTGGTTCAGGGAGGGGGACACGGGAATGTTGTGGGGGAATGGGGGTGGGGTGGGATGGAGGGGGGGGGGGGGGGGGGGGGGGGGGGGGGGTATTGTGGGAGGGCAAAACCCTGGACTGTAACATACATACATACATACATACATACATACATACATACATACATGTTATGCTGCGTGCATGGATAACTCATACACTATGTTAGCCACCAGCTGCTCTTACCATTCTCTTTTCACTGTCTGGGTTGGGAAGCTGCCTAAAAACTATACTGTGCATCCCTCCAAGCAGGCTATGGTACTGCACATATAATGATGCTTGTGAACTTCACACACTATATTTGCCACCAGGTGTTATCACCAATCTCTCACCCCACCCCATCCACCCTCAACCCACCATACATGGTATATACCCCACCCGCACCCACCCACCCCCTTGTGCTTGTTACAGGTACTTCAAGGGCAACTACAAGTGGATGCTGCATGGTGAGCATGATGGAGGGCTGATGCTGTTAAGCATGTTGTGTTGTGTTTGGCTGTGTTGCGTTGTATTGTGTGATGTATGTATGTGTTGTATGTTGTGTTGTATAGTGTTGTTTGTTGTGTTGTGGTGGGTGGGGTATTGTCTATTCTACCAATGAGCATCCTGGAGGCTTGTAGACCATGCATTCTAACCAACAATTAACCAACTGGCCTACCCCCTTGTTGCAGGAGACGACGACACCCTCTTCTTCCTTCATGCTGTCAAGACACTCCTGAAGGATTACGATCACAACACTATCCATGCCATCACCGGTGAGTCCACAAGTGGGGCAGGGTGTAAAAGAGTGATAGGGTGATGGTGCCATCTCTGGTGAGTCCACAAGTAGGGCAGGGTGTAAAAGAGTGATAGGGTGATGGTGCCATCTCTGGTGAGTCCACAAGTGGGGCAGGGTGTAGAAGAGTGATAGGGTGATGGTGCCATCTCTGGTGAGTCCATAAATGGGGAAGGGCTCAGTAGAGTGCTATTGTGGTAGGGTGGTAGGGGGCTAGGATGCTATTTTGCTACATTGGTCGGATGCTATAAATGATATGATGGTACAGTGGTATTGTGCTAGGGTGCTGGAGTACTAGGGTGCTGAAGTGCTAGGGTGTTGTAGAACTAGGGTGCTAGATTGATAGGGTGCTAGGGTGTTACATACCCTACCAGGGTCTCACAAGCTCTTCATGGACGAACAAACAACACTGACTGAGAGTGCTTGGATACTAGGGTGCTTGGGAAGGATCTACTAGAGTTCTAGACAGATAGGCATCCACCCCCACCCCCTATCCTCCGCCCCCCATCCCCCAACCACCACCCCCCATCACCCAATTTACTAAGTCCCTATCCCATTTCCCAGACCGCATTGACGGCGCAAGGTGCGTCCCGTGCTTCTTCGATCGTAACAACCCACCAACTGGGGACCTGAGGGGGGTGGGTCCTCCCCAGACCAAGCCATTGGATGTGAGTATTCAGATCACCAATGCATGCCCCTATTGCAAATCATCTATGGAGTCCCCGGAGTGGTTGGCCGCTGGGTGGTCAGGCACTGCGTGGTATGGCGGAGCAGGCTTGATCCTCAGCAAGGCCGCAATGGACCACCTAACTGCAGAGAAGGATCAGTACCTAAACTGCCTCCTAAATAGCAAGGTGTGCGTTGGGGGGGGGGGGGGGGATGGAGGGCACATAAGGCAACGCTGCTCTGCTAGGCACCTTTGACACATGTCATCGCGCTTTTTGTCTGTCGGCGTGAGGGACTGGTGGACTGTTGAGGTCAGCAAACCATTCGGCTGCGCTCCACGCCAGAAAAAGCTGAACGATGCAACAAATGACCAATTCACAAGGGTGCAGTACGACTCAACCAGATTGATCCATACGTGGCCATGTTGTCAGAGCACATATATTATTATGCTAGCCAGGAGGTGCCCATCCAGGCCTCCACCTTGTTACTCATCCCGATCGATGTTTTCTTAGAAAAGGGCTATAATGGCATGGCGATATATTAAGCAATTTTCAGGTCATTCTGAGCACCTCATTTGGGGGTGGGGGTGGGGGTGGGGGGGGGCAGCCCTCCTCAGGTTTTTTGCTATCTTTTTACTCAGACCTTTAAATGACATTCTGAGACCACCATTAAGATTGTGTTGACAAGGGCAGTTCATGGGCGCCACTTATTCAGACCCAGGGGGGTCGGGGGGTGTATGGGAGGGTGAATAGGTGGATAATTTGTGTGGATAATGTGGGTGGGTATGGGTGGTATGGATGGGTGGTATGGGTGAGTATGGGTGGTATGGATGGTTGGGTGAATGGGTGAGTATTTGGACAATTCCTGTTTGGGAATTCTGAGGATGCCATTGTGTGTGCCATTATGTAAATACCCATAAATCCATATCTAAATTTTATCGGCGAACCGGGCTCAATTTAGGAATCAGGCTCACACATGCGCTCTAACGCTCTTCATTCGCAATGGCAACACAATATGCCCTGCCATTGCGATGTCTGATCATTATTATTATTATTATTATTATTATTATTTTTTTTTTTTTTTTTTTTTTAATTATTATTGTTGCTATTGTTGTTGTTATTACCATAATTACTATTATAATTGCCATATCAATGCTGATTTGACTTTCTTGAGACCTTTGAAGTCATTCCGATTCTCGCCCTTGCTCTGATCATCCCATGTCTACAACTCTTCCAACTGCATCAAGAAGCCTGTCACTGCACATTGTGTCATAGATTGCAAGCATGCGACAAAGTTGAATACCTATGCCAATATCAAAACCCAACGAACCAAACACAACACAACCAACAACACCCTACACAACACATAATTCACACCACACACAATGCAAAACAACACATCTCCACACGACACCCTACCTTCTCCTTACAGTGCCTAGGGGGGGACTGCTTACTGTCCATGTGCCTGTGGAGCGCTGGTGTGGTATTCACCAACCCTGGCTATGACCTTGCCCATGGATCAAGTGATTATATCATATTCGTGGCTGATTGGAGACAATCGGATGAAGAATCCCACAAAAAAACGCCACTGGCGGATTTGATTTCCAACACGTGTGACTACAATTGCAAGTGGCGCATTAGAAACCAGGTGAGTGAGTTTTAACCTACCTTCCCCCTACCAAGATAACATCCTATGTGAAGCTTAGAATACGTTACACGGGCCACCTAGGGCAGCGTCTAAATCATGGGAATTACATCGTACCGGAGGGTTTCATTCTATGGGAACCCTACCGGGCAGTACAGAATATGACTCACGAGGCATAGCTAGTCATATCAAAACAACCTAACTTCCCTCCCCCCTGGTGCATATTTGTGTTTCATCATATTAAGGTACAAGGCATCTACTGTTCCACAGTAGGATCTAGTTGCCCCACCAGATAACAACCTAGCACTGTCCCTCCTGCTGCACATGTGTCTCAGCATGGCAAAGCACGAAAGCACAAGCCCCACTGAAAAGCGGCTGCGGTGATTATATCCATCGCAGTCCAGAACAGTGCTGCCTTCACCACCAACACCGCCATCACCACCACAGCCACCAATAATACCCCCCCACCCCCCCACGGCCCCCCCACCCCCCACCCACCCCTCACCCCCACACACACCACCACCACTAGTAACCCTGCGGGGATTACATCCATCATGGCGCCCAATGCCCAGGTGTAGCATTTGGGAAGGTGGGCACATTGAAAATCGTAGCAGCCGATGCCCAGGTGTAGCATTTGGGAAGGTGGAAACATTAAAAATCGTGGCGGCCGATGCCCAGGTGTCGCATTTTGGAAGGTGGAAACATTGAAAATCGTGGCGGCTGATGCCCAGGTTCAGCATTTGAGGAGGTGGAAACATTACAAATCGGGCAGCCTTTTTGGCTTGCCCAATTCTAGTATGGGGCACTGGGGCAGGCAAAAAAAGAGGCTGCAGTTACCTCGTTTCCCTCTCATATTAACCGTAGCAGGTGATCTTGAGCTGTTATATTTTTGAAATTGGTGGAAGGTTCTTGCCCGGGGGACACCTCACCGACTTGCTGGTGAAAGCGCGCGATGCCTTTGTACTGTGGAAACATTGAAAACAAATTGTGTCGCCCGATGCCCAGGTGTAGCATTTGGGAAGATGGAAACATTGAAAGTCATGGCGCACGATGCCCCGGTGTAGCATTTGGGAACCTGGAAACATTACCCACACCTGAAGGCGCGATGGACCAAAATGGGAATAAACATTATTAATCGCTCGTGCGCGATATATTGTGGTTATGAATATCACTGGTCCAGAACAGTGCCGCCTTCACCCCCCCCCCCCCCCCCCCCCCCCCCCCCACACCCACACCCACCCACCCACCCACCCACCCACCCACACCACACAAACACACACCACCACTTTGTACATCACCAGATAACAACCTACCATCCCTCCCCCTAATGCCCAGGTGTGCATGCATATCAAGGCACAAAATTACAAATCCCACGTTAGGGCGGCTGCAGTGATAACTTCCATCGCCGTCCAGAGCAGAGCCGCCGTCACACTCCTGGACGCCATGACAGACTTCAAATCAGACCAGAGCATCGTCAAAGATACCAACAGTTTGTCTAGGGAAAGGCACAGGCGAGCATTGCATGAGGAGGCGGTGCAGCTGGTGGACAGCATGCCAGACTTTACTCCAGACCCGTAGCTCACTTGGCTCAATGTATGTATGTATGTATGTACTAGTACGGTAGCCCGTGTGGCCGGTGGCCACCCCCCACCCAGGCCATGGGTCCTAGTCTGGTCCGGGTTACATAACGGGTAACGCCCTTGTATGCCCCCCCTCCTCCCCCCCCCCCCCACCCTTACACACAGTCAAGAAATCAGCCATCTCAGCCTTTGCTCGACGCTCCCCTGCCTCCCCCAACCCCCCCCCCCCCACACACACACTTCTTCTCCCTACCTATTCCCCTTCTGCTTCAGGTGTGGCCTCCCAGCCTGTCATACACTCATACCATCCCCCCCCCCCCCCCATTCTGACCTCTCCCTACCCCTCACCCACCCCATCCACACGCACTCTCTTTCTCTCACCTTACCCCCTCACCACCCTCCCTTCCCCCAACCACCAACACGCACACACAATCTTCTTCTCCCTACCTCGTACCCTTCACTTCACCCTGTGGGATTCAATCGTGCAGAAAGAGGGACCCGCTGTGCTTCGAACCTACCAACATTGCGAGCGCTCAGATTCCAATCGCCCCGAGAACACCGGACCGGTGCAATTGCATGGCTACAAACCTGCAGCTTCGTCTTCTCGTACAGTGCCCCAGTCGAGACTCGGTCAACTCAGAACAGCAAAAATCGCAGCAACGTACTTCATATTCTATATAACGAAAAGAGCTTGCAAAGATGGGATGATCGTGGCAAGCGCGAGAGTGTCCAGGGGGACGGAATGGCCATGGCGATCTGAACAAAGGTAATTAATCGCAACTGGATGCCAATCACTAAGAATGTGATGCGATGGCATGGCAAAATTGCGCATGCGTGAGATGAATGGTGGCAACGCTCGCAGACGGAGAAAAAAAGCATCACGATCTGAAGGTCTGGCTTGATTATGATCCTGGCAGAACTCCTCAGGCTGGGCAGCATAGTCTTGGCGCCTGGATTGGTTACCAGCTTCGTGTTCCTCCTCAGGCACGGTAGCTCGTTCCTGACTCCTTGCGAGATTACCAGCATGACGTAGCGCCAGCCAGCGCGGGCATCACGTCGACGCTTGTTGGCTATTTCCCTGTCTTCCTTGCTCTGGCAAGCTCGCTTTGAGCGCTGGCTGGCGGTGTTGCGGGCCCTCCTGCCCATTAGGACCGTTGCCATGCATCATGGTCGCATTATCTGTGAAGAACTGAAAGCTATTATTCCGAGCGCCATGCCAAGCCATTTGAGGGTCGGCTGGTGACCTCCGAGGAGAGGATCTTCTGATTCTAAATGTCTTGCCGTCATAGTATCGGAGGCAGTTGTGGACATGCTATGAGCGCGTGCGCTTAGCTTAGCGAATCTGCAGTTTTGGTATTTGAAAATTCCGCTAGGCGGGGAGTTGCTAGTTGGGTGAACGAAAAGTCGGTTGCAAGTCGGTTACACTTCGCACGCCCATGGCACGTGGGCACGCGATGATGACACCACCACGACCACCGCGACCACCACGACCACGACCATGATTTCTTTATATATATAGATGTTTGTACTAGTACATTGCCCTCTCCTCCCACCCAGGTCATTGACCCTGGTCTGGGTTACAGAACGGATAACGCCCTTGTATCCCCTCCCCCTCCCACCCCCCCTGCCCACCTACATGACCTACATGTTACCCTACTGTTCCCTAAATATTCATGACCCCCATCCCCTTGACACACACTCTGTTTCTTCCCCTTGCACACCACACCACCCAGCCATCTCCACCCTCCCTCAACTTTCTCTCCACACCCACCCACATTCACATGCCCCCCTCCAAATGCCCCCCTGCCATACCCCCTGCTTCCCTTCCATTCTATTCCGCGCCACTCAAGCTGTTGCAAGTGCTCGTATCGAAAAACGATAGTGGCAATGAACAAGTTGGGAAGTCCTGCTCCTCTGTAAACATCAGACTCGCGCGCAGGGTCAGCCACTTTTCTGCAGCGATTGAACGGATCTTCGCGCACAGATAATTTGTTGGGCGTGCAAACAGATAAGTGATAACAGATAACAGATAACAGATAATTTGTTGGGCGTGCAAAGACTTGCTTTCTTGACTAAAGCAAGCCGTTGAACGGAAAACCGCCCATCTCTCCTCCGCCGCCGCCTCTGTTGCGAACTGGCTGTAGCATCTTGTGGGACAGGGTTCTCGATGCAAGGGACACGCCCTGATGAGATGCGATGATCGGTGCAAAGGTAAGAGGTCGCAGCGGAATCAGCATGAAAGTCGCAAGAGAAGGGTGCCTTGTAGCATTACCAGCATGAGCTTCTGCCTGCGCAGCTTGCCCTGCAGCATTGGCTTCAGCAAAGGCCTCACGCCTGGTCAGGTTAGCGGCCAGGCGCTCATTTTAAGGCATGATAGCTTCATCTACACGACATCTTGAATTTCATTCGAAGCGTGATGCGGAACGGAAGAAAGGAAGAGAAGGAAATGGGCTGGAGTTTTGAAAGTTGCTCGAGTTTCTGCGAAGTTAATGCGAAAAGTTGCTCGAGTTGCTGAGAAGTTGCTCGATTTGCTGCGAAGTTTTGCTGCGAGAATTGAAGCGAGTATCAGTACGTCGGCGTGGAGTACCACGTGGAACTGGCAGAATTTTTTTACAGTACAATTGTCCGGGGGACCCGCCCCCCCACACATCAACGAAAAGTTCGCGTGAAATCCATGTATGTCTATGTACGTCGTATATATAGATGCATGTATGCATGTATGTATGTATGTATGTATGTATGTATGTATGTATGTACTAGTACATTGCCCGTGTGGCCGAGGCCACCCGCCACACCACCCACCCAGGTCCTGGGTCCTGTTCTGGCCTGGGTTACATAACGTGCATCGCCCTTGAACGTACACCCTCCCCCCCCCCCCCCCCCCCCCCCCCCCCCCCCCCCTACTCACATGCACATAGTCAAGATGTGTCCCCCTTTGCAAAATATCTAACACATGCCCACTTCCTTTCCGTACTAAAAATATACCCCCCCCCACACACACACCCCCAGCCCCCAGGACCTGGGTAACATATCGGGTTACGTCCTTGTATGTACCTACCCAGATGTATCACACACAAACCATTCCAACTCAACCCAAGCCAGACCCACAGCCTCCACACATTTCTGAATCCCTCCTTTCCCCTCACCCCACCCCATGTACACACTTTCTCTTTCTTCCCCCTCCCCTCGCCCCAAGCATCCCCACCCATGGTGGGTCAACCTGCAGCTGTTGCTTTGACCAGGAAGTTCCAGCCAGTCTTCTATCGCAACATGCTAAGCAACCGATGTATCAATGCTTGAAACAATGAAAAGAGATTGGATGAGGGGTGCAAGGGCCATATCGCGATTATATGGTAGAAATCTTCGACTTCCGTCCGATCAACACCTGCTGAATCAAAAATCGCAGCGCCGTGCTTAACGATCATCGATACAATGAAAAGAGATTTGCATAGATAGGATTGCATAGATAGGAGCGGTCCAAGTGTGAGAAATGGGAAGGAAATGGCTGCTCGCATCCACTGGCTGCCAGCCGTGACACAATTGATGCTCAGGCATGGTGAAAGTGCGCATGCGTGGAGTGAATGGTGGCAACGCTCGCAGGCGGAAGAGCGCTGAGGATAGAATGGGCGCCTGACGAGAATAGTCTGAGCGCCATTCTTTGTTTTGACGCTCAGATCGAATGCGGAAGATGATTTATCGCTTCGCATTCACCTGCTCTGTCATTTTCGAAATCTCGCTAGGGAGTTGGATGGGTATTCGGCTCAGTCAAAAAGGCGGAAAGGGCGATGGCGCGCAGGTGTAATCTTGATGCGGAGGATTGGAAGTTGCATCCTGAAAGCTGAACTGGGGATTTGAATTTTACGCACTTGGAGTCGACTCAGTCATAATAAGCTATTACTAACCCGCGAATTCAGCCAAAAGCCAGGGTGGGTGATTCGCTATGAGTATCTCGGAAATTAAGCCAAAGCCAGCTAGCGTCGGCATGAAAAGTTCGCAAACTTTTCTCAGAAATCCGTGTATGTCTATATATATAGATGTATGTATGTATGTACTAGTACGGTAGCCCGTGTGGCCGGTGGCCACCCCCCACCCAGGCCATGGGTCCTAGTTTGGTCTGGGTTACATAACGGGTAACGCCCTTGTATGCCCCCCCCCCCCCCCCCCCCCCCCTCCCTTACACAGTCAAGAAATCAGCCATCTCAGCCCTTGCTCGACCGATCGCCCCGAGAACACCGGACCGGTGCAATTGCATGGCTACAAACCTGCAGCTTCGTCTTCTCGTACAGTGCCCCAGTCGAGACTCGGTCAACTCAGAACAGCAAAAATCGCAGCAACGTACTTCATATTCTATACAACGAAAAGAGCTTGCAAAGATGGGATGGGCGTGGCAAGCGCGAGAGCGTCCAGGGGGACAGAATGGCCATGGCGATCTGAACAAAGGTAATTAATCGCAACTGGATGCCAATCACTACAAATGTGATGCGATGGCATGGCAAAATTGCGCATGCGTGAGATGAATGGTGGCGCCGCTCGCAGACGGAGAAAAAAACATCACGATATGAAGGTCTGGCTTGATTATGATCCTGGCATAACTCCTCAGGCTGGGCAGCATAATCTTCGCGCCTGGATTGGTTAGCAGCTTCGTGTTCCTCCTCGGGCACGGTAGCTCGTTCCTGACTCCTTGCGAGATTACCATCATGACGTAGCTCCTCGGATCGGGCAGCGCGGGCATCACGTCGACGCTTGTTGGCTATTTCCCTGTCTTCCCTGCTCTGGCAAGCTCGCTTTGAGCGCTGGCTGGCGGTGTTGCGGGCCCTCCTGTCCATTAGGACCGTTGCCATGCATGATGGTCGCATTATCTGTGAAGAACTGAAAGCTATTATTCCGAGCGCCATGCCAAACCATATGAGGGTCGGCTGGTGACCTCCGAGGAGAGGATCTTCTGATTCTAAATGTCTTGCCGTCATAGTATCGGAGGCAGTTGTGGACATGCTATGAGCGCGTGCGCTTAGCTAGCGAATCTGCAGTTTTGGTATTTGAAAATTCCGCTAGGCGGGGAGTTGCTAGTTGGGTGAACGAAAAGTCGGTTGCAAGTCGGTTACACTTCGCACGCACATGGCACGTGGGCACGCGATGATGACACCACCACGACCACCGCGACCACGACCATGATTTCTTTATATATATTGATGTACTAGTACGGTAGCCAGTGTGGCCGGTGGCCACACCTACTCTCATGAAGACCCCCCCCCCCCCCCCCCCTCCCCCAATCATAGAACGGTGCCCGTTTGGCCTTTGGCCACACCTATTTGGGGCTGGTTACATAATGGTTTACACTTGAAGCCCCCCCCCCCCCCCCCCCCCCCCCCCCATTCACACACCACCACCACCTAACCATTATCCGCCCCCTCCCCCTCCCCCCTTCCCTCCCGTTGGCCACACCTGTTTTGGGCTGGGTTGCAAAACGGTTTTCTCTGCAGTGCATGCAACTCAAAACATTGACGGACGCATATCCCTTGCGATGGTCTCCCTTGTGCACCCACAAGCACACAAACACCACCGTACCCCCCCCCCCCCTAGTTATCTCCCCCCCACCCACACCCAACCATGCACAAACATACTCCCTTACTCTTCCTGACATATCTCCTGACTCCATCCCTTCCCCCACCCCAGCCATCCCACCAGCCCCCACCCTCTCCCCAGTCTCATCCCCCCCCCCCTCCTACACGCACACACAAGCACACACACTCCATATCTGTCTCCCTCCACTTCAGCTGTGGGCTTTGCCATAGCTGAATGGCAAACGGGACGATGAGCATCGACAACGTTTGCGCATCATCCGACTCCGCTAAAATCATCGGACCTGCTTCCCTGCCACCTCAGCTGTGATCGATAGTCGACCCCACTGAGAAAGCTGAACCTGCGCAATCGCAACTGTATATAACTAAAGCTTCTTCTTAGCGAGCATGTATCCAGTTCGGCCGAAGAACAATCCTGTTCACCGCAACTGCTCCCGAAGTCAACTCGATCTGACACTTGGAAACATCGCTAGGTTCTAATTCAACTTTGCCGCGTGCTCGCTATAGCACAATTCACAGCGACGACATGTTTCTCGATGCAGTGGGAAGAAGTTGCAGTCAAGTTGCTGATTTTAGATGTTCGGTCAAGTTAGGGCGAGAATGCCCAGCGAGATTTTTCATTCGGTCAACTTTGATGCGTACTTGCTATGGCACAATGCAGAGCGACATGTTTCTCAATGCAGTGGGAAGAATTTGCAGTCAAGTTTGTGACATGGGCTGGATGCGATTCGGACATTTCTAACAGGTCGTCTGACTCACCAAGCCACCTCCCGTTGTGCGCAGCGACAGGTCTCTTGACGCAAGGGAATGGTCTTAGGGGGGAAAGCTTGTAGGAAGACGAACTGCAGCGCTACCGAAATCAGGTGTATGAACTCAGGCGGGAAAAGGAGAAATCAGGCGGGATGCGCAACGGATAGAATACGCAGGAGGCGAAGGTTGCTTAAGGCAGAATTCGCAGGTGGCCAATCAGGCAGAAGTTGAAGCAGGAGGGATAAAAAGCGTGAATTGGCTGAGCGTGAATTGGCTGGGCGGGAAGTCGTTTAAGTCGGTTACGCGATGACACCACCACGACCACCACGACCACCACGACCACGACCACGACCATGATTTCTTTATATATATAGATGTATGTATGTATGTATGTATGTACTAGTACATTGCCCGTGTGGCCAGAGGCCCCCCCCACCCCCCCCACACACACCCACCCACCCACCCTGGTTCCTGTTCTGGCCTGGGTTACATAATGTGCAACGCCCTTGAACGCACACCCTCCCCCCCCTCTTACTCACATGCAGACAGTCAAGATACTTCCCCCTCTGCAAAATATCAAACACATGCCCCCTTCCTTTCCCTACTATAAATATACCCCCCCACCCCCAGCCCCTATGGGGAGCACGCGCGACATTAGGGGTCCGGAAACCTGTCCCCATGTCCAACTTTGTCGCGCGCCTCGATTATTTAAATTTAACCGCACACATTGCATCGAATGTTTCCCTATTGGCACTTCCTGATTGAATTGTAGTACGGTAGCCCGTGTGGCCGGTGCCCGGTGGCCACACCTACTCTCACCTACTCTCACACCTACTCTCACTCTCAAGACCCCCCCCCCCCCCCCCCCCCTACCCCCCCCCCCAATCATAGTACGGTGCCCGTTTGGCCTTTGGCCACACCTATTTGGGCTGGTTACATAATGGTTTACACTTGAAGCCCCCCCCTCATTCACACACCACCACCACCACCAAACCATTAACCGCCCCTCCCCCCTCCCCTCCCGTTGGCCACACCTGTTTTGGGCTGGGTTGCAAAGAGGTTTTCTCTGCAGTGCATGCAACTTAAAACATTGACGGACACATATCCCTTTTATCTCCCCACCCACCCACCCACCCACCCACCCAACCATGTACCCCCACCCACAAACATACTCTCTTACTCTTCCTGACACATTTCCTGACTCCATCCCTTATTCCCTTCCCCCACCCAAGCCATCCCACCAGCCCCCACCCTCTCCCCACTCTCATCCCTCCTTTCCCTCATACACGCACCCACCAGCACACACATACTCCATATCTGCCTCCCTCCACTTCAGCTGTGGGCTTTGCCATAGCTGAAAGGCATACGGGAAGAAGAGCAACGACAACGTTTGCGCATCATCCGACTCCGCTAAAAGCATCTGACCTGCTTCCCTGCCACCTCAGCTGTGATCAATAGTCGACCCCACTGAGAAAGCTGAACCTGCGCAATCGCAACTGTACATAACTAAAGCTTCTTCTTAGCGAGCATGTATCCAGTTCGGCCGAAGAACACTCCTGTTCACCGCAACTGCTCCCGAAGTCAACTCGATCTGACACTTGGAAACATCGCTAGGTTCTAATTCAACTTTGCCGCGTGCTCGCTATAGCACAATTCACAGCGACGACATGTTTCTCGATGCAGTGGGAAGAAGTTGCAGTCAAGTTGCTGATTTTAGATGTTCGGTCAAGTTAGGGCTAGAATGCTCAGCGAGATTTTTCATTCGGTCAACTTTGATGCGTACTTGCTATGGCACAATGCAGAGCGACATGTTTCTCAATGCAGTGGGAAGAATTTGCAGTCAAGTTTGTGACATGGGCTGGATGCGATTCGGACATTTCTAACAGGTCGTCTGACTCACCAAGCCACCTCCCGTTGTGCGCAGCGACAGGTCTCTTGACGCAAGGGAATGGTCTTAGGGGGAAAAGCTTGTAGGAAGACGAACTGCAGCGCTACCGAAATCAGGTGTATGAACTCAGGCGGGAAAAGGAGAAATCGGGCGGGATGCGCAACGGATAGAATACGCAGGAGGCGAAGGTTGCTTAAGGCAGAATTCGCAGGTGGCCAATCAGGCAGAAGTTGAAGCAGGAGGGATAAAAAGCGTGAATTGGCTGAGCGTGAATTGGCTGGGCGGGAAGTCGTTTAAGTCGGTTACGCGATGACACCACCACGACCACCACGACCACCACGACCACGACCACGACCATGATTTCTTTATATATATAGATGTATGTATGTATGTATGTATGTACTAGTACATTGCCCGTGTGGCCAGAGGCCCCCCCCACCCCCCCCACACACACCCACCCACCCACCCTGGTTCCTGTTCTGGCCTGGGTTACATAATGTGCAACGCCCTTGAACGCACACCCTCCCCCCCCTCTTACTCACATGCAGACAGTCAAGATACTTCCCCCTCTGCAAAATATCAAACACATGCCCCCTTCCTTTCCCTACTATAAATATACCCCCCCACCCCCAGCCCCTATGGGGAGCACGCGCGACATTAGGGGTCCGGAAACCTGTCCCCATGTCCAACTTTGTCGCGCGCCTCGATTATTTAAATTTAACCGCACACATTGCATCGAATGTTTCCCTATTGGCACTTCCTGATTGAATTGTAGTACGGTAGCCCGTGTGGCCGGTGCCCGGTGGCCACACCTACTCTCACCTACTCTCACACCTACTCTCACTCTCAAGACCCCCCCCCCCCCCCCCCCCCCCCCCCCCCCCCCCCAATCATAGTACGGTGCCCGTTTGGCCTTTGGCCACACCTATTTGGGGCTGGTTACATAATGGTTTACACTTGAAGCCCCCCCCTCATTCACACACCACCACCACCACCAAACCATTAACCGCCCCCCCCCCCTCCCCTCCCGTTGGCCACACCTGTTTTGGGCTGGGTTGCAAAGAGGTTTTCTCTGCAGTGCATGCAACTTAAAACATTGACGGACACATATCCCTTTTATCTCCCCACCCACCCACCCACCCACCCACCCAACCATGTACCCCCACCCACAAACATACTCTCTTACTCTTCCTGACACATTTCCTGACTCCATCCCTTATTCCCTTCCCCCACCCAAGCCATCCCACCAGCCCCCACCCTCTCCCCTCTCTCATCCCTCCTTTCCCTCATACACGCACCCACCAGCACACACATACTCCATATCTGCCTCCCTCCACTTCAGCTGTGGGCTTTGCCATAGCTGAAAGGCATACGGGAAGAAGAGCAACGACAACGTTTGCGCATCATCCGACTCCGCTAAAAGCATCTGACCTGCTTCCCTGCCACCTCAGCTGTGATCAATAGTCGACCCCACTGAGAAAGCTGAACCTGCGCAATCGCAACTGTACATAACTAAAGCTTCTTCTTAGCGAGCATGTATCCAGTTCGGCCGAAGAACACTCCTGTTCACCGCAACTGCTCCCGAAGTCAACTCGATCTGACACTTGGAAACATCGCTAGGTTCTAATTCAACTTTGCCGCGTGCTCGCTATAGCACAATTCACAGCGACGACATGTTTCTCGATGCAGTGGGAAGAAGTTGCAGTCAAGTTGCTGATTTTAGATGTTCGGTCAAGTTAGGGCTAGAATGCTCAGCGAGATTTTTCATTCGGTCAACTTTGATGCGTACTTGCTATGGCACAATGCAGAGCGACATGTTTCTCAATGCAGTGGGAAGAATTTGCAGTCAAGTTTGTGACATGGGCTGGATGCGATTCGGACATTTCTAACAGGTCGTCTGACTCACCAAGTCCACCTCCCGTTGTGCGCAGCGACAGGTCTCTTGACGCAAGGGAATGGTCTTAGGGGGAAAAGCTTGTAGGAAGACGAACTGCAGCGCTACCGAAATCAGGTGTATGAACTCAGGCGGGAAAAGGAGAAATCGGGCGGGATGCGCAACGGATAGAATACGCAGGAGGCGAAGGTTGCTTAAGGCAGAATTCGCAGGTGGCCAATCAGGCAGAAGTTGAAGCAGGAGGGATAAAAAGCGTGAATTGGCTGAGCGTGAATTGGCTGGGCGGGAAGTCGTTTAAGTCGGTTACGCGATGACACCACCACGACCACCACGACCACCACGACCACGACCACGACCATGATTTCTTTATATATATAGATGTATGTATGTATGTATGTATGTACTAGTACATTGCCCGTGTGGCCAGAGGCCCCCCCCCACCCCCCACACACACACCCACCCACCCACCCTGGTTCCTGTTCTGGCCTGGGTTACATAATGTGCAACGCCCTTGAACGCACACCCTCCCCCCCCTCTTACTCACATGCAGACAGTCAAGATACTTCCCCCTCTGCAAAATATCAAACACATGCCCCCTTCCTTTCCCTACTATAAATATACCCCCCCACCCCCAGCCCCTATGGGGAGCACGCGCGACATTAGGGGTCCGGAAACCTGTCCCCATGTCCAACTTTGTCGCGCGCCTCGATTATTTAAATTTAACCGCACACATTGCATCGAATGTTTCCCTATTGGCACTTCCTGATTGAATTGTAGTACGGTAGCCCGTGTGGCCGGTGCCCGGTGGCCACACCTACTCTCACCTACTCTCACACCTACTCTCACTCTCAAGACCCCCCCCCCCCCCCCCCCCCCCCCCCCCCCCCCCCCCCAATCATAGTACGGTGCCCGTTTGGCCTTTGGCCACACCTATTTGGGGCTGGTTACATAATGGTTTACACTTGAAGCCCCCCCCTCATTCACACACCACCACCACCACCAAACCATTAGCCGCCCCTCCCCCCTCCCCTCCCGTTGGCCACACCTGTTTTGGGCTGGGTTGCAAAGAGGTTTTCTCTGCAGTGCATGCAACTTAAAACATTGACGGACACATATCCCTTTTATCTCCCCACCCACCCACCCACCCACCCACCCAACCATGTACCCCCCACCCACAAACATACTCTCTTACTCTTCCTGACACATTTCCTGACTCCATCCCTTATTCCCTTCCCCCACCCAAGCCATCCCACCAGCCCCCACCCTCTCCCCACTCTCATCCCTCCTTTCCCTCATACACGCACCCACCAGCACACACATACTCCATATCTGCCTCCCTCCACTTCAGCTGTGGGCTTTGCCATAGCTGAAAGGCATACGGGAAGAAGAGCAACGACAACGTTTGCGCATCATCCGACTCCGCTAAAAGCATCTGACCTGCTTCCCTGCCACCTCAGCTGTGATCAATAGTCGACCCCACTGAGAAAGCTGAACCTGCGCAATCGCAACTGTACATAACTAAAGCTTCTTCTTAGCGAGCATGTATCCAGTTCGGCCGAAGAACACTCCTGTTCACCGCAACTGCTCCCGAAGTCAACTCGATCTGACACTTGGAAACATCGCTAGGTTCTAATTCAACTTTGCCGCGTGCTCGCTATAGCACAATTCACAGCGACGACATGTTTCTCGATGCAGTGGGAAGAAGTTGCAGTCAAGTTGCTGATTTTAGATGTTCGGTCAAGTTAGGGCTAGAATGCTCAGCGAGATTTTTCATTCGGTCAACTTTGATGCGTACTTGCTATGGCACAATGCAGAGCGACATGTTTCTCAATGCAGTGGGAAGAATTTGCAGTCAAGTTTGTGACATGGGCTGGATGCGATTCGGACATTTCTAACAGGTCGTCTGACTCACCACGTCACCTCCCGTTGTGCGCAGCGACAGGTCTCTTGACGCAAGGGAATGGTCTTAGGGGGAAAAGCTTGTAGGAAGACGAACTGCAGCGCTACCGAAATCAGGTGTATGAACTCAGGCGGGAAAAGGAGAAATCGGGCGGGATGCGCAACGGATAGAATACGCAGGAGGCGAAGGTTGCTTAAGGCAGAATTCGCAGGTGGCCAATCAGGCAGAAGTTGAAGCAGGAGGGATAAAAAGCGTGAATTGGCTGAGCGTGAATTGGCTGGGCGGGAAGTCGGTTAAGTCGGTTACGCGATGACACCACCACGACCACCACGACCACCACGACCACGACCACGACCATGATTTCTTTATATATATAGATGTATGTATGTATGTATGTATGTACTAGTACATTGCCCGTGTGGCCAGAGGCCCCCCCCCACCCCCCACACACACACCCACCCACCCACCCTGGTTCCTGTTCTGGCCTGGGTTACATAATGTGCAACGCCCTTGAACGCACACCCTCCCCCCCCTCTTACTCACATGCAGACAGTCAAGATACTTCCCCCTCTGCAAAATATCAAACACATGCCCCCTTCCTTTCCCTACTATAAATATACCCCCCCACCCCCAGCCCCTATGGGGAGCACGCGCGACATTAGGGGTCCGGAAACCTGTCCCCATGTCCAACTTTGTCGCGCGCCTCGATTATTTAAATTTAACCGCACACATTGCATCGAATGTTTCCCTATTGGCACTTCCTGATTGAATTGTAGTACGGTAGCCCGTGTGGCCGGTGCCCGGTGGCCACACCTACTCTCACCTACTCTCACACCTACTCTCACTCTCAAGACCCCCCCCCCCCCCCCCCACCCCCCCCCCCCCCCCCCCCCCCCCCAATCATAGTACGGTGCCCGTTTGGCCTTTGGCCACACCTATTTGGGCTGGTTACATAATGGTTTACACTTGAAGCCCCCCCCTCATTCACACACCACCACCACCACCAAACCATTAACCGCCCCTCCCCCCTCCCCTCCCGTTGGCCACACCTGTTTTTGGGCTGGGTTGCAAAGAGGTTTCTCTGCAGTGCATGCAACTTAAAACATTGACGGACACATATCCCTTTTATCTCCCCACCCACCCACCCACCCACCCACCCAACCATGTACCCCCCACCCACAAACATACTCTCTTACTCTTCCTGACACATTTCCTGACTCCATCCCTTATTCCCTTCCCCCACCCAAGCCATCCCACCAGCCCCCACCCTCTCCCCACTCTCATCCCTCCTTTCCCTCATACACGCACCCACCAGCACACACATACTCCATATCTGCCTCCCTCCACTTCAGCTGTGGGCTTTGCCATAGCTGAAAGGCATACGGGAAGAAGAGCAACGACAACGTTTGCGCATCATCCGACTCCGCTAAAAGCATCTGACCTGCTTCCCTGCCACCTCAGCTGTGATCAATAGTCGACCCCACTGAGAAAGCTGAACCTGCGCAATCGCAACTGTACATAACTAAAGCTTCTTCTTAGCGAGCATGTATCCAGTTCGGCCGAAGAACACTCTTGTTCACCGCAACTGCTCCCGAAGTCAACTCGATCTGACACTTGGAAACATCGCTAGGTTCTAATTCAACTTTGCCGCGTGCTCGCTATAGCACAATTCACAGCGACGACATGTTTCTCGATGCAGTGGGAAGAAGTTGCAGTCAAGTTGCTGATTTTAGATGTTCGGTCAAGTTAGGGCTAGAATGCTCAGCGAGATTTTTCATTCGGTCAACTTTGATGCGTACTTGCTATGGCACAATGCAGAGCGACATGTTTCTCAATGCAGTGGGAAGAATTTGCAGTCAAGTTTGTGACATGGGCTGGATGCGATTCGGACATTTCTAACAGGTCGTCTGACTCACCACGTCACCTCCCGTTGTGCGCAGCGACAGGTCTCTTGACGCAAGGGAATGGTCTTAGGGGGAAAAGCTTGTAGGAAGACGAACTGCAGCGCTACCGAAATCAGGTGTATGAACTCAGGCGGGAAAAGGAGAAATCGGGCGGGATGCGCAACGGATAGAATACGCAGGAGGCGAAGGTTGCTTAAGGCAGAATTCGCAGGTGGCCAATCAGGCAGAAGTTGAAGCAGGAGGGATAAAAAGCGTGAATTGGCTGAGCGTGAATTGGCTGGGCGGGAAGTCGGTTAAGTCGGTTACGCGATGACACCACCACGACCACCACGACCACCACGACCACGACCACGACCATGATTTCTTTATATATATAGATGTATGTATGTATGTATGTATGTACTAGTACATTGCCCGTGTGGCCAGAGGCCCCCCCCACCCCCCACACACACACCCACCCACCCACCCTGGTTCCTGTTCTGGCCTGGGTTACATAATGTGCAACGCCCTTGAACGCACACCCTCCCCCCCCTCTTACTCACATGCAGACAGTCAAGATACTTCCCCCTCTGCAAAATATCAAACACATGCCCCCTTCCTTTCCCTACTATAAATATACCCCCCCCACCCCCAGCCCCTATGGGGAGCACGCGCGACATTAGGGGTCCGGAAACCTGTCCCCATGTCCAACTTTGTCGCGCGCCTCGATTATTTAAATTTAACCGCACACATTGCATCGAATGTTTCCCTATTGGCACTTCCTGATTGAATTGTAGTACGGTAGCCCGTGTGGCCGGTGCCCGGTGGCCACACCTACTCTCACTCTCAAGACCCCCCCCCCCCCCCCCCCCCCAATCATAGTACGGTGCCCGTTTGGCCTTTGGCCACACCTATTTGGGGCTGGTTACATAATGGTTTACACTTGAAGCCCCCCCCTCATTCACACACCACCACCACCACCAAACCATTAACCGCCCCCTCCCGCCTCCCCTCCCGTTGGCCACACCTGTTTTGGGCTGGGTTGCAAAGAGGTTTTCTCTGCAGTGCATGCAACTTAAAACATTGACGGACACATATCCCTTTTATCTCCCCACCCACCCACCCACCCACCCACCCAACCATGTACCCCCACCCACAAACATACTCTCTTACTCTTCCTGACACATTTCCTGACTCCATCCCTTATTCCCTTCCCCCACCCAAGCCATCCCACCAACCCCCACCCTCTCCCCACTCTCATCCCTCCTTTCCCTCATACACGCACCCACCAGCACACACATACTCCATATCTGCCTCCCTCCACTTCAGCTGTGGGCTTTGCCATAGCTGAAAGGCATACGGGAAGAAGAGCAACGACAACGTTTGCGCATCATCCGACTCCCCTAAAAGCATCTGACCTGCTTCCCTGCCACCTCAGCTATGATCGATAGTCGACCCCACTGAAAAAGCTGAACCTGCGCAATCGCAACTGTACATAACTAAAGCTTCTTCTTAGCGAGCATGTATCCAGTTCGGCCGAAGAACACTCCTGTTCACCGCAACTGCTCCCGAAGTCAACTCGATCTGACACTTGGAAACATCGCTAGGTTCTAATTCAACTTTGCCGCGTGCTCGCTATAGCACAATTCACAGCAACGACATATTTCTCGATGCAGTGGGAAGAAGTTGCAGCCAAGTTGCCGATTTTGGATGTTCAGTCAAGTTAGGGCGAGAATGCTCAGAAAGATTTTTCATTCGGTCAACTTTGATGCGTACTTGCTATGGCACAATGCAGAGCGACATGTATCTCAATGCAGTGGGAAGAATTTGCAGTCAAGTTTGTGACATGGGCTGGATGCGATTCGGACATTTCTGACAGGTCGTCTGACTCACCACGTCACCTCCCGTTGTGCGCAGCGACAGGTCTCTTGACGCAAGGGAAAGGTCTTGCAGAGATGCAGGGGGAAAAGCTTGTAGGAAGACGAACTGCAGCGCTACCGAAATCAGGTGGATGAACTCAGGCGGGAAAAGGAGAAATCGGGCGGGATGCGCAACGGATAGAATACGCAGTAGGCGAAGGTTGCTTAAGGCAGAATTCGCAGGAGGCCAAATCAGGCAGAAGTTGAAGCAGGAAGGATTAAAAGCACGAGGGATTAAAAGCGGGCTGAGCGGGAATTGACTGGGCGGGAAGTCGGTTAAGTCGGTTACGCGATGACACCACGACCACGACCACGACCATGATTTCTTTTTATATATAGATGTATGTATGTAATGTATGTATGTATGTATGTATGTATGTACTAGTACATTGCCTGTGTGGCCAGTGCCCCACCCACCCACCCACCACCACCACACACACACACCCAGGTCATGGGTCCTGGTCTGGTCGGGGTTACAGAACGGGTACGCCCCCCCCCTTCACACACACACACACCTCCCCCCCCCCTCTCCCTTACACACAGTCAAGATATCAGCCATCTCCGATGACGCTCCCCTCCCTCTCCCCATGCACCCGCAGACTCACACCTCTTCTCCCCACCTATTCCCCTTGTGCTTCAGTCGTGGCCTCCCACCCTCTCATACACGCATACCATCCCACCCCACCCCCCTCCTTCATGCAGACCCACAGTATCCCCTACTTCCTCTGACCTCTTCCTGCCCCTCACCCCACCCCATCCACAAACACTCTCTTTGTCTCACCTTCCCCCCCCCCCCCCCCCTCCCCACCCAACCCTTCCTTCCCCCAACCACCAACACGCACACACCCTCTCCTTCTCCCCACCTCATGCCCTTCACTCCAGGTGTGGGATTCAATTGTGCAGAAAAAGGGGCGGGCTGTGCTTTGAATCTACCAACAGCTTGTGAACGGTCAGATTTCACTCTTCCCGAGAACACCGGACCGGCGCAAAGGCAAAGCTACAAACCTGTAGCTTCTTCTTCCTCGTGCAGTGCCCCAGTCGATACTGGGTCAATACTCGGAACAGCAAAAATTGCAGCAACATATTTCACGATGTACGATACAACGAAAAGAGCTTGCAAAGATGGGATGAGTGGTGCAAGCGCGAGAGGGGGGTGGAGAGCATGACAATATGAAGGCCTGGCTTGATTATGAGCCTGGGGTAACTTTCAAGGTTGGCAGCACACTCTTCACGCATCTGCTATTCGCCATAGTTGGTCTTATGACTTTATGAGGCGCTCAGATCCACAGCCTCTGCAGCCTGCCTCGCAGGATTACCTTCAGCCTGCCTGGCTGCATTGGCCTCGCGCCGTGTCTGGTTAGCTGCCTGGCGCTCGGCTTGCTTGTCAGCATTAGGTCCAGGCTGACCTACAGCATTTGCCAAACGCCGTCTCTGATTTGCATCGCTCCTATGCTCTTCGGCATGTACAGCTCGCCTTTCGCTGTGAAGAGCTCGCTGGCTTGCTGTATTCTTCGTCCTTCTGCCTAAATCTGGTTGATTGTGCGCATTCATGGTGGCAGGGAGGGGCAAAAGATTATAGACAATTAGTCTGAGCGCCATTATAAGTCTATACTGACGCTTAGATCGAATGCGGAAGAAGATTTATCGCTTCGCATTCATCTGCTTTGTCATTTTTCGAAATCTGGGGAATGGAAGTTGCATGCTGAAACCTCAACTGGGAATTCGAATTTTACGCACTCAAAGTCCGCTTAGTCAAGATACGCTATTACTAACCCGTGAATTCAGCCGATAGCCAGGGGGGGGGGAGTAGGATGATCCGCGATTAGTAATCCGCTAATTAATCCGATAGCCAGCTAGCGCCAGCTCGCGATTCGTGGGAATCCATGTATGTCTACATATTTATATATAGATGCATGCATGTTACAGTCCAGGGGTAGGGCAAATAAGCTTAAGGGATACCGTATGCGCAACATGTAATGACAAATGATTTGGCAAACGACCATTTGCCAACGTCGTTTCAGCACGTAAGTGAGCCGGTCCCGGGTCACCAGCGTTCCCCAAGTTTGTCCAACACCGTCGATTCAAACAAACTCAGTTCGACTGGTCCGGATCGCCTTGATCGTTCCTTGCATGCACTGATTTCGAGATACAATGAGCTGGTCGCGCATATTGAAGCTGGTCGCGCCTGTCGAAGCTGGTCGCGCCTACCGCACTGACTAGTTAGACCGCCAGCGGTTTGAACGGCAGCCGACTGCGGATCCAACTAATTGCTGCTCCGCCTACCGCTTCATCCAAGACCTACTTTGGATCTGCCGCTGCGTCCTACGACTGGAGCAAGCAAGAGCACCTGCTAGTCACCAAAATCTATGAAGTGAGTTTGAAAGACGTCCTCACCGAGATACCACACAGAGCTGTAGTGATCGCCGACGATCATTGTGCTTGCAACCACAGCCTTCAACAAGAAACTCTTGTTGCCGAACCTTGCCACCCGGCGAAGTTCACCATTCCCACTCCCCTGGATCTTTTTGGATCGCCGATCCCGACAAGCACACCATCCCCACTTCCCCTGCCCCGCCCTCGTAATCCTACTCCATCCATCACTCCGACCAACAAACGGCATCAAGACCCTCCTCCTCCCTCCTTCTCCTCCATCTGCGTCCCAAGACTGCTACTATCTCCCTCCTCCCTCCCCCCCCCCCCCCCCCCCCCCCCCCCCCCCCCCCCCGCCCCCCTTTGTAACCTGCTACAATCTCCTTCACATTCCGGCTGTCATAGACACTTACAGCCAGAATGGGGGGGATCTGCTGATCGTCAATTGGGCGCTGTCCCTATACCCCTCTCCTCCGCCCCTTTTCCAAGGACGGAGTGAAGCATCATGATCTTTAATGGAGATGGCTTCGACTTCTGGGATATCCTCATCGACGACAAGCTTCTGCCTCCAACCAGTCCCTGGCTAGGTAACCGAGATGGTTTATTCACTCATGATCCCCACCGTGCCATGAGCACCATCAATGCGCATCTTTCCTCTGGCATTAGAAATGAACTGGCAAGCCTAGGCATACATGATCCCTTTCGCACGATGCTGTACCTCAGATCCGTTTTTGCTTCCAATAGTAATGATGATAGTGATGCAATCGCCCCTACACCTAAGCCTAAGAGGATATGTGTCAAGTGCCAAGGCGAAGGCCATCTTCAGGCCGTCTGCCCCACCTACAGGACGATCCCTGCCCCTAGGGAGCCTCACACCCCTGGGAAATCCCACACCCATAGGAAAATCCCTGCCCCAAGGACAATCCCTGCCCCGAGGAAAATCCCTCCCTCTCGGACTGTCACTAGGACCAACAATCTCATCATCACCAATCATCTCAACGGAGAGTCCCTCGGATCACACACCCCTGCTGCCACATCTGCTAGGGACGACAAATCTGTCCACAATGATGATGGGGACAGAGCTGACCACTTGCATGGGGGGGAATTGCTATCACAGGCAGCCGAACTTGCACGTGCTCCCTCACCTGCAGTTATCCCTGCACTTGCATCTGATACCATCCCTGCAACATCTGTGTGCATACTCGCTGCCATCCCCCATAGGAAAGACACACCTGCCCTCCAACTTGCAAGTGCTGATGATGAGTGCAACACTCATGACATGAACCACTTGCATGAGGAGGAATTGCCTGACCATTCTGTCCTCCCTACTGATGCCTCTGATGACTTGCATGGGGGGGAACTGAACACCTATGCTAATGAAAGGACAATGGATCACACATCAACATCCTGCTCTAGTAATGAGGAAACAACATTGCCTGACCATTCTGTCCTCCCTACTGATGCCTCTGATGACTTGCATGGGGGGGACCTGAACACCTATGCTAGTGAAAAGACAATGGATCACACATCCACATCCTGCTATAGTGATGAGGAAACAACATCCACTGAGCACAGCAACACTACCACCACCTGGCATACTGCCAGCCCCACTCCTGACATGATAACTATCATCAGATCACACCACCTTTCACTCACCCCTGCCCTCCAAGGCATTCCCCACCTGTCCTTACCACGCCACCACCACAAGACATGCAAGCGACTATGCATCCTTGCGGGTATCGGATGAAGGACACACTTGTGAAGGGGAACATGGGGAGGCATATAGCATGGGAAGAAAATGCTCTGATGCATTGACGAGGGGGCTGACCTATGCACTACATGCATTTGTGCACTGACATATTATGCGATGTGCCTGATGTAGTAATGATCTGATATGACCTGATGCACTGATGTACTGATTAGGCGGCGATCTGCATAATGATCAGTGCTATGATCTGCATAAACACATCTGCATATCTGATCACTGACGCACAGCCATCCAATGATGTACTATGCTGCAGAAGGGGAGGAATATTGAATGGGGACTGACTAATGAGGAAGTACTGACCTGGTGCGCTGATGCACTGATCATGCGCCCATCTGCATAATGATCAGTGCTATGATCTGCATAAACACATCTGCACATCCGATCACTGATCCATAGCCATCCGATGATGTACTGTGCTGCACAAGTTTACTCAGGTACCATACTCTGCACCGACGGGGACGATGCTGATAGTGATGATCTGTAGATGTACTGACCCAAGTGCACTGACTTGCACGATGTGATTTGAGTGATGTCTCACTCTAATGATGAACCAGATAGGCAAAGATCTGCGTGTTAGACTTGACTGATTTGTTGTACGGATGACGTGTAGTAATACCTGTCATATCCCACTTCACACCTGTTTAATCCCACTTCAATGCAACAAGATAATTGATTGATTGCTTCATGACTGCTTGCTCTCTTCAATTATCCATTGCATCTGAAGCCATCAGTGAGTTCACATCCACACATGCATTTGTGCACTGATGTGATGTGACCTATCATTGCATGCAGATCCTGAGCAAATGAGCTATACCCTCGCTTGCTGATTTAAATTTGCGTGTAACATAATCAGTTGGTCGATCTGCACCCATGTGCCTGCAGCTTTCTAGTGACGTTTAAGTTGACAAGGAGTCCACCTTCCATGCAGCTTCCTACTAGCGTTTATTTGACTTGCACCGTCCCAGCAGGTCATACAATCCCTAGCAAGCCCCTAGTAGTCCTCAGTTGACCTGCAGTTCCCCAGCAGTCAATAACATAATGTCATCCCTAATTTGAGGATCCATTAAGAGCTCCCCAATTATGGGGGGAATAGTTGGCTGACCTTATGAATTCCTACTGCTCACTGTGCTGGACGTATTAGACCTAGCCCTGTGATTCCCCCTCGCCTCTGTTTTAGTAATCTTGATGTCACCCTTGATTTGACAAGTCTTTCTAAAATCCAGACTTCCCAATCAGGGGGGAAATAAGTTTGCTGACCTCAGGTATTCCGTCCCTGCAGCTGCTTACCCGCTCCTAGTGCCACTGCACCTTCTATCTCCCAAGTAGTGTTTAGATCTGCAACGCCCCATCAGCTACTTAGCAGCTTCCTAGCTCAAGTCCGCCATCAGCTTGACCTAGATGGCTTCCCCGCCCTGCCAGGCACTTAGTAATGGAGAATAGGATCTTGCTCTCCCTAATTGTTTTAGACATGAACACTCTAGGATTTATTTGACTGTCTGCCACATGTACTGCCCCATGTACTGATCACAGGCAGTACACATTTGAAATTTAGATGACTCCATGACTACTACAAGATGCCTGCCAGATTATAATTTAGGTTACAGCTTTCAGCTCTCACACCCAAATTATGGGTGGACTAGTACAGACATCCTGTCTAAAACAAATCCTCTAGTCTCGAATCATGCACTTCTCGTAACCAAGGCTCTCTCCCCAAGCTCTATCCAAGCCTGGGAGTTCTCCTCTAAAGTTTCCCAGCAGCTTCCCTGCAACCTAGCCTGCAGCCTATCTGCAGTTTCCTTCCAGTTTCTTAAGCAGCTTCTCTGCCCCATAGCCTGCAGCATATCTGCAGCTTCCTTTCAGCTTCCTTCCAGCTTTCCTGCAACCTAGCCTGCAACTTTCCCTGCAGTTTAAATTCACCCCTGTGCAGCCTCCCTGCAGCCTCTCTGCAGTTTTATTTATTTCACATAGTAGTTTATCAATAGTCACTACTTAATTTTCTTATGCCCCTCAGTTAATTCCAGGAATTCTTTGGTTAAAGAATACCTTGAATTGGGGGGGATGTTATTGACTGATTTATATATCAGTCTCTGAGTTAGCACACCGGTACCTGTTTCCTCCTGGTCCCGTGTTGCCTCCCGCCGGGCCACAGGCTAACTGTGGCCTGCACGTGACTGCAGTACCTTGCAGTAAACATCCCTATTCTATATGATTGCGCTTAATAGCATCTTCTCCGCTATCGAGTATATGCCGTTGTAAAGAATTTACATTAAAATGAACAACCCTGGTTTAAACCATTGAGCCAGCTGATTAGATGATCACTAAGATTGTGGGCTTTATGAAGAGCTTTGTCTATGCATTGCACATGGGCACCCTCCATGGTTGACTTGCAACGCATTGAATCCCAGGAAACTTTGTGATGACCAGGGAGACGTCATTTAATCTGTTGCTTACCGGTATGCGACTTGAAATATTTCAGGTGACAGCAGCTTTAGTCCCTCCCATACTAACTTGTTGAATAAACAGGAAGATATTAAATGCATAGCAAGACGACGTCTTCGAGTTCACAATTTGCATGTAAATCTACCGAGATACCAGTATATATTTCATGAGGCTATCTGTATTCGAGACGTGAAATGTAACGTTTTGGACAAACCTGGTCGTTAGGTCTTTTGTCTTTTCTGTATTCTCTTGCACACATATGAATTTGAACTTAGTTACCGGTACATAGCTTTAGCCAGCAATTTGGCTGCTCGCCTTCTTCGGCAAGAAAAAGAGTCTTACCATGAAAATGTAAACTCTAACAAATCCTTTTTCCCTTTCATTTTTTATATATTTATTTTTCTTCTACATTTTTCTCCTATTCTTCTGAACGATAAAAAACAGTACACAAAAACCACCGTAGTAATCCCTGAGGTCGAGAGAAGCTTCCTCTGTTCATCCATGAATGTATGATAAGACTCGATCAAGTATTTTTTACAAGTATCTGTAGGTATGATTTTTTTTGTATTGTACTTTTTATCGTTCAGAAGAAGAGGAGAACAAATGGGGAAATGAAGAATGAAAAAGTGATTTATTTGCGTTTACATTTTCCTGGTAATATTTATGTTTACTGCCCAAGACAGCGAGCAGCCAAATTGCTGGATGAAGCTATGTAACCAAATTCAAGTTCAAGTTCTGATACTTCCTGCTTGCCATCTTCGTGATATGCGTGCAGTTAGAATATCAAAGTTCCATAGGAGCTGGGTGTATGAACGGCAAGCAAAAATTATGCTATGCGCCAGAAACCCCAATCATATTCCCAATCATACAAATCTCAGTGCATGCAAAAAGCATACGGCCCTGCTCATGTGATGGGCTCACACAAAGCGTGCGGTAAAATCTTAAACATGCCTCGATTAGCGATTGGACAATCGGCTCGTGCCCGGCCGGGGGAGACTAGCGATGAGGGGGCGGGGGTGTGGGGCTGTGTGGTAGGAGCGTAGGCGAGCGTAGGTGATCAAGGTTCGATTCGGGTCGGTAAACTATTTGTAGTGTAATTTTAGTGTAACTGTTAGTGTAATTTCACCCCCACCCTCACACACACCACGACCCAACCACCCACCAACATGAAGATACTCCCCTCCTGGCCTCCTCCCACCAACCTGCCTGCCTGCCGCTCTTGCGCTTCATGTGCGGCGAGCTTTGATAATGCAGATAGACAAAGACCAGGTTGCAAATTCAACCTACCTGATTGAACCAAGTTGCGTTGTGTAGATCCCGCGTAGTGTGCCGGAACTGCGCAATCAAAAATCTAAACGCTTGGAGCTTCTGCTTTGCGCGCAGTTACCCACTTAGTTGGGTTTTCAAGCTTTCCAATCGAGTCGATCAGCCTACGCAAGTAAACTCGGTGCATGGTCTGCAATACATCTGTTTGGCCATGACCCACAGGGGGAACAGTCTTTCTCATATCAGGGAGCATCCTTGGAATATTCGACAGATGGGAACGTAAAACTGTCCTCGAGAACAGCAACGAGCTGTAGCTCGCACTCGACCCCTCTTATGTAACTGCCATACAGGGTTTGACCCGGCGCCACTTATCAAGCCCGCATAGCAACACAGTCTGTGCGTGCTGCGTGAAGCCGACAGTAAGAATAACTCGGCAAATGCAATGTCGATTGGCGTGGCTTCTGTAGTTAGTAGTGTCTTCACTGCAATACTACATACTACACCGAACCGCACTGCTTTGGCAACACGTTCGACACACGGACCACGGATCGGTCATCGTATCTATCCGACGTCAAACTTATCAGGTCAGGCAATGTTTTGTGTTGACCTGTGTTGACCCAGGTTTACCTGAAATATTATTCCGCACTGGTACCAAACTGTGACAGCACACTTTTCGCAATTCTTCACCCCCTTATTAGTATATCCGCACTGGTACCGAACTGATACAGCACACCTTTCGCAATTCTTCACCCCCTTACCCCACTTGCAAGCGACAGCCACTTCAATAGTTCTTTGCGTACGAAAACTCGGGGGTTAACGAGCGATCTAGGAAAAACTGGTCGCGCTTCCGTCTTCAAAAAGTTCTCGGTGTCCGGAGATTCGGTACATCCCGCACCACGTCGCACACTACTCGCATCCATTTAGATGCCGGCCCGCATCAACCAACACTTGCCGAACAGGAATCGCATCCATGTAGGTACCGTCCCGCATCAAAACACACCTTTCGCACACGTTCCGCATTTCGACCATTTCCCCGAGTGCATCCGCCATCTCTATTTTCCGCCAACATATTATGCGCCTACGGTAATGGGTAAAGGTGGCCGCCTCGGGTTTACCGTGTCCCGGGTACGGGGGGGGGGGGGGGGGGGGGGGGGGGGGGGGGGGGGGGGGGGATTAGGGTGGATTCCCATTGGACTGGATGGGTAAAGTCGGTTGTAGTACTGGATGGGTCGGTATTTGTCGGTTGGGCCCTTTGGATGGGTCGTTGAGCTCTTTGGATGGTTCGTGCATCCGTACACGGCCACCCATCCAAAACGCACTCCCATTGCAAGCGACTGGATGGGTGCAGCAATACACGCATGTACCACCGGGAACCTTCGCAAGTACTTTCAATCAATAGTCGCAAGAAAAGACGGATCGATCGTTGACAGTTCAATTTCTTGCGCTGATCCATCCTAGATCCATCTATTCCTCTTCTCAAGACCGCACTCCGCGACCTGAAGTCATACCTCGCGGCGTCCATTTCTTTCTTTCAATCTTTCCACGCGATGAGCATGTCAGCCATGCATGGAGCTATTCCGGCTCCTTTTCTTCATAATTATTCCTGCTGTAAACCGTTCTCGATCGGGCGCCATAGCTTGCGCAGGCGCTGCTTGTTCTACGGTAGCCTCTCTTCCGGGGAATGAGCATGAACGTCTAGCCACTACCGTGGCTATGATGCTCAAGAGTATTTACCCGCACTATTTTAGAGATTTCCATTCACTATACTACGTGAAGCCACGCAATGAGGACCTCTGCGCCGCTTAGGTCTAGACCAGACGAGGAAGCGGGAAATTGAGTTTGCGGAACAGTGTCCACAGCTGCAGTCTTGTATTGAGCGAGTTCGGCGTCCAATTCGGCATCGGTGGCATAATCCCGCAAGCCTTCCGTCGCCATGTTGCAGAGCGATGAAAGACGAAAAAGAAAAGTAGAATGAAGAAGGGGCGTCGAATGGAGAAGAAATTGTTAGAATGTCCCAGATTCTGTCTTGCTCGAAGATGATCTGTGATCCAAAAGTTCGGAAACTCCTGGCTAATGAAACTAGCAGGTCGGTTGAAGAAAGCAATACGCGTCAGTTGCGCGACCGTCGCCGGATCAATGCCGGTCTGTGCCGGAAGGAGCCGGATATTTTGCGACCCATCCAGAGCCATCCAACCCACACCTCGGTCGAGGGCCTGGATGGATTTTGGCTTTTGGATGGTTCATCTGGATGGGTATTTCGTCAGTACATCCGTACAAATACGAACCATCAAAAACCCCTATGGGAAGGTAAACACTGGATGGGTCGTCGGTTATCCGTACTTAACGACCCATCCAGACCCATCCTGCCCCAATGGGAATCCACCCTTAAAAGGGTATCTGAAGAGAAGCAGGGTAGTTCGGTTATGGTCGGTAATGTCGTTATAACTTGCATTACAGGCGAACTTTCGACCGGTGGTTTCGGCAGGTTTCGCCATGTTGAACCTACGTTTTTGTGGCTTCGGCAGTGGTCTCAGCGATTTTGATATTTTCAACAACCGTATTGTAGTGTCGATGCATAGGTCTGGCTGCCTTCATTCATTCATGAGGAACATGGTCATTTTAATAAATGGATCATATGATCAATACACTTACAATACCAGTAGATCAATCCAGTAGTTTTTATACTTGATCAACGCATTACCTGTATTACTAGATAAATGCAGTAGCATTATTACTAGATCAATGCAATAGCAGTATTACTAGATCAATCCTGTAGCAGTATCAATAAATCAATCCAGCATCAATTGATCAATGCAGTAGCAGTACGGTATCACTAGATCAATCCAGTAGCAGTGGATATCCTATCGTCCTATCAATCATAATTACAGAATTAAATTATCCGTGTACTCTTGTAGCACGAACTCAGGGCCCCCGAGGATAAAACGATTGTCTGGGGTTCAGTATATCAATGCCTTTTATTTTTATCCCTTCCTGTCATGGGTGGGCAAGTCCTGTTAGCCTATTTGGCCTACCTCTGGACAGAAGCATTCATGCACACATACGTACATACATACACACATGCATGCATACATTGAACCAAATGTGCTACGGATCTTAAGTAAAGTCTGGCATGCTTTCGACCAGCTGCACCGCCTCCTCATGCATGTTATGTTGCGGTGGGCGAGGTAGTGTTTATTCTACACATGTTTACTCTGCCTGCACACAATGAGCATCCTGGAGGCTGATAGACCATGCATTCTAACCAACCAACAACCAACCGGCCTCCCCCCTTGTTGCAAGAGACGACGAAACCCTCTTCTTCCTTCATGCGGTCAAGATACTCCTGAAGGATTACGATCACAACACTACACGTGCCATCTCCGGTGAGTCCAGAAGGGTGGGGCAGGGTGTATAAGAGTGATAGGGTGATGGTGCCATCTCTGGTGAGTCCACAAGTGGGGCAGGGTGTAGAAGAGTGATAGTGTGATGGGGCCATCTCTGGTGAGTCCATAAGTGGGGCAGGGTGTATAAGAGTGATAGTGTGATGGGGCCATCTCTGGTGAGTCCACAAGTGGGGTAGGGTGCAGTAGAGTGATAGAGTGATACCCTCATACCGATCTCCAGTGCTCCCATCTAACCAAAAGTCCTATTGGTCTGGAGTAAAGTCTGGCATGCTCTCCACCAGCTGCACCGCCTCCTCATGCAATGCTCGCCTGTGCCTTTCCCTAGACACACTGTTGGCATCTTTGATGATGCTCTGGTCTGATGTGAAGTCTGTCATGGCCTCCAGGAGTGTGACGGCGGCTCTGTTCTGGACGGCGATGGAAGTTATCACTGCAGCCGCCTTAACGTGGGATTTGTAATTTTGTGCCTTGATATGCATGCACACCTGGGCATTAGGGGGAGGGAAGGCAGGTTGCTATCTGGTGAGGTAAATAGTGGTGGTGTGTGTTTGTGTGTGTGGTGTGTGTGGGAGGGGGGGGGGGGGGGGGGGGGGGGGGGTGGGGGGGGGGGGGTGGGGTAGTGGGGGGGGTTGAAGGTGGCACTGTTCTGGCCCAGTGATATTCATAACCACTATATTGCGCACGCGCGATTAATAATGTTTATGCCCGTTTTGGTCCATCGCGCCCCCAGGTGTGGGTAATGTTTCCAGGTTCCCAAATGCTACACCGAGGCATCGCGCGCCACGATTTTTAATGTTTCCATCTTCCCAAATGCTACACCTGGGCATCGGGTGACACGATTTGTAATGTTTCCACAGTACGAAGGCATCGCGCGCTTTCACCAGCAAGTTGGTGAGGTGGCCCCCGGGCAAGAGCCACGTGACCACTGGGCACGCTACGACCGTCCACCAATTTCAAAAATATAACAGCTCGAGCTCAGCTGCTACGGTTAATATGAAAGGCCAATATGAAAGGGAAACGAGGTAACTGCAGCCTCTTTTTTGCCTGCCCGATACTAGAATTGGGCAAGCCAAAAAGGCTGCCCGATTTTCAATGTTTCCACCTCCTCAAATGCTGAACCTGGGCATCGGCCGCCACGATTTTCAATGTTTCCAACTTCCCAAATGCTACACCTGGGCATCGGCCGCTACGATTTTCAATGTGCCCACCTTCCCAAATGCTACACCTGGGCATTGGGCGCCATGATGGATGTAATCCCCGCAGGGTTACTAGTGGTGGTGGTGTGTGTGGGGGTGAGGGGTGGGTGGGGGGTGGGGGGGCCGTGGGGGGGTGGGGGGGTATTATTGGTGGCTGTGGTGGTGATGGCGGTGTTGGTGGTGAAGGCAGCACTGTTCTGGACTGCGATGGATATAATCACCGCAGCCGCTTTTCAGTGGGGCTTGTGCTTTCGTGCTTTGCCATGCTGAGACACATGTGCAGCAGGAGGGACAGTGCTAGGTTGTTATCTGGTGGGGCAACTAGATCCTACTATGGAACAGTAGATGCCTTGTACCTTAATATGATGAAACACAAATATGCACCAGGGGGGAGGGAAGTTAGGTTGTTTTGATTTGACTAGCTATGCCTCGTGAGTCATATTCTGTACTGCCCGGTAGGGTTCCCATAGAATGGAACCCTCCGGTACGATGTAATTCCCACAATTTAGACGCTGCCCTAGGCGGCCCGTGTAACGTATTCTAAGCTTCACATAGGATGTTATCTTGGTAGGGGGAAGGTAGGTTAAAACCCTAAACCCTAAACCAACTCACCTGGTTTCTAATGCGCCACTTGCAATTGTAGCCACACGTGTTGGAAATCAGATGCGCCAAAGGCGTTTTTTTGTGGGATTCCTTATCCGATTGTGACCAATCAGCCACGAATATGATATGAGAACTTGATCCATAGGCAAGGTCATAGCCAGGGTTGGTGAATACCACACCAGCGCTCCACAGGCACATGGACAGTAAGCAGTCCCCCCCTAGGCACTGTAAGGAGAAGGTGGGGTGTTGTGTGGAAATGTTTTGTTTTGCGTTTTGTGTGATGTGAATTGTGTGTTGTCGGTTGTGTTGGGATGGGTTGGGTTGGGTTTTTATATTGGCATAGGCATTCAAATTGTCGCATGCTTGCAATCTAGAACACAATGTGCAGTGACAGGCTTCTTGATGCAGTTGGAAGAGTTTGTAGACATGTGATGAGCAGAGCAAGGGCGAGAATGCTCAGCAACTCGGAATGGCCTCAAAGGCCTCAAGAAAGTCAAATCACTGGCAGTAATATGGCAATGATAATAATAATTATGATAGTTATAACAACAATAGCAACTACAATAATAATAATAATAATAATAATAATAATAATAATAATAATAATAATAATAATAATAATATGAGCAGACAAATATCGCAAGAAGGGCATTTTGCGTTGCCATTGCTAATGAGAGCGCATTTGTGTGAGCCGGAATTCTAAATGTGAAATAGGAGTTGGAACGACAATTGAAACTGATCTCTCTCAACAAAAAACTCTGGTCAGACCCACCCATCCATACACCTTACCACCCACATTATCAACCCATTCACTCTCCCATAAACCCCCCCTGGGTCTTAAGTGGTGACCATGAACTGCCCTTGTCAACACAATCTGAATGGTGGTCTCAGAATGTCATTTGGAGGTCTGAGTAAAAAGATAGCAAAACAACTGAGGATGGGCCTGCTCCCCCCCCCCCCCCCCCCCACCCAAAAGCAACAAAAAAAAAAAAAAAAAAAAAAAAAGAAAAAAATAAAATAAAAAAAAAAAAAAAAAGAAAAAGGAAAAAAACAAAAAAAACAAAAAAAAAAAAAAAAAAACAAGTTAAATAGCAAAAAAAAAAAAAAAAAACCACAAAACCCCCACCACACAGCAACAACACACACCAATGAACGTGGCTCAGAATGACCTGGAAATGGCACTAAATATATCGCCCATGCCATTACAGCCCTTTCTTCTCAGAAAACAATCGATCGGATGAGTAACAAGGTGGAGGCCCTGGATGGGCAACCTCCTGGCTAGCATAAAATAATATATTGCTCTGACAACATGGTCGCGTATGGATCCATCTTGTTGAGGAGTCGTAACTGCACCCTTGTAAATTGGTCATTTGGTTGCATTGGTCGGCTTTTTTTCTGGACGGGGAGCGCAGGCCTAATGGTTGTTGACCTAAACAGTTCCCGCCAGTCCACCTCACGCCGACAGACAAAAAGCGTGCCATGACCACGTTTCCAAGGTGGCCCGAGCGGAGCTGCGTTGGCCTTATGTGGCCCCCCCCACCCCCCCCCCCCCCCCCCCCCCCCCCCCCCAACGCACACCTTGCTATTAGGAGGCAGTTTAGTACTGATCCTTCTCTGCAGTTAGGTGGTCCATTGCGGCCTTGCTGAGGATCAAGCCTGCTCCGCCATACCACACAGTGCCTGACCACCCAGCGGCCAACCACTCCGGGGACTCCATAGATGATTTGCAACAGGGGCATGCATTGGTGATCTGAATACTCGCATCCAGTGGCTTGGTCTGGGGAGGTCCCACCCCCCTCAGGTCCCCAGTTGGTGGGTTGTTGCGATCGAAGAAGCACGGGACGCACCTTGCGCCGTCGATGCGGTCTAGGAAATGGGATAGGGGCTTAGTAAATGGGGTGATGGGGGGTCGTGGTTGGGGCGGGATGGGGGACGGAGGATAGGGGGTGGGGGTGGATGCCTATCTGTCTAGAACTCTAGTAGATCCTTCCCAAGCACCCTAGTACTCTAGCACTCTCAGTCAGTGTTGTTTGTTCGTGCACGCAGCGCTTGTAAGACCCTGGTAGGGTATGTTACACCCTAGCACCCTATCAATCTAGCAGCCTAGTTCTACAACACCCTAGCACCCTATCAATCTAGCAGCCTAGTTCTACAACACCCTAGCACCCTATCAATCTAGCACCCTAGTTCTACAACACCATTAGCGCCCTTTTATCAATCTATCCTCGACACCCTATTTCTACAACAACCCCCTAGCACCCTATCCAGATCTAAGCAGCCTCGTTCTACAACCCCCTAGCTCACCCTATCAATCTAGCCAGCCTAGTTCTACAACACCCTAGCACCCTATCAATCTAGCAGCCTAGTTCTACAACACCCTAGCACCCTATCAATCTAGCAGCCTAGTTCTACAACACCCTAGCACCCTATCAATCTAGCAGCCCTAGTTCTACAACACCCTAGCGCCCTATCAATCTATCCTAGCACCCTAGTTCTACAACACCCTAGCGCCCTATCAATCTAGCAGCCTAGTTCTACAACACCCTAGCGCCCTATCAATCTATCCTAGCACCCTAGTTCTACAACACCCTAGCACCCTATCAATCTAGCAGCCTCGTTCTACAACACCCTAGCACCCTATCAATCTAGCAGCTAGTTCTTACAACCCACCCTAGCACTCTCCACATTCAATCTAGCAGCCTAGTTCTACAAACAACCACTACACACCCTAGCACCCTAATCAATCTAGCAGCCCTAGTTTTCTACAACACCTAGAACCCTATCAATCTAGCAGCCTAGTTCTACACACCCACACCCTGATCAAAACTGCTAGCAGGGCCTATGGTCTACAACATAACAAGAAAGCAGAGGGGCACCATAGGAGGTCTACGAAACCTAGGGGTCATGCTGACTGGAGTGGGGCACAGACATCGTAGTGGGCGGAGGTAGAGAGGCAGCCTAGTTTCTACAAACACCCTAGCGTCGCCCCTATCAATCATCCTAGCACCCTAGTTCTACAACACCCTAGCACCCTATCAATCTTATCAGCCCCTCGTTCTACAACAACCCTGCACCCTATCAATCTAGCAGCCTAGTTTTTCTCTACCTAACTACCACCCTACCACAATAGCACTCTACTGAACTCAGCCCCATTTCTGGACTCACCAGAGATGGCACCATCACCCTATCACTCTTCTATCTACACCCTGCCCCACTTGAGGACTCACCAGAGATGACACCATCACCCTATCACTCTTCTACATCCTGCCCCACTTGTGGACTCACCAGTGATGGCATGTATAGTGTTGTGGTCGTAATCCTTCAGGAGTGTCTTGGCCGCATGAAGGAAGAAGAGGGTGTCGTCGTCTCCTGCAACAAGGGGGTAGGCCAGTTGGTTAAAGGTTGGTTATAATGCAAGGTCTATCAGCCTCCAGGATGCTCATTGTGTGCAGGCAGAGTAAACATTGGTAGAATAGACAAAACCACACCCACCACAACACAACAAACAATACCATACAATACAACATACAACACATACATACATCACACAATACAACGCAACACAGCAGAACACAACACAACATGCTTAACAGCATCAGCCCTCCATCATGCTCACCATGCAGCATCCACTTGTAGTTGCCCTTGAAGTACCTGTAACAAGCACAAGGGGGTGGGTGGGTGCGGGTGGGGTATATACCATGTATGGTGGGTTGAGGGTGGATGGGGTGGGGTGAGAGATTGGTGAGAACACCTGGTGGCAAATATAGTGTGTGAAGTTCACAAGCATCATTATATGTGCAGTACCATAGCCTGCTTGGAGGGATGCACAGTTTAGTTTTTAGGCAGCTTCCCAACCCAGACAGTGAACAGAGATGGTAAGAGCAGCTGGTGGCTAACATAGTGTATGAGTTATCCATGCACGCAGCATAACATGTATGTATGTATGTATGTATGTATGTTACAGTCCAGGGTTTTGCCCTCCCACAATACACCCCCCCCCACCCCCCCCCACCCCACCCCCTCATACTCCCAAAATATTCCATCCCCCCCCCCCACCCCACCCCACCCCTCCATCCCACCCCACCCCCATACTCCCACAACATTCCCGTGTCCCCCCTCCCTGAACCACCCCCAATACCCCCACGAAAACCCTTGCCCCTCCCTTGTACTCCCACAACACTCCACGCCCCTCTCTCATCCTCCAAACCCATACCTATGTGCCAGGACAGGGGCGTAGGCTGCGCGAGGGTCTCCAGGATAATGGCCGTGTTCTCTGTCACCCCAGTAACCCTCCCCATCATCAGGAGCAGCGATGTAGACCTCATTGTGCTCTTCAGAATACTTATCGGTCAGTTTCTTGGCGTCTTCGTCTGATCCATTGATTGCAATCAAGGTCCTGATGCCTTGCCGCCACGCCCGTGTGGCATGTACTAGCAGCATCCTACAGGGGTTATGTATGTGTAGACGGGGTTGGGAAGGGGGGGGAGAGTATGAGAGAGTGCGTCAGTGGGGGGGGGGGGGCTACCAAAAAAGAAAGGGGGGACTTGGAAGAAGGTGATCCGCATCGAGAGTCCATTGTACGTCCCTGTACATCAGTACGTTTAGTTGCTTGTAAGATAGGTCAATGTTGACCATATTATTCTACCCACGCATCTATCGGTCATCTGTTACAGTTATTTTTGGGGGTTTGGCTCATCAATGCCTTTTCTTTTAAGCCCTTCCCGTCATGGTTGGGCAAGTATTTTTAGCCTGTTTGGCCTACCCCTGGACTGTAACATACATACACAGCTTAGCCTTAGTAATTGGTAATTTTTAAGGATACCGGTATACGTAAGGTTTCTAGTACTGCAGTGGACCCTGGTTGCAGTGGACAAATTATCACTGTAGCGAAATCTCACAGCCCCGGCAATAAAATCATTGTCTGAGGTTCAGTTCGTCAAAGTGTTTTCATTTAGCCCTTCCTGTCACGGTTGGGAAAGTCCATTGAGCCTATTTGGTCTATCCCTGGACTGTAACATACATACATGGTCAAAGAAGTTGTGCATGTAACATCTGCCTCTCCGAATAAATCGTGACTGTGCTAACTGCAAATCAACCCTGGCCTGAAGGAACCATATACCCTGCCCCACGCCCGCCCCACTAAATCCTATGTTGCCCACTAATCCAGGGAGTTTAACGACCTTGGTTACTTTAACGGGCTTTAACCAGGGTACTACTAAGCGCGCGCGGCGAGCGCGGCCCGCGCTGCCTTTTTGAGCCCATCTGCGCGTTTCACGCAGTTTTTATCAACCCCTGTGCGCGGAGCGCGCTGCTTTTTTGAATATCACAGCGCTTTCCTATTTTCACTCACTCAGAGAAAGCGCAGAAAAGCGCAGAAACCGCTGTCCCCACGTGCGCTTTCTCATTTTTTGAGTGTAAGTCATTGAGTGACTCACAGCTTGTTTCCAACCAGTTAAGGGTCCGGTTAAGCGGCGGTTAAATTCGTTATTTTCGGCGCTAACCGGTGTTTGGTCGGAAACACGAAAAGTTAAGGTCCGGTTAAAGACCAACCGTCCCGGTTAGTGCAATGGCGCACCCCCCCCCCCGCCATTAAAGAAAGTTAAGGGGCGGTTAAGTTCGGTTGATGAATGAGATATGGTGACGTCACGAAGTTGGAGCGCGCCTCTTAAAATTCACGCTGCTTTGGAGTCCCGCATCCTTCTTTCTTTCTCGGACACTCATCATTGATCGCACAGTTTCTCTAAGATGGATTCGCAGCAGCAGTGCACCGTCCCTGCCACGCAATTTTCGACTGATCTTCCTGAGTCAACCAGCAGCGGCCAGAAGTGGAATAAACGCTGAAATCAGCGTCTGAATCGCGAGGGAGTGCTGCAGAGCGCATTTGCCACGTTGACCCATTTTGAACTGACCTGGTCAGGTGCAAAAGACTGCTTAACTGGTGGAACGTTTCCAACCATCTTCCCGAAAGTTAAGGCCCGGTTAGAGGTCGAGTCTAAACCCTCCGAAACACAATCCTTAACCGGACCCTTAACTGGTTGGAAACAAGCTGTCAAGGGCTGGATTGCCCTCTGGGATTTAAATTGTGTGACCATCGGTTATCGCCATGGAAGCTGCCAGGTAGGGGGACTCTCAGGCCGTCGAATTTGAACACTAACAGAAACAACCGAACAGACATCCTGATAAGTCAACCTGTAGGCTCTGTCGAAGCAGTTCTAACGTCTTCAAGTCCCTCATCCCTTCTCGAGGGATCATTCAGCGCTAACGCTCCTAAGCCCCGCCCCTGCCCCAGCCCCGCCCCGCCCCTGCTGTCGCCATTTCGTCACTGCTCTAGTCTGATAGTCTCCTCCCCCCGCACCAAACGAAAGTTTGTTTGCTTCTGAATCGACCAGTCGAGTAGTCAAACCTGCCGAATTGCTGAAAACTTCAAGTTTCTAAACTACTCCTTTTCCCCTGTGCAGTCCTCCTCCCACTCCTCCTCCATCGCCTGCTGCTCCTCCTCGCTCCTCCTCCGCGCTCCTCCTCCTCATGATGAATGCCCTCCGGCCTCCCGTTCCACGTTCCTTGTTTGCACTCGCCTTTTGCTCATTTGCTCTCGTTCGTTGTTGCCCGCGTGGAATCGAACCGAGAAGGAAGCTGGATGAAGGGGTGGGACAGGCCGGGGCGCATGTGATGGCCGGCGGGTAGGGGGGGGGGGGGGGGGGGGGGGGGCATGCGACCACGCTTTGCCTCTGCCTGGATGCTGTCTCCATAGTCGGCTTGACTGTCTTGTATACCGTGAACCGAGCGTCAGCCTAAGCGATTCGACGCAGTTGCTCGAGTCGTTTCTGCCTACTACGCGCTATCCTAAACTCCTGATCCGATCGTTCCAGCCCTCTACTCCAGAGCGCAGAAAATAGCGCACAAAAAGCGCAGAAAAACAAATATCAGAAGAGTGAAGAAAGCGCAGTTTTTTCTTCTGAGGAGCGCTTTTCTTTCACCGCGCTGTAGTTTTTGGGGGCTGTGAGCTCACCGCGCAGTTTTATTTTGGAGCTGTGCGCTTAAGCGCTGGTCAATTTGGCC
Source organism: Chlamydomonas sp. ICE-L (assembly GCA_013435795.1). Taxonomy (NCBI): domain Eukaryota; kingdom Viridiplantae; phylum Chlorophyta; class Chlorophyceae; order Chlamydomonadales; family Chlamydomonadaceae; genus Chlamydomonas; species Chlamydomonas sp. ICE-L. The sequence goes on along the minus strand of JACBWV010000610.1, from coordinate 158,544,913 downwards.
ATAAGTAGTACCCTGGCTTTAACTATGGAGTTCGATGACCTAGTTTACATTAGCCTTAAACCACTAAGCTTGTTTAAGTGCACACGCTAAACCATATTGAAAGATTCCAGGGTTAAGGATGTGAAACTGGCCTTCAACAAACTAGAACATCTCAAACGAGTCCAAGGTTAGGGACATTAAACAACCTATATCGTTTCAATTAAGGGCACCTGAAGGTGCGTCACGAATGCAATTATCAGAGTTCTGGATTGATTTGATTTTAATCAATTACAATTTAATTTAATACAATGTAATTTGAGTTATTTTAATTTAACCAAATTGACTTGCATTTATTTACGTGAACTTAATGCATTTAATTCATTTGCATTATATTCATTTGGATTGGATTTATTTGAATTCAATTGAGATATGTTGTAGCATTGTTATCTACAAAGTAACGAAAAGGGGACCATTTTCAGGGTTGCTGATTTTTAAGCAGTATTGATCGTGCCTGGACTGTTAAGCAATGCATATGTGTAGACCGGCTTTATTTGTAAGAATTTGATGCACACAAAATGAGATAAATCAGAGGTCTGGTTGATTTTAGGGATTGTTTGCCAGGTATTGCATGTTTGGGCCCAGCCTAGACGTGAAAGGTACCTACCATTCCGGCAGTTCGCGGCGTCCAGGCGGCCACGCTGGCGAATGTTGGCTCCACGTCTCCTGTCCACCAGCCAGGCCGCCTCCGATCTCAGTCTGTGCGCAAGCACCAAGGTCAGCGGAAACGCCAAAAAGTTGAGTGGACGCGTTAAAGGTATTTCACTCGCGGAAACAAGGGTATGCCGCAATGCGGGGGGAATTCGGTTGAGATCCGTGAAGACGACTGTTGGCGCGGCCTTAGTTGGCGTGGCTTCATCCTCGTGGGCCCACCCCACCCATGGAGGTGGGGGTGAAGTCCGTGCTAATTATAGCCCTAGTGTCCAAGGGGAAGGTTTCATGGATGTGTATGCTTCGATGTTTTCGCCTCGGATTTTTGAGAACATTTATAAACCGGTTACATATTCCCCAAAATATGTATACCGATGTGTCAGGCCAGATAGAATTAATAGAACTCGTTTACGATGATCACCATTTGGTATCAAGCTCACCTTTCGCCCAAGAGGCTCGGAAACACAATAACAAAATCGTCAGTTGTCAACAGTCTCTGGTGCGCATCTTCTTCGATCAAATTCCTCAAGCCCTGGTTTCCTTGCATTATCCTGCCAGCATCCCACAGGTCATCATCCAGATCCTTATGTCCGCCAAGTTCCCGAAGGCCATGTACACCAAGTTCCGAGGGATTTTGGTTTGCCCCTGCCAGGAGCTGTCCTAACCCTATGAGGGACGCTGCGCTGCTGGGTCCCAGCAGGAGTGCAAGTAGAAAGACGCAGAAGACATTCAGAGGCGAGGGGGGCATGCTAGACGAGGTGCAGGCGAAGCTTGCCATTCAAGCACTCGGTCGGTCCAGGATTTTTCAGATCGGCAGTTTGATTTGGATTTATCAACGTCAGATATAAGTTATCCGTATATCTGACGTCGATCCATCCAATAATATCATATACCGAGGGATTTCGTTCTTCGAAGGCTGGCCCTGCACGGGTCTTGTTCAGCGTGACGCACTTGCCGAATCGAGGCATGCCGCAGGGAACAATTATTCTTCCTATAAACTGTTGAACAGTTACACTAAAATTACACTAAAAATAAAGAAGAAGAATTGTTCCCTGCGTCCTGCCTCGATTCGGCAAGTGCGTCACGCTCATGGGGTCACGCTGAACTAGACCCGTGCAGGGCCAGCCTTCGAAGAACGAAATCCCTCGGTATATGATATTATTGGATGAATCGACGTCAGATATATCTTTTATCTGATGTTGATCAATCCAATCGAACTGCCGAAGTGCCGATCTGAACAATCCTGGACCGACCAAGTGCTTGAATGGAAGCTTCCCCTCCACCTCGTCTAGCATGTCCCCCTCGCCTCTGAATGTCTTCTGCGTCTTTCTACTTGCACTCCTGCTAGGCCCCAGCAGCGCAGAGCCCCTCATGGGGGTGGGACAGCTCCTGGCAGGGGCAAACCGAAATCCCTCAGAACTTGGTGAAGATGGCCTTGAGGAACTTGGTGGACATAAGGATCAAGGAAACCAGGGCGTGAGGAATTTGATCGAAGGAGCTGCGCACCAAGGACCGTTAACAAAAGGAGATTTTGTCATTGTGTTTTCGAGCGTCATGGGGGAAAGGTGAGCTGGATACCGTATGGTGACCATTGTAAAAGAGCTCTATCTGGCCTGGCACTTCGGTCCATACGTTTGGGAATCTAAATGTTTCCAAAAATCCGAGGAGAAAACATATAAGCATCAAAATCAATCAAACCCACCCGTTAGACAGTTGGGCTATAATTAGCACGGACTTAACCCACGCCTCATCCTCACCTCCATGGGTGAAGTGGGCCCATGAAGATGAAGCCACGCCAACTAAGGCCACGCCAACAGTTGTCTTCACGGATCTCAACCGAATTCCCCACGCATTGCGGAATACCGTGCCCTTGTTTCCGCGAGTGAAATACCTTTAATGCGTCCACTCAACTGCCTGGCGTTTCCGCTGACCTTGGTGCTTGTGCACATACCGAAATCGGAGGTGGACAGGTGGACAGGAGACGCGGAGACAACATTCGCCAGTGTGGCCGCTTGGACGCCGCGAACTACCGGAACGGTTAGTACTTACGTACAGTTCACGCCTGGGCTGGGCCCAAACATGCAATACCTCGTTAAAATCCCCTAAAATCAACCAGACCTCTGATTTATCTCATTTTGTGTGCATCAAATTCTTAAAAACAAAGCCGGCCTACACATATTCATTGCATTACAGTCCAGATAAGATCAATACTGCTTGAAAATCAACTTGAACTTGGTTACAAATCAACAACTCTGATGAAAAAACAACCCTGAAAATGGCCCCCTTTTCGTAATTTCGATACTTAGTAGTCAACAATGCTACAACGTCCATCGATTCAATTCAATTAAAATAAATCCAATTCAAATGAGTATAAATTAAAATAATTAAATGCAGCTCGATTAAATGCATTCAATTCACGTAAATGCAAGTCAATTTGGTTAAATTAAATTATAATAACTTCAAATTAAATTGTATTAAATTATAATAACTTCAAATTAAATTGTATTAAATTAAATTATAATTGATTAAAATCAAACTAATTCAGAACTCTGATAATTTCATTCGGGCGCCCTTCATTGAAAATACGCAGGTCGTTTAAGGTCCCTTGGACTCGTTTAAGATGTTATAGCGTGTTGAAGGCCAGTTTTACGTCCTAAACCCTGTTCGTTCAATATGGTTTAGCGTGGGCACAAAAACACGTGTGATGGTGTTAGGCTCGTGTAACTGAGGCCATTGAACTCCGTAGTTACAGCCCGTTAGAGTAACCAAGGTCGTTAAACTCCCTGGTTTAGTGGGCAATATAGGATTTAGGGGGGCGGGTAGGGTTTGGGGTTCCCTCAGGCCAGGGTAAATTTGCGATTATCTCGGTCACGATTTATTCGGACAGTCAGATGTTACATGCGTGACTTGTTTGGCCATGTATGTTTATATGTATGTTACAGGCCAAGGGTAGGCCAAGTAGGCTAAAGAGACTTGCCCAACCGTGACAGGAAGGGCTAACAAGAAAAAGCATTGATGAGCTGAAATCCAAACAAATAATTGTAACAGATGACCGATACATGCATGGGTTGAGTAGCATGGTCAACCTGTCAACTACCGGTATCTTACAAGCAACTAAACGTACTGATGAAGAGGCGACGTACAATGGACTCTCAATGCTGCTCACCTTCTTCCAATTCCAAGTCCCCCCTCCTTTTTTTGTATGGCCCACCCCACCCCACCCCACCCCCCCTCCCTCACTCTCTTGTAATCTCTCCCCCCTTCCCAACCCCATCTACACATACATATCCCCTGTAGGATGCTGCTAGCGCATGCCACACGGTCGTGGCGGCAAGGCATCAGGACCTTGATTGCAATCAATGGATCAGACGAAGACGCCAAGAAACTGACCGATAAGTATTCTGAAGAGCACAATGAGTTCTACGTCGCTGCTCCTGATGATGGGGAGGGTTACTGGGGAAGGCGCCACAGCCATTATGCTGGAGACCCTCGCGCAGCCTACGCCCCTGTCCTAGCACATAGGTAGGGGTTTGGAGGATGAGATAGGGGCGTGGAGTGTTGTTGGAGTACGAGGGAGGGGCATGGATTGTCGTGGGAGTATGTGAGAGGGGGGGGGGGGGGGGGGGGGGGGATATTGTGGGAGGGCCTACCCCTGAACTGTAACATACATATATACATACACACATGTTATGCTGCATGGATAATTCATACACTATGTTAGCCACCAGCTGCTCTTACCATTATCTTTTCACTTCCTGGGTTGGGAAGCTGCCTAAAACCTAAATTTTGCATCCCTCCAAGCAAGCTATGGTACTGCACATTTTATGATGCTTGTATACTGTCAGAATGGTGAACTACAGGCACGCGGATGCTATATCAGCATCTAGATCTAGATGCCGATATAGCATCCGTGTGCCTGTAGTTCACCATTCTGACATATACTCCTCACACTCTATTTGCCACCAGGTGTTCTCACCAATCTCTCACCCCCCCCACACACACCTCCATCCACCCTTGACCCACCCCACCATATATGGTATATACCCCACCCGCACCCACCCACCCCCTTGTGCTTGTTACAGGTACTTCAAGGGCAACTACAAGTGGATGTTGACTGGTGAGCGTGATGGAGGCTGGTGATGTTAAGCATGTTATGTTGTGTTCTGCTGTGTTGTGCTGTGTTGCGGTTAGCGTGGTATTGGATATTCTACACATGTTTACTCTGCCTGCACACGACGAGCATCCTGGAGGCTGATAAATAGGGAACGGCAAATCATATGATGTTGACCAAAGACGAGTATGATATCATATGATATCATACAAAAATCATATGATTTAATATCATATGATATGGTGCCCCGGGCCAAAGTTACCTAGTCAGACCGCCGGCATCATATGATATCATATGATGACATGATATCTAGGGAGAGGCATCGATCTATATAGAGATAGATCTATATTGGCGAAGCTGGATTTTTGAAAATCGGCATAGGGCACCTTACAAAAATCAAAATCTGGTTTTACAATTATGGCATAATGCACCATATCATAATGCAGGCGCTTCGACTGGATTTCCCGGTGTCTATCTGATGTAACTGTATATGTTGTAGATATCCACAATATATATATTTGCTATATGTAGATCTATATAGATCTATATTTTTGAGCAATATAGATCTATTTGCCACCCCCTAATGATATCATATGATATCATATTGCCAATCCCTACTGATATACCATGCATTCAAACCAACCAGCAACCAACTGGCCTCCCCCTTTGTTGCAGGAGATGATGACACCCTCTTCTTCCCTCATGCGGTCAAGACACTCCTGAAGGATTACGATCACAACACTATACATGCCATCTCTGGTGAGTTTTCGAATGGGACAGGGTGCAGTAGAGTGCTAGAGTGATAGGGTTCTTTCCACCAGCTGCACCCCCCTCCTCAAATGGAGAAGGGTGCAGTAGAGTGCTAGAGTGAGAGGGTGATTCCACCAGCTGCACCGCTTCCTCAAATGAGGCAGGGTTTATAAGAGTGATAGGGTGATGGTGCCATCTCCAGTGAGTCCATAAGGGTGGGGCAGGGTGTAGAAGAGTGATAGGGTGATGGTGCCATCTCTGGTGGGTCCACAAGTGGGGCAGGGTGTCGAAGAGTCATAGAGTGAAAGTAAGGGTGCTATTGTAGTAGGGTGGTAAGGTGCTAGGATGCTATATTGCTTTATTGGGAGGATGATATATAAGTGTTATGATGGTCCAGTGTTAGGATGCTAGGGTGCTGGAGTACTAGGGTTCTAAATCGATAGGGTGCTAGGGTGTAACATACCCTACCAGGGTCTCACAAGCGCTGCGTGCACGAACAAACAACACTGAAAGGGCTAGAGTACTAGGGTGCTGGGGAAGGATCTACTAGAGTTCTAGACAGATAGGCATCCATCCCCACCCCCTATCCTCCATCCCTCAACCTTCACCCCCCATCACCCCAATTACTAAGCCCCTATCCCTTTTCCCAGACCGTACCGAGCGCGCAACCTGCGTCCCGTGCTTCTTCGATCGTAACAACCCACCAACTGGGGACCTGAGGGGGTTGGGTCCCCCCCTGACCAAGCCACTGGATGCGAGTATTCAGATCACCAACGCATGCCCCTTTTGCAAATCATCTATGGAGTCCCCGGAGTGGTTGGCCGCTGGGTGGTCATCCTCTGGGTTGTATGGCGGAGCAGGTCTGATCCTCAGCAAGGCCGCTATGGACCACGTAACTGCAGAGAAGGATCAGTGGCTTAACTGCATCATTAATAGCGAGGTGTGCATTGGGGGTGGGGGGGTGGGGGGGTGGGGGGGGGGACTTAAGGCCCTTATTATTAGACGCTGGCTCGTTGCAGCGGAAGCAACACTGCTCTACTAGGCACCTTTGAAACGTGTTGTGTGTGTGGTTGGCCAGATGCCGACTTCCATTTGTACTTCCCACATGCCCTCCATAGGCCGGCGACTGGGCCTTGAGGTTTTGTAAGCGTCACAGGGACCATGACTGGGCCTCCAACTGGAAACTCACACAATTCATGCTTGGGAATTCTGAGGATGCCATTATGTGTCCCATTATGTAAATACCCATAAATCCATATCTAAATTGTATCGCCGTACCTCCTATTTCTATTTTACCGGGGGGGGGGGGGGGGGGGGGGGGGGGGGGTCAGCCCTCCTCAGGTTTTTAGGAATGACAGGTCCAATGTTTTTACTCCTGTGCTAGCTAATAAATCATATTACACGAGTTTTTACTAAATTAATAATTATAGCTATATAAGAGTACATGCAATATATAATATATATAATCTTCTATACATGTAATATGTGTCATAATATATATTACATTTACATACACAATACATGTATATTATGTATACACATGTAATAAATACAATAATCTTTAATAAAATATATTATAAGTACATATATTATATGTGATATTTAACCATTACAACTAATCATGTATACCTGCTAGATAATAGTATTATATACACTGCTAGATACTATTATTATTATAACATCACCATCGTCCTGTAATAGCCGTCGGTACAGTACTTCCTGACGAGTGAAAAAATAAAATTACCACTTGCTCCTCTTCTTATAAAACGAGAGCGTCGCCACAAGCCGGCTCACACCAGTGATTTTGTTTTCAAATCTGAAAGTAGGTTTTTTCTACCTTCACGGTTCTAGGCCTCCACCAGGGACAGCGTTGTAGTGCTTTCATACCTTTATATAGCTTTTTAGGGCCATCTATGGGCCTTTTCTATACTTTTGTGTAGCAACAATTTTGCCAAAACGGGGTCAAAACTGACGATCGCTATTTATAGCGGGAAAGCAAATCCCTGGCTCGCACGTGTGCTCTTCATTCGCAATGGCAACGTAACATGCCCTGCCATTGCGATGTCTGATTATAATTATAATTATTTTAGTTGTTGTTGTCTCGATTGTTGTTATTATTATTATTATCATTGCCATAGTACCACCGGTGATTTGACTTTCTTGAGACCTTTGCGGCCAGTCTGACTTGCTGAGCATTCTCACCCTTGCTCTGCTCACCCCATGTCTACAGCCTCTTTCAACTGCATCAAGAAGCCTGTCACTGCACATTTATCATATATTGCAAGCATGCGACCAAGTTGAATACCTATGCCAATATAAAAACCCAACTCAACACAACACCAAACCCAACCAAACCAAACACAAAACCAACAACACCCAACACAACACACAGCTCACACCACACAAAACGCAAAACAACACATCTCCACACAATACCCAACCTTCTCCTTACAGGGGCAAGGGGGGGACTGCTTACTGTCCACCTGCCTGCGGAGCGCTGGTGTGGCATTCATCAATCCTGGCTATGCCTATGCCTATGGATTCAATTATTACGATGTATTCCTGGCTGATTGGACACAGTTGGACATGGAATCCCACCACAAAAGGCCACTAGGTTTCCAACACAACACACAACACTACACCCTAACTTCTCTTTGCAGGGTCTAGGGGGGGACCGCTTGCTGCCCACGTGCTTGTGGAGCGCTGGTGTGTCATTCACCAACCCTGGCTATGCCTATGCCTTTGGATTGAATTATTATACTGTATTCAAGGCTGATTGGACACAGTCGGATATGGAATCCCACCACAAAACGCCCCTAGCGAAGCTGGTTTCCAACACATCACACAACACTAACTTCTCTTTGCAAGGGCGAGGGGGGGACCGCTTGCTGTCCATGTGCTTGTGGAGTGCTGGTGTGTCATTCACCAACCCTGGCTATGCCCATGCCTATGCCTATGGATTCAATTATTACAATATATTCCTGGCTGATTGGACACAGTTGGATATGGAATCCCACCACAAAACGCCACCAGTGAAGCGGGTTTCCACCACAACACACAACACTACACACTAACTTCTCCTTGCAGGGGCAAGGGTGGGACCACTTGCTGTCCACGTGCTTGTGGAGCGCTGGTGTGTCATTCACCAACCCTGGCTATGCCTATGCCTATGGATACAATTATTATACTGTATTCAAGGCTGATTGGACACAGTCGGATATGGAGTCCCACTTCAAAACGCCACTGCAAACTCTGGTTTCCGACACTTGTGACTACAATTGCAAGTGGCGCATTAGAAACCAGGTGAGTGGGTTTAGGTTTTAGGGTTTGGGGTTTTAACCTACCTTCCCCCTACCAAGATAACAACCTATGTAAAGCTTAGAATGTGTTACAAGGGCCGCCATGGACAGCATCTAAATGGCGGGGAAGAAGTCGTACCGGAGGGTTCCATTCCATGGGGACCCTGCCAGGCAGTACAGAATATGAATCACGAGGCATAGCTAGTCATATCATAACAACCTACCTTTCCTCCCCCTAGTGCACATAGGTGTCTCGCCTTGTTAAGGTACAAGGCATCTACTCTTCCACAATAGGAACTAGTTTCCCCACCAGATAACAAGCTACCCTCCCTCCCCCTAGTGCACTAAGGTGTCTCGCCTTGTTAAGGTATAAGGCATCTACTCTTCCACTATTGGAACTAGTTTCCCCACCAGATGTCCTAGCTAAGCTACCTTTCCTTCCCTTAGTGCATATAGGTGTCTCGTCATGTTAAGGTGAAAGGCATCTGCTCTTCCACAATAGGAACTAGTTTCCCCACCAGATAACAAGCTACCCTCCCTCCCCCTAGTGCACATAGGTGTTGCGTCATCTTAACTTACAAGGCATCTACTTTTCCACAATAGGAACTAGTTTCCCCACCAGATAACAAGCTACCTTCCCCCCCCCCCCCCCCCCCCCCCACTTGTGCATATAGCTAACTCGCCATGTGAAGGTACACAGCATCTACTCTTCCACAGTAGGAAATAGTTTCCCCACCAGATAACAAGCTACCTTCCCTCCACCTAGTGCACATAGGTGTCTCGTCATGTTAAGGTACAAGGCATCTGCTCTCCCACAATAGGAACTACTTTCCCCATCAGATAACAAGCTACCCTCCCTCCACCTAGTGCACTTAGGTGTCTCGCCTTGTTAAGGTACAAGGCATCTACTCTTCCACAATAGGAACTAGTTTCCCCACCAGATAACAAGCTACCCCCCCTCCACCTAGTGCACATAGGTGTTGCGTCATCTTAACTTACAAGGCATCTACTTTTCCACAATAGGAACTAGTTTCCCCACCAGATAACAAGCTACCTTTCCCCCCCCACACACTTGTGCATATAGCTACCTCGCCATGTGAAGGTACACAGCATCTACTCTTCCACAGTAGGAAATAGTTTCCCCACCAGATAACAAGCTACCTTCCCTCCACCTAGTGCACGTAGGTGTCTTGTCATGTTAAGGTACAAGGCATCTGCTCTCCCACAATAGGAACTAGTTTCCCCACCAGATAACAAGCTACCTTCCCTCCACCTAGTGCACATAGGTGTCTCGTCATGTTAAGGTACAAGGCATCTGCTCTCCCACAATAGGAACTAGTTTCCCCACCAGATAACAAGCTACCTTCCATCCACCTAGTGCACCTAGGTGTCTCGTCATGTTAAGGTACAAGGCATCTGCTCTCCCACAATAGGAACTAGTTTCCCCACCAGATAACAAGCTACCTTCCCTCCACCTAGTGCACATAGGTGTCTCGTCATGTTAAGGTACAAGGCATCTGCTCTCCCACAATAGGAACTAGTTTCCCCACCAGATAACAAGCTACCTTCCCTCCACCTAGTGCACATAGGTGTCTCGCCTTGTTAAGGTACAAGGCATCTGCTCTCCCACAATAGGAACTAGTTTCCCCACCAGATAACAAGCTACCTTCCCTCCACCTAGTGCACATGGGTGGCTCGTCATGTTAAGGTACAAGGCATCTGCTCTCCCACAATGGGAACTAGTTTCCCCACCAGAAAACAAGCTACCTTCCCTCCACCTAGTGCACATAGGTGTCTCGTCATGTTAAGGTACAAGGCATCTGCTCTCCCACAATAGGAACTAGTTTCCCCACCAGATAACAAGCTACCTTCCCTCCCCCTAGTGCACTTAGGTGTCTCGCCTTGTTAAGGTACAAGGCATCTACTCTACCACAATAGGAACTAGTTTCCCCACCAGATAACAAGCTACCTTCCCCTCCCCCACACTTGTGCATATAGCTACCTCGCCAAGTGAAGGTACACAGCATCTGCTCTCTCACAATAGGAACTAGTTTCCCCACCAGATAACAAGCTACCTTCCCTCCACCTAGTGCACATAGGTGTCTCGTCATGTTAAGGTACAAGGCATCTGCTCTCCCACAATAGGAACTAGTTTCCCCACCAGATAACAAGCTACCTTCCCTCCACCTAGTGCACTTAGGTGTCTCGTCATGTTAAGGTACAAGGCATCTGCTATCCCACAATAGGAACTAGTTTCCCCACCAGATAACAAGCTACCTTCCCTCCACCTAGTGCACCTAGGTGTCTCGTCATGTAAAGGTACAAGGCATCTGCTCTCCCACAATAGGAACTAGTTTCCCCACCAGATAACAAGCTACCTTCCCTCCACCTAGAGCAAATAGGTGTCTCGTCATGTCTAGGTACAAGGCATCTGCTCTCCCACAATAGGAACTAGTTTCCCCACCAGATAACAAGCTACCTTCCCTCCACCTCGTGCACATAGGTGTCTCGTCATGTTAAGGTACAAGGCATCTGCTCTCCCACAATAGGAACTAGTTTCCCCACCAGATAACAAGCTACCTTACCTCCACCTAGTGCACATAGGTGTCTCGTCATGTTAAGGTACAAGGCATCTGCTCTCCCACAATAGGAACTAGTTTCCCCACCAGATAACAAGCTACCTTCCCTCCACCTAGTGCACATAGGTGTCTCGTCATGTTAAGGTACAAGGCATCTGCTCTCCCACAATAGGAACTAGTTTCCCCACCAGATAACAAGCTACCCTCCCTCCCCCTAGTGCACTTAGGTGTCTCGCCTTGTTAAGGTACAAGGCATCTACTCTCCCACAATAGGAACTAGTTTCCCCACCAGATAACAAGCTACCCTCCCTCCCCCTAGTGCACATAGGTGTTGCGTCATCTTAACTAACCAGATCTACTTTTCCACAATAGGAACTAGTTTCCCCACCAGATAACAAGCTACCTTCCCCCCCCCCACACTTGTGCATATAGCTACCTCGCCATGTGAAGGTACACAGCATCTGCTCTCCCTGAATAGGAACTAATTTCCCCACCAGATAACAAGCTACCTTCCCTCCACCTAGTGCACATAGGTGTCTCGTCATGTTAAGGTACAAGGCATCTGCTCTCCCACAATAGGAACTAGTTTCCCCACCAGATAACAAGCTACCTTCCCTCCACCTAGTGCACATAGGTGTCTCGTCATGTTAAGGTACAAGGCATCTGTTCTCCCACAGTAGGAAATAGTTTCCCCACCAGATAACAAGCTACCTTCCCTCCACCTAGTGCACATAGGTGTCTCGTCATGTTAAGGTACAAGGCATCTGCTCTCCCACAATAGGAACTAGTTTCCCCACCAGATAACAAGCTACCTTCCCTCCACCTAGTGCACATAGGTGTCTCGTCATGTTAAGGTACAAGGCATCTGCTCTCCCACAATAGGAACTAGTTTCCCCACCAGATAACAAGCTACCTTCCCTCCACCTAGTGCACCTAGGTGTCTCGTCATGTTAAGGTACAAGGCATCTGCTCTCCCACAATAGGAACTAGTTTCCCCACCAGATAACAAGCTACCTTCCCTCCACCTAGTGCACATAGGTGTCTCGTCATGTTAAGGTACAAGGCATCTGCTCTCCCACAATAGGAACTAGTTTCCCCACCAGATAACAAGCTACCCTCCCTCCCCCTAGTGCACTTAGGTGTCTCGCCTTGTTAAGGTACAAGGCATCTACTCTTCCACAATAGGAACTAGTTTCCCACAGATTAACAAGCAACCCCCTCCTCCCACTAGTGCACATAGGTGTTTTGCGTCATCTTAAACTAACAAGGCATCTACTTTCCCAATTAGAACTAAGTTTCCCCACCAGATAACAAGCTACCTTCCCCCCCCACACTTGTGCATATAGCTACCTCGCCATGTGAAGGTACACAGCATCTGCTCTCCCACAATAGGAACTAGTTTCCCCACCAGATAACAAGCTACCTTAGCTAACCTTCCCTCCACCTAGTGGTCACTGGTGTCCGCGTCATGTTAAGGTACAAGGCAATCTGCTCTCTCCCACAATAGACCTGTTTTCCCCCACCCAGATAACAATCTACCTTCCCTCCACCTATGCACTAGGTGTCTCGTCAATGTTAAGGTACAAGGCATCTGCTCTCTCGCCCACAAAGGAACATTTCCCTCCCCACAGATAACAAGCGACCTTCCCTCCACCTAGTGCACATAGGTGTCTCGCCTTGTTTAAGGTACACAGGCATCTGCTCTCCCATAATAGGAACTTGTTTCCCCACAGCTAACAAGCTACCTTCCCTCCACCTAGTCACATGGGTGGGGCTCGTCATGTTAGGTACAAGGCATCTGCTCTCCCACAATGGGGAACTAGTTTCCCCCACCAGAAAACAAGCTACCTTCCCTCCACCTAGGCACATAGGTTCTCTTCAATGTAAGGTACAGGCATCTGCTCTCCCACAATAGGGAACTAGTTCCCCCCTCCCCCACCAATAACAAAGCTACCTTCCCTCCCCCTAGTGCACTTGGTGTTCGGCCTTGTTAAGGTACAAGCATCTACTCTCCACAATGGAATTTTCCCACCAATCCAAGCTACCTCACCTCCCCCACACTGTGCATATAGCTACCATCGCCGTGAGGTACACACAGCATCTGCTCCTCTCACAATAGGAACCTAGTTTCCCCTCAGATAACAAGCTACTTTCCCTCCCTAGTGCACATAGGTGTCCTCGTCATGTTAAGGTACAAGGCATCTGCTCTCCCACAATAGGAACTAGTTTTCCCCACCAATACAAGCTAACCTCCTCCACCTAGTGCACATGGTGGTCCTCGTCATGTTTAAGGTACAAGGCCTCTGCTATCCCACAATAGGAACTATTTTCCTTCCCCACCAGATAACAGCTACCTTCCCTCCACCTATGCACCTAGGTGTCTCGTCATGTAAAATGTACACGCATCTGCCTCTCCACAATAGGAACTGTTTCCCCACCAGATAACAACTACCTTCCTCCACCTAGAGCAATGTGTCTCGTCATGTCTAGGTAAAGGCATCTTCTCTCCCACACTGGAAACTAGTTTCCCATCCTATATAACAAGCTACCTCCCCCACCCCGTGCAGTCAAGTGTCTCGTCATGTTAGGCAGGCAATCTGCTCTCCCACATAGGAACTAGTTTCCCCACCAGATAACAAGCTACCTTCCCCTCCCCTAGTGCACATAGGTGTCTCGTCATGTAAGGTACAAGGCATCTGCTCTCCCACAATAGGAACTAGTTTCCCCACCAGATAACAAGCTACCTTCCCTCCACCTAGTGCACATAGGTGTCTCGTCATGTTAAGGTACAAGGCATCTGCTCTCCCACAATAGGAACTAGTTTCCCCACCAGATAACAAGCTACCCTCCCTCCCCCTAGTGCACTTAGGTGTCTCGCCTTGTTAAGGTACAAGGCATCTACTCTTCCACAATAGGAACTAGTTTCCCCACCAGATAACAAGCTACCCTCCCTCCCCCTAGTGCACATAGGTGTTGCGTCATCTTAACTAACAAGGCATCTACTTTTCCACAATAGGAACTAGTTTCCCCACCAGATAACAAGCTACCTTCCCCCCCCCCACACTTGTGCATATAGCTACCTCGCCATGTGAAGGTACACAGCAGGGTCTGGGGGGCTCTCCCTGAAATAGGAACTATTTCCCCACCAGATACCAAGCTAACCTTCCCTCCACCTATGCACATCGGTGTCTCGTCTTCAGGTACAAGCTCTCTGCTCTCCCACAATAGGAACTAGTTTTCCCACAATACAACTACCTTCCCTCCACTGTGCACATAGGTGTCCTCGTCATGTTAAGTACAAGGCCATCTGTTCTCCCACAGTAGGAAATAGTTTCCCCACCAGATAACCAACCCCTTCCCTCCACCTATGCACTAGGTGTCTCGTCATGTGTAAGGTACAAGGCATCTGCTTCCCCCCCCATAGGAACTAGTTTCCCCACCAGATAACAAGCTACCTTCCCTCCACCTAGTGCCCAATAGTGTCTCGTCATGGTTAAGGTACAAGCTCTGCTCTCCCACAATGAACTGTTTTTCCCCACCAGATACAAGCTACCTTCCCTCCCACCTAGTGCATCCTAGGTGTTCGTCTGTTAAGGTACAGGCATCTGCTCTCCCACATTGGACTAGTTTCCCCCCAGAAAATACCAAGCTACCTCCTCCTCCCCTAGTCACAGAGTTGTCCTCGTCATGTTAAGTACAGCATCTGCTCTCCCACATAGGAACTAGTTTCCCCCACCAGATCACAGCACCCTCCCTCCCCCCCGTGCACTTAGTGTCTCGCCTTGTTAGGACAAGGCAATCTACTCTTCCACAATAGGAACTAGTTTCCCACCAGATAACAAGCTACCCTCCCTCCCTCCCCCTAGTGCACATAGGTGTGTGCGTCATCTTAAACTACAAGGCATCTACCTTTTTTCCACAAAGGAACTAGTTTCCCCACCAGATAACACAATACCTTCCCCCCCCCCCAACACACTTGTGCATATACTACACTCGCCATGTTAAGGTACACCCATCTGCTCTCCTCGCACAATAGAACTAGTTTCCCCACCATATAACAAGCTAACCTTCCCCCACCTAGTGCCATATGTTGGTCCTCGTCATGTTAAGGTACAGGCATCTGCTTCTCCCACAATAGGAACTAGTTTCCCACCAGATAACAATCTCTACCTTCCCTCCACCTAGTTCCATAGGTTTCCTCTTCATGTTAAGGTACACAATGCCTCTGCTCTCCCACAATAGGACTAGTTTTTGCCCCACCAGATAACAAGCTACCCTCCCTCCACCTAGTCACATAGGTTGTCTCGGCCTTGTTAAGTACAGGCATCTGCCTCTCCTCTCCCCAATAGTAACTAGTTTCCTCCTCCCCCACCAGATCACAAGCGACCTTCCCTCACCTCGTGCACATGGGTGGCTCGTCATGTTAAGGTACAAGGCATCTGCTCTCCCACAATGGGAACTAGTTTCCCCACCAGAAAACAAGCTACCTTCCCTCCACCTAGTGCACATAGGTGTCTCGTCATGTTAAGGTACAAGGCATCTGCTCTCCCAGCATATAACTAGTTTCCCACCAGATAACAGCTACCTTCCCTCCCCCGAGTGGCACTTAGTGTCTCGCCTTGTTAAAGGTACAAGGCATCTACTCTACACAATAGGAACTAGTTTCCCCACCAGATACAAGCTAACCTTCCCCTCCCCCACACGTGTGCATATAACTACCCCTCTGCCCAAGTGAAGGGACAAAGCATCTGCTCTCTCACAATAGGAAACTAGTTTCCCACCAGATACAAGCTACCTTCCCTCCACCTAGTGGCACCTAGTGTCTCGTCATGTTAAGGTACGAGGCCATCTGGCTCTCCCACAATAGGAACTAGTTTTCCCCACCAGATAACATCTACCTTCCCTCCACCTAGTGCACATAGGTGTCTCGTCAGGTTAAGAATGTACAGCATCTGCTCTCCCACAATAGGAACTAGTTTCCCCACCAGATAACAAGCTACCTTCCCTCCACCTAGTGCACCTAGGTGTCTCGTCATGTCAGGTACAAGGCATCTGCTCTCCCACAATAGGAACTAGTTTCCCCACCAATAACAACTACTCCCTCCACCTAGAGCAAATAGGGTGGTCTTCGTCATGTCTAGGTCAAGGCATCTTGCTCTCCCACAATGAACTAGTTTCCCCACCAGATAACAAGCTACCTTCCCTCCACCTAGTGCACATAGGTGTCTCGTCATGTTAAGGTACAAGGCATCTGCTCTCCCACAATAGGAACTAGTTTCCCCACCAGATAACAACTCTTCCCTCCACCTATGCACATAGGTGTCTCGTCATGTTAAGGTACAAGGCATCTGCTCTCCCACAATAGGAACTAGTTTCCCCACCAGATAACAGCTACCTTCCCTCCACCTAGTGCACATAGGTGTCTCGTCATGTTAAGGTACAAGGCATCTGCTCTCCCACCTAGGACTAATTTCCTTCCCCAACCAATTAACAAGCTAACCCTGTCCTCCCCCAGTCGCACTTATGTTCTCGCCTTTTTAAGGTAAAAGGCATCTACTCTCCCCTAAAAAAAACAATAGAACTATTGTTCCCCACCAGATAACAAGCTACCCCCTCCCCTAGTGCACATAGTGTTGCGTCACTTAACTAACCAGGATCTACTTTTTCCCCAGAGGAACTAGTTTCCCCACCAGATAACAAGCTACTTCCTCCCCCCCCCCACCTTTGCAATATGCTACCTCGCCATGTGAAGGTACACAGCATCTGCTCTCCCTGAATAGGAACTAGTTTCCCCCCAGATAACAAGCTACCTTCCCTCCACCTAGTGCACATAGGTGTCTCGTCATGTTAAGGTACAAGGCATCTGCTCTCCACAATAGGAAACTAGTTTCCCCACCAGATAACAAGCTACCTTCCCTCCACCTAGTGCACATAGGTGTCTCGTCATGTTAAGGTACAAGGCATCTGTTCTCCCACAGTAGGAAATAGTTTCCCCACCAGATAACAAGCTACCTTCCCTCCACCTAGTGCACATAGGTGTCTCGTCATGTTAAGGTACAAGGCATCTGCTCTCCCACAATAGGAACTAGTTTCCCCACCAGATAACAAGCTACCTTCCCTCCACCTAGTGCACATAGGTGTCTCGTCATGTTAAGGTACAAGGCATCTGCTCTCCCCACAATAGAACTAGTTTCGCCCACCAGAAACAAGCTACCTTCCCTCCACCTAGTGCACCTAGGTGTCTACGTCATGTTAAGGTACAAGGCATCTGCTCTCCCACAATAGGAACTAGTTTCCCCACCAGATAAACAAGCTACCTTCCCTCCACCTAGTGCACATAGGTGTCTCGTCATGTTAAGGTACAAGGCATCTGCTCTCCCACAATAGGAACTAGTTTCCCCACCAGATAACAAGCTACCCTCCCTCCCCCTAGTGCACTTAGGTGTCTCGCCTTGTTAAGGTACAAGGCATCTACTCTTCCACAATAGGAACTAGTTTCCCCACCAGATAACAAGCTACCCTCCCTCCCCCTAGTGCACATAGGTGTTGCGTCATCTTAAATAACAAGGGCATCTACTTTTCCACAATAGGAACTAGTTTCCCCACCAGATAACAAGCTACCTTCCCCCCCCCCACACTTGTGCATATAGCTACCTCGCCATGTGAAGGTACACAGCATCTGCTCTCCCACAATAGGAACTAGTTTCCCCACCAGATAACAAGCTACCTTCCCTCCACCTAGTGCACATAGGTGTCTCGTCAGTTAGGTACCAGGCATCTGCTCATCGCTCTCCCACAATAGGACTATTTCCACACCAATACAAGCTACCTTCCCTCCACCTAGTGCACATAGGTGTCTCGTCATGTTAAGGTACCAGGCATCTGCTCTCCCACAATAGGAACTAGTTTCCCCACCAGATAACAAGCTACCTTCCCTCCTCCTAGTGCACATAGGTGTCTTGTCCCATGTTAAGGTACAAGGCATCTGCTCTCCCAACAAAGGAACTGTTTTCCCCACCAGATAGACAAGCTTCTCCTTCTCCACCTAGGCACTTAGGTGTCTCGTCAATGTTACGGTAGCAAGGCAGTCTGCTCTCCCACAATAGGAACTAGTTTTCCCCCACCAGATAACAAAGCTACCTTCCCTCCATCCCTCCACCTAGTGGCACATGGGTCCCCGTCCATGTTAAGGTACAATGCATCTGCCTCTCCCCCAATATGAACTAGTTTCCCCACCAATCACAAGCTATTCCTCCCCTAGTCCCATAGGTGTCTCGTCATGTTAAGGTACAAGGCATCTGCTCTCCCACCCAATAAGGAACTAGTTTCCCCACCAGATACAAGCTACCTCCCTCCACCTAGTGCACATAGGGGTCTCTTCATGTTTAAGGTACAAGGCATCTGCCTCTCCCACAATAGGAACTATTTCCCCACCAGATAACCCTCTAACTTCCCTCCACTAGTGCACATAGGTGGCTCGTCATGTTAAGGTACAATGCATCTGCTCTCCCACAATAGGAAACTAGTTTCCCCCACCAGATAAAAGCTACCCTCCCTCCCCTATGGCACTAGGTGTCTCGCCTGTTTAAAGGTTACAGGCATCTACTCTTCCACAATGGAACTAGTTTCCCCACCAGATAACAATCTACCCTCCCCTCCCCCTATTGCACATAGGGGTGCCGTCATCTTAACTAAGCCAAGCCTACTTCTACTTTTCCACAATAGGAACTAGTTTTTCCCCACCAATACAAGCTACCTTCCCCCCCCCACACGTGTGCATAAGCTACCACCCGTCGCCATGTGAAGGTACACAGCATCTGCTCTCCCACAATAGGAACTAGTTTTCCCCCCAGATGACAATCCAACTACCTTCCCTCCACCTAGTGCACATAGGTGCCCTCGTCTGTTGAAGGTACCAGGATCTGCTCTCCCACAATAGAACTAGTTTCCCTCCCCCACCAGATCACTACCTTCCTCCACCCTAGTTGCCACATGGTTGGTCTCGCATGTTAGGTTACAAGGCTCTGCTCTCCCACAATAGGAACTATTTTCCCCACGATAACAACTACCTTCCTCCCTCCACCTAGTGCACATAGGTGTCTCGTCATGTTGATCGTACAAGGCAGCTGCTCCTCCCACAATAGGAACTATTTTCCTCCTCGCCCCCAGATACAAGCTACCTTCCCTCCACCTAGTGCACTTAGGTGTCTCGTCATGTTAGTACAGGCATCTGCTCTCCCACATAGGAACTAGTTTCCCCACCAGATAACAAGCTAACCTTCCCTCCACCTAGTGCCATGTGTCTCGTCATGTTAAGTACAGGCATCTTCTCTCCCACAATATGAATAGTTTCCCCCCACCAAATAACAAGCTACCTCCCTCCACCTAGTGCCCATAGTGTCTCGTCATGTGAAGACCAAGGCATCTGCTCTGCCACAATAGTAACTATGTCCTCCCCCCAGATAACAAGCACCTTACCTCCACCTATGCACATAGGTGTCTCGTTCATGTTAAGTACAAGGCATCTGCTCTCCCACAATAGGAACTAAGTTTCCCACCAGATAACAGCTACCTTCCCTCCACTAGTGCACATAGGTGGTCTCGTCATGTTAAGGTAACAAGGCATCTGCTCTCCTCCCACAATAGGAACTAGTTTCCCCACCATAAACCAGCTCCTTCCCCCACCTAGTGCACATAGGTGGCTCGTCATGTTAAGGTACAGCATCTGCTCTCCCACAATAGGAACAGTTTTCCCCCACCAGATAACAGCTACCTCCTCCCCTAGTGCAACTTAGGTCCTCGCCTTGTTAAGGTAACAAGGCTTACTCTTCCACAATAGGAACTAGTTTTCCCCACCAGATACAAGCTACCCTCCCTCACCCTAGTGCACATAGGTGTTGCGTCATCTTAACTAACAAGGCATCTACTTTTCCACAAAAGGAACTAGTTTCCCCACCAATAACAGCTAAACCTTCCCCCCCACACACTTGTGCATATAGCTACCCATCGCCATGTGAAGGTACACAGCTCTGCTCTCCCACAATAGGAACTAGTTTTCCCCAGCCCCAGATAACCAAGTTACCTTCCTCCACCTATGCAACATAGGTGTCTCGTCAAGTTTAGGTACCAAGGCATCTGCTCTCTCCACAATAGGAACTAGTTTCCCCACCAGAATCAAGCTACCTTCCCGCCACCAGTGCACATAGGTGTCCTCGTCATGTTAAGGTACAAGGCATCTGCTCTCCACAATAGGAAACAAGCTAACCCTCCTCCCCCTAGTGCACTTAGTGTCGCGCCTTGTTAGGTACAAGGCACTACTCTTCCACGATAGGAACAGTTTCCCCACCAGATAACAAGCTACCCTCCCTCACACTAGGCACTAAGGTGTTGCGTCATCTTAACTAACAGGCCATCTACCTTTTCCCAATAGAACTAGTTTCCCCAAACCAGATAACAAGCTACCTTCCCCCCACACCACACCTTGTGCGATCTACCTACCCTCGCCATGTGAAGTACACAGCTCTCTCTCTGTCCCACAAGGGAAACTAGTTTCCCACCAGATAACAAGCTCCCTTCCTCCACCTAGTGCAAGCACATAGGTGGCTCTCATGTTAAGGTATCAGGCATCTGCTCTCCCACATAGGAACTATTTTCCCCCACAGATACAACACCTTCCCTCCACCTAGTGCCATAGTGCTCTCATGTAAGGTACAAGGCATCTCCTCTCCCACACTAGGAACTAGTTTCCCCACCATATACAAGCTAACCCTCCCTCCCCCTAGTGCAATTAAGGTGTCTCGCCTGTTTAAGGTACAAGCAATCTACTCGTCCACAATAGGAACTATTTCCCACCAGATACAGCTAACCCTCCCTCACCCTAGTGCACATGGTGTGCGTCATCTTTAACTACCAGGCATCTACTGTTCCACCAAAGGAACTAGTTTCCTCCCCAACCATATAACAAGCTACCTCCACTTCCCCCCCCACACACTTGTGCATATAGCTACCACCTCGCCATGTGGAAGGTACACAGCGGCTGCTCTCCCACAATGGAACATTTCCCCACCAGATACCAGCTTACCTTCCCTCCACCTAGTGCACTAGTGGTCTCGTCAAGTTAGGTACAATGCATCTGCTCTCCCACAATAGGACTAGTTTCCCCCCACCAGGATAACAAGTACCTTCCCTCCCACCTAGTGCACATAGGTGTCTCGTCTTTAAGGTAACAAGGCATCTGCTCTCCACAATAGGAAAGCTACCCTCCCTCCCCCTAGTGCAATTAGGTGTCTCTCGCCTTGTACGGACAAGCAATCTACTCTCCACAATAGGAACTAGTTTCCCCACCAGATACAAGCTACCCTCTACCCTCCCTCACCCTATGCACATGGTGTTTGCTCATCTTAACTACAAGGCATTACTTTCCACAATAAGACTGTTCTCCCCACCATTAACAAGCTACAGCTATGCTTCTCCACAATAGGAAACTAGTTCCCCACCAGATAACAAGCTAACCTCCCTACACCTAGTGACACATAGGTGTCTCGTATGTTTAGGTACCAAGGCATTCTGCTCTCCCCACAATAGGACATCAGCTTTCCCCCCAATAACAAGCTACCTTCCTCCACCTAGTGCACTATGGTGCTTCGTCTGTTTAAGGTACAAGGCATCTGCTATCCCCACAATAGGAACTAGTTTTCCCACCAGATAACAATCTACTTACCTCCACCTAGTGCACACTAGTGTGTCCTCGTTATGTAAAGGTACACGCAAGGCATCGCTCTCCCACCAATGGAACTATAGTTTCCCCATCCCACCAGATAACAAGTCTACCTTCCCTCCACCTAGGCCATAGGGTTCGTCATGTTAAGGTACAAGGCATTGCTCTCCCCACAATAGGAACTAGTTTCCCCACCAGAATAACAAGCTACCTTCCTCCACCTCGTGCACATAGGGTTCGTCATGTTAAGGTCAAGGCATCTGCTCTCCCACAATAGGAACTAGTTTCCCCACCAGATAACACTTCCCTCCCTCCCACCTAGTGCACATAGGTGTCTCGTATGTTAAGGTCAAGGCATCTCTCTTCCACAATTAGGAACTAGTTTCCCCACCCAGATAACAAGCTACTCCTCCCTCCCCCTAGGGCACATTAGGTGTTGCGTCATCTTTAAGGTAACAATGCATCTCTCTCCACACAATAAGGAACAGTTTCCACCCATCACAGACTAAACAAGCTAACCTCCTCCCCTCCCCACGAGTGGCCACTTAGTTCTCGCCATTGTTAAGGTACAAGGCATCTGCTCTCCCACAATAGGAAACAGTTTCCCCACCAGATAACAAGACTACCTCCCTCCCCTAGTGCACATAGGTGTTGTGCCGTCATGCTTGGCTACCAGGCATCTACTCTCCACAATAGCGAACTAGTTTCCCCACCAATATAACAAGCTACACCTTCCCCCCCCACACTATGTGCACATATAGCTCTCCTCGCTGTGAAGTACAAGCCATCTGCCTCTCCCCATATCGGAACTATTTCCCCACCAGATACAGGCACCTTACCTCCACCTAGTGCACTAGGTGTCTCGGCATTTAAGGTACAGCATGCTCTCCCACAATAGAAACTAGTTTACCCACCAGATAACAAGCTACTCTCCCTCACCACTAGTGCCACAAGGTGTCTCGTCATGTAAGGTACAAGGCATCTGTTCTCCCACAGTAGGAATAGTTCCACCACAAGTAACAAG
The DNA here is from genome assembly GCA_013435795.1 of Chlamydomonas sp. ICE-L. Classification (NCBI taxonomy): domain Eukaryota; kingdom Viridiplantae; phylum Chlorophyta; class Chlorophyceae; order Chlamydomonadales; family Chlamydomonadaceae; genus Chlamydomonas; species Chlamydomonas sp. ICE-L. Next base: position 158,521,746 of record JACBWV010000610.1, on the reverse strand, counting down.
CTACCTTCCCTCACCTAGTGCACCAATGTGTCTCGTCATGTTAAGGGTACAAGGCATCTGCTCTCCCACATAGGAATACCACCAAAGCTACCTCCCTTCCCCCTAGTGCACTTAGGTGTCTCGCTTTTAAGGTACAAGGCAACTCTAGCTCTGCCACAATAGAACTAGTTTCCACCACATAACAGCTACCCTTCCCTCCACCTAGTGATAGGGTGTTGCGTCATCGTTAAGGTACAAGTGCCATCTAGTCACAATAGGAACTAGTTTCCTCCCCACCAGTAACAAGCTATCACTTCTCCCCCCACACTTAGTGCATATAGCTCCTCGGTCGCAGTGTTAGGTACAAGGCTCTGCTCTCCCACGATAGAACTAGTTTTCCCCACACAGATAACAAGCTACCCTCCTCCCCTCATTGCACATAGGTGTCCGCTGTTAAGGTACAAGGCATCTGCTCTCCCACAATAGAAAACTAGTTTCCCCACCAGATAACAAGCTACCTCACTCCACTAGTGCACTAGTGTTAGCGTCATTTAAGGCTCACACGGTCTGCTCCTTCCACAATAGGAAACTAGTGTCCCCTCCCACAGATAACAGCTACCCTTCCCCCCCCTCACTTGTGCATATTCTACCCTCGCCTGTTGAGGTACACAGCCATCACTCTTCACACATAGGTAACTAGTTTTCCCCCACCAGATAACAAGATAACCTCCCCCCCCTCAGCTTGCACATAGGTTGGCCAATGGCCTACTTTCACATAGATATTCACGTACAGCTCTTCCCACAGTGTATAGCTAGATGAAGTCAAGCCATCTGCTCTCCCAATAGGAACTAGTTTCCCCACCAGGATAACAAGCTACCTGCCCTCCACCTAGTGCACATAGGTGTCGCGTCATGTGTAAGGTTCAAGTGCATCTGCTCTCCCCACAATAGGAACTAGTTTCCCCACCAGATCACAGCTCCTTCCTCCACCTAGTGCACATAGGTGTCTCCGCACTTGTTAAGGGTACAAGGCATCGGCGCTCCCACAATAGGACTAGTTTCCCCACCAGATAACAAGCTACCTTCCCTCCACCTAGTGCACAATGGTGTGCTTCGTACATGTTAGGTACAAGATCTGCTCTCCCACAATGGAACTAGTTTCCCCACAGATAAACCAGCTCCTTCCCTCCAACCTAGTGCTACTATGTGTCTCGTCATGTGTGGTACAAGGCATCTGCTCTCCACAATAGGAAAACGTTTCCCCACCAGATAACAAGCTACCTTCCCTCCACCCTAGTGCACTTACGGTGGTCCTCGTCTTGTACGGTACAAGGCATCTCTCTGACCCACAATAGGGACTAGTTTCCCCACCAGATAACAAAGCTACTACCTTCCCTCCCCCAGTCCGCACTTCAATTTAGCTGCTCTCGCCGAGTTGGGACACAGGCATCTACCTTCCACAATAGAACTAGTTTCTCCCACTCCGCAAATAACAAGTCCCTCCCTCACCCTAGTTGCACATAGGTGTCTGCGTCTTACTAAGTCAAGGCATCTCTTCTCCCAAAGGACTAGTTTCACCCACCAGATAACAAGCTACCTTCCCCCCCACCTAGTGCATCATAGTAGCTCGCCATTGTAAGGACAAAGCTATGCCTCCCACACAATAGGAACTAGTTTACCCCACCAGATAACACGCTACCTTTCCCTCCACCCTAGTGCACCACCTAGGTGTACTCTGTCATTAGTTAAGGTACAAGGCATCTGCTCTCCCACAATAGAACTAGTTTTCCCCCCAATAACAAGCTAACCTCCCTCCACCTAGTAGCACATAGGTGTCCTCTCAAGTGTCTAAGGTACAGGCACTCTGCTCTCCAAATAGAACTAGTTTTTCCCCCAACGCGATAACAAGCTACCTTACCTCCACCATAGTGCACATAGTGTCTCGTCCATTTAAGTACAAGGCACTGCTCTCTCCCACAATCAGGAACTAGTTTCCTCCCACCAGATAACAAGCTACCTTCCTCCACCTAGTGCACATAAGGTGTCCGTCATGTTTAAGGTACAGTCATCTGCTCTCCCACAATAGGAACTAGTTTCCCCACCAGATACAAGCGGTACCTACCCTCCACCTAGTGCACATAGGTGTCTCGTCAGTTGAGAGGTACAAGGCATCTGCCTCTCTCTCCCACAATAGGAACTAGTTTCCCCACCAGATAAAAGCTAAACCCTCCTCCCCCTAGTGCACTTAGGATGTCTCGTCATTGTTAGGTACAACGGTTACTCTCTCTTCCCACAATAGGAACTAGTTTCCCCACCAGATAACAAGCTCACCCTCCTCACCCCTATGTCACATAGGTGTTGGTCTATCTGATAACAACCAGGCATCTACTTTTCCACAATAGAAACTAGTTTCATCCCACCCCAATAACAGCTACTTCCTTCCCCCCCCCCACATGTGCATATAGCTACCCATCGTCCATGTGAAGGTACACAAATCTCTGCTCTCCACAATAGGAACTATTTCCCCACCAGTATTAACAGCACCTTCCCTCACACCTATGCACATAGGTGTCCGTCATGTTAAGTACAGGCATCTGCTCTCCCACAATAGGACTAGTTTCCCCACCAGCTAACAAGCTACCTTCCCTCCACCTATGCTAGTGTGTCTACGTCAATGTCTAAGGTCAAGGACCATTGACTCTCCCACATAGGAATAGTTTCCCCCCACGCAGATAACAAGCTACCTTCCCTCCACCTAGTGCAATAGGTGTCTCGTCATGTTAAGGTACAACAGGCATCTGCTCCTCCCACAATAGGAACTAGTTTTCCCCCACCCCACATAAACAAGCTACCTCCTCACCTAGTGGCATAGGTGTCTCGTCATGTAAAGGTACAAGGCATCTCTCTCCACAATGGAACTAGGTTTCCCCCACCAGATACAAGCTACCTCCCTCCCTAGTGCACACTAGGTGTCTCGTCATGTTAATGGTACAAGGCATCTGCTCTCCCCCACAATAGGACACTACCACCTAAACACTCCCTCACCTAGTGCACATAGGTGTCCTCGCTCTTTAAGGTACAAGGCACTACTCTCCAATAGAACTATTCCACCCTACAGCTACCCTCCCTAGGCATAGGTCCCTAAGGTCAATTACCTCCATCTTTCACATAGAATTCCAATAACAAGCTACCCTCCCTCCCCCTAGTTGCACATAGTGTTGCCGTCATCTTAACTAACAAGGCACTCTACTTTTCCACAATAGGAACTAGTTTCACCACCAATAACAAGCTACCTCCCCCCCCCCACCTTGTGAGCATTATAGCTAACCCTCGCCATGGTGAGTATCAACAGATCTGCTCTCCCACCAATAGGAACTAGTTTCCCCACCAGATAACAAGCTACCTTCCCTCCACCTAGTGCACTAGGTGTCTCGTCATGTTAAGGTACAAGATCGCTCTCCCACAATAGACCTAGTTTCCCCCCATCAAGGCTCCTTCTATGGAACATAGTGGCTCCATTTAATCAAGGCTCTCTCTCCACGACATTCCCCAAGATCACAGCTACCCTCACTAGTGACATGGTGTCTTCGTTCGAAGGTGATCATCAGGCATCTGATTCCCACAATGGAAACTATTTCCCCCCTCCCAAGCGCAGAGATAAAAGTAAATCTTCATGCCTGACCTAGGGAAAAAAAACAAAAAGAACTGGTGGCCGCGAATGAATTACCGGAAGGTGGGAACAATGGGCTCTGCATCAATCACATACTCCCAAAATAGGAACTAGTTTCTCCCACCAGATAAACAAGCTACCCTTCCCTACACCTAGTGCACATAGGTGTCTCGTCATTAACGTAACAAGGCATACTTCTCCTCCAATAGGAACTAGTTTCCACCACAGATAAGCACAGGGCCTTCCCCTCCCTCCCCACTTGTGCATATAGCTACCACGCCATGTGAAGGTACACAGCATATGCTCTCCCACACTAGGAAATAGTTTCCCCACCAGATAAACAACTACCTCCCTCCACCTAGTGCACATAGGTGTCCTCGTCATGTTAAGAGACAAGGCATCTGCCTCCCCACAATAGGAATAGTTTCCCCACCAGATAACAAGTACCTTCCTCACCTAGTGCACATAGAGTGCTTCGTCGTTGTAAGTACAAGCATCTGCTCTACACAATAGGAACTAGTTTCCACCCAGATAACAAGCTACCTTACCTCCACCTAGTGAATATAGGTGTCTAGTCATTGTTAAGTACACAGCCATCTGCTCTCCCACAATAGGAACTAGTTGTTCCCCACCAGATAACAAGCTACCTTACCTCCACCTAGTGCACATAGGTGTTCTCGTCATGTTAAGGTACAAGGCATTGGCTCCCACAATAGGAAACTATTTCACCACCAGATAACAAGCTCCTTCCCTCACCTAGTGCACATAGGTGTCCGTCATGTTAAGGTACAAGGCATTGCTATCCCACCAATAAGAAACTAGTTCACCACCAGATAACAAGCTACCCTCCCTCCCCCGAGTCACTTAGGTGCATCTGCTCTCCCACAATAGGAACTAGTTTCCCCACCAGATAACAAGCTACCTTCCCCTCCCCCTAGTGGCACTTAGGTGATCTTGTCTCGCCTTGTTAAGGTACAAGGCACTACTCTTCCCACAATAGGAACTAGTTTTCACCACCAGATAACAAGCTACCCTCCTCACCCTGTGACTAGGTGTGCGTCATCTTAACTAACAAGGCATCTACTTTTCCACAATAGGAACTAGTTTCCCCACCAGATAACAAGCTACCTTCCCCCCCTCCACACTTGTGCATATAGCTACCACGCCATGTGAAGGTACACAGCATCTGCTCTCCCACAATAGGAACTAGTTTCCCCACCAGATAACAAGCTACCTTCCCTCCACCTAGTGCACATAGGTGATATCGTCATGTTAGGTACAAGGCCATTGCTCTCCCACAATAGGAACTAGTTTCCCACCAGATAACAAGCTACTTCCTCCACTAGTGCACATAGGGCTTCGTCGCTGGTAAGGTACAAGGCATCTGCTCTCCCACAATAGGAACTAGTTTCCCCACCAGATAACAAGCACTTACTCCACCTTGTGCATATAGGTGTCTACGTCATGTTAAGGTCCACAGCATCTGCTCTCCCACAATAGGAATAGTTTTCCCCCACAGCTACAAAGCTACCATTCCCTCCACCCTAGTGCACATTAGGGATCTCGTCATGTTAAGGTACAAGGAATAGTGTCTCCCAAATAGGAACTAGTTTCCCCACCAGATGATAACAAGCTACCTTCTCCACCTAGTGCACATAGGTGTATGTCAGGTTAAAGGTTACAAGGCATCTGCTCTCCCACAATAAGAACTAGTTCCCACCAGATAAAAGCTACCCTCCCTCCCCCTAGTGCACTTAGGTGTCTCGCCTGGTAAGGTACAAGGCATCTAATCTTCCACAATAGGAACTGTTTTCCCCACAGAGAACAGCTACCTCCCCCCCTAGTGCAATAGGTGTTGCGCATCTTAACTAAAAATGGATCTACTTTCCCACAATAGGAACTAGTTTCCCCACCAGATAACAAGCTACCCCCCCCACACACTTGTGCATATAGCTACCTCGCCATGTGAAGGTACACAGCATCTGCTCTCCCACAATAGGAACTAGTTTCCCCACCAGATAACAAGCATACCTTCCCTCACCTAGTGGCACCATAGGTGTCTCGTCATGTAAGGTACAGGCATCGCCTACACAATAGGAACTCGTTCCCCACCAGATAAAAGTACCTTCCCCACCTAGTGCACATAGGTGTCTCGTCATGTTAAGGTACACGGATCTGCTTCACCGTAGGAACTAGTTTCCCCACAGATAACAAGCTACTTTCCCTCACCTAGTGACATAGGGGCTCGTAATGTTAAGGTACAAGGCATCTGCTCCCCACAATAGGAATAGTTTCCCACCAGATAACAAGTTACCCCTTCCCTCACCCTAGTGCACTTAGGTGTCTCGCCTTGTTAAGGTACAAGGCATCGACTTCACAATAGGAACTAGTTTCCCACCAGAGAACAAGTACCTCCCTCACCCTAGTGCAATAGGTGTTGCGTCATCTTAACTAGAAAGGCATCTCTACTTTCAACAAAAGCGAGCTAGTTTCCCACAGATAACAAAGCTACCTTCCCCCCCCACACACTTGTGCATTATAGCTACCTGCCAGTGAAGGTACCAGCAAATGATATCCACCAATAGGAACTAGTTTCCCCACAGATAACAAGCTACCTCCTCCACCTTAGTGCACCATAGGTATATAGTAATGTTAAGGTAAAGGATCTGCATCTCCACCCAATAGGAAATAGTTTCCCCACCAGATAACAAGCTACCTTCCCTCCACCTAGTCACATAGGATGCTTCGTCGTGGTAAGGTACAAGGCATCTGCTCTCCCACAATAGGAATGTTTCCCCACCAGATAACAAGTACTTAACCTCACCTAGTGCAACATAGGTGTCTGTCATGTTAAGGTACAAGGCATTTGCTCATCCCACAATAGAACTGTTTCCCCACCAGAAACAAGTACCTTCCCTCCACCTAGTGCACAAGTGTCTCGTCATGTGTACGGATACAATGCATCTGATCTCCCACAATAGGAACTAGTTTCCCCACCAGATACAAGCTGGGGCTACCTTCCCGTCCACCTAGTGCACATAGGTTGTTCGTAATGTAATTGGTACAGGGCATCTGCTCTCCCACATAGGAACTAGTTCCCACCAGAATAACAAGCTACCCTCCCTCCCCCTAGGCACTTAGGTGTGCTCGCCTTGTTAAGGTACAAGGCATTTACTATTCCACAATAGAATAGTTACCCACCAGATAACAAGTACCCTCCCGCACCCTAGTGACACATAGGGGTTGCGTCCATCTTAACTACAAGGCATCTACTTTTCCACAAATAGTACTGTTTCCCCACCCAGATCACAAGCTACCTTTCCCCCCCACCACTTGTGCATATAGCTACATCGCAAGTGAAAGTACACGCTCTGCTCTCCCACAATAGAACTAGTTTCCCCACCAGATAACAAGCTACCTTCCCTCCACCTAGTGCACATAGGTGTCTCGTCATGTTAAGGTACAAGGCATCTGCTCTCCCACAATAGGAACTAGTTTCCCCACCAGATAACAAGCTACCTTCCCTCACCTAGTGCACATAGGTGTCTCGTCGTGTTAAGGTACAAGGCATCTGCTCCCCACAATAGGAACTAGTTCCCACCAGATAAAAGCTACCTTACATCAACCTAGTTGCATCTAGGTGTCTCGTCATGTTAAGGTACACGCCTCTGCTCTCCCAAAAAGGAACTAGTTTCACCACCAGATAAAGCTACCTGCCATCCACCTAGTGCACATAGGTGTCTCGTTGTTAAGGTAACAAGGCATCTGCTTCTCCCACAATAGGCACTAGTTTCCCACCAGATAACAAGCTACATTCCCCTCCACATAGTGCACCAAGGGTCTGTCAGGTTAAGGTACAAGCGATTGCTCCAACAATAGGAACAAGCATACCCTCCCCCCCTAGTGCACTTAGGGTCTCGCCTTGTTAGGTACAAGCATCTAATTTCCACAATAGGAAACTAGTTCCCCCCGATAAACAGCCTACCCTCCCTCCCCTAGTGCACATAGGTGTTGCGTCATCTTAACAAAAGCATTACTTTTCCACAATAGGAACTAGTTTCCCACCAGATAACCAAGTACCTTCCCCCCACACAATTGTGCATTATAGATACCTCGCCATGTGAAGGTACACAGCATCTGCTTCCCACAATTAGGAACTAGTTCCCACAGATAACAAGCCGTCCCCCACCTAGTGCCACTAGGTGTCTGTCATGTTACGGTACAAGGAATCTGTCTCCCACATAGGAACCAGTTTCCCCACCAGAAACAAGCTACCTCCTCCGCACCTAGGCACATAGGTGTCTCGTCATGTTAAGGTACAAGGCATCTGCTCTCCCACAATAGGAACTAGTTTCCCCACCAGATAAACAAGTACCTTCCCTCCACCTAGTGCACATTAGGGGTGGTAATGTAAGCGTACAAGATCTGCTCTCACGCAACTAGGAACTAGGTTCCCCACAGATAACAAGCTACCTTCCTCCACCTAGTGCACTTAGGGTCTCGTCATGTTAGGTACAAGGAACTGCTCTCCACAAAGGAACTAGTTTCCCCACCAGTAACAAGCATACCATTCCTCCACCTAGTGCACTAGGTTGGCTCGTTCATGTTAAGGTACAAGGCATCTGCTCTCCAACAATAGGAACTAGTTCCCCACCAGATACAAGCTACCCTCCCTTCCCACTCGTGCACTTAGTGTCGCTTGTTAAGGTACAAGGCATCTACTCTTCCACAATAGGAACTAGTTTCCCCACCAGATAACAAGCTACCCTCCCTCACCCTAGTGCACATAGGTGTTGCGTCATCTTAACTAACAAGGCATCTACTTTTCCACAATAGGAACTAGTTTCCCCACCAGATAACAAGCTACCTTCCCCCCCCACACACTTGTGCATATAGCTACCTCGCCATGTGAAGGTACACAGCATCTGCTCTCCCACAATAGGAACTAGTTTCCCCACCAGATAACAAGCTACCTTCCCTCCACCTAGTGCACATAGGTGTCTCGTCATGTTAAGGTACAAGGCATCTGCTCTCCCACAATAGGAACTAGTTTCCCCACCAGATAACAAGCTACCTTCCCTCCACCTAGTGCACATAGGTGCTTCGTCGTGTTAAGGTACAAGGCATCTGCTCTCCCACAATAGGAACTAGTTTCCCCACCAGATAACAAGCTACCTTACCTCCACCTAGTGCACATAGGTGTCTCGTCCATGTATGGTACAAGGCATCTGCCTCTCCCCAGGAAATAGTTTCCCCACCCAGATAACAAGCTACCGTCCCTCCACCTAGGTTGGCAATAGTTTGTCTCGTCATGTTACGTACAAGGCAATTGCTCCTCCCACAATAGGAACTACTAGTTCCCCACCAGAGAAAAAAGCTAACTCCTCCCACCTAGTGGCACATAGGTGTCTCGTCATGTTAAGGTACAAGGAATCTGCTCTTCCCCCAATAGGAAATAGGTTTCCCAACCGAAACAAAGTACCTCTCCCTCCCCCATAGTCGCATTAGGTTTTGTCTCGCCGTGTTTAGGTCCAGGCATATATTTCAACAATGGGAAACTAGTTTCCCCACCAGAAACAAGCTACCCCTACCTCCCCTAGTGCACATAGTGTTGCGTCATCTTACTAACAGCATCTACTTTTCCAAATAGGAACCTAGTTTCCCAAAAGTAACAAGCTACTTCCCCCCCCCCCCACACTGTGCATAAGCTACCTGACATGTTTGTGAAGGGAAACAGCATTCTGCTCTCCAAAATAGGAACTAGTTTCCCCACAGATCAGAGATAACAGTAACATTCACCTCCACATAGTTGCACATAGGTTTGTCTCGTCATGTTAAGGTACAAGGGATCTGCTCTCCCACAATAGGACACTAGTTTCACTCCACTTTACCCCACCATGATAAAACAAGAACCTTCCCTTCCACCTAGTGCACATAGGTTGTTCGTCGTGTTGGTTTGTTAAGGGAAAAAGGCATCTGTCTTCCCACAAATGGAATAGTTTCCCACCAGATAACCAGCTACCTACCTCCACCTAGTGATATAGGGTTGTTGTCTCGTATGTTAAGGGTACACCGCATTGCTCTCCCAACAATAATAAGGAACTAGTTTCCCCCCAGTAACTAAAGCTACCTTCCCTCCACTAGTGCACCATAGGTTTATGTTCGTCATGTTAAGGTAAAAGGGCAATCTGCGCTCACACAATAGGACGAGTTTCCCCACCAAGATTACAAGCACCTTCCCTCCACCTAGTGGACACAAAGGTGTTTTTTGTTTTCGGTCTCGTCATGTTAAGGTACAAGGCATCTGCTTCCAAAATAGGAACAAGCTACCCTCCATACCCTAGTGCACCTATGTTTTGGTCTCGCCTTGGTAAGGTACAAGGGCATTACTCTTACACAATAGGAACTAGTTTCCCCACCAGATAACAAGCTACCCTCCCTCACCCTAGTGCACATAGGTGTTGCGTCATCTTAACTAACAAGGCATCTACTTTTCCACAATAGGAACTAGTTTCCCCACCAGATAACAAGCTACCTCCCCCCCACACCTTGTGCATTATATAGCTACCTCGCATGAACTCGCAATGTGACGGGGTTACCAAAGGTACACAGATCGGCTTCCTCCCAAAAATAGGAACTAGTTTCCCCACCAGATAAACAAGCTACCTTCCCCTCCACCGAGGCCACTAGGTTGTGTCAGTCATTGTTAAGGTAAACGGCATGGCTCTCAACAATAGGGAACTAGTTCCCACCAGATGATAACAAGCTACCTTCCTCCACCTAGTGAATAGGGTGTTATCGTCATGTTACGGTACAAGGCATCTGCTCGCCCACAATAGGAAATAGTTTCCCACAGATAAACAAGCGACCCTCCTCCCCCTAGGCACTTAGGTGTCTCGCCGTGTAGGTTACAAGGCATCTACTCTTCCACAAGGAACTAGTTCCCCACAGATAACAACGCTACCCTCCCCTCCCCCTAGTGCACAAGTGTTGCGTCATATTAACAACAAGGCATCTACTTTATGCCACAATAGGAACTAGTTTTCCCAAACAAGTTTATAGACACGCCGCTAACCCTTCCCCACCCCCACACACTTGATTGTGCATTATATATAGCGCCCTCGCCATGTGAAGAGGTAAAACAGCATCTGCTCCCCACAATAGGGGGAAACTAGTTTCCCCACAGATCAAACAAGATACCCTTCCATCAACCTAGTGCCACATAGGTGTTTTGTCTCGTAATGTTAAGCGGTACAAGGCATATGCTCTACCACAATAGGGTTAGGAACAGTTTCCCCACCAGTAACCAAGCTACCTCCCTCCACTAGTGCACATAGGTTGTAGGGTCATTGATTAAGGGCAAGGCATCTGCTCTCCCACAATAGGAAAAACTGTTTCCCCCAGATACAAGCTACCTTCCCTCACCTAGTTACATAGGTGTCTCGTAAGTTAATGGTACAAAGGCATCTGCTCCCCGCAAATGGAACTCGTTTCAGTAACCACAAAGAATAGCGCCAGGAAGCGGCGCTAAGGGAACTACCCGATAAGTGTCCATGCGGCGAATGTGCGAAGGGCGCCGCGCATGTCTCGTCATCATGTTAAGAGGGACCAAGGCATCTGCTCTCCCACAATAGGAACTATTTCCCACAACTAGGATAACACGCTACTTCCCTCCACCTCGATGCACATAGGGGGCTGTTCATGTTAAGGTACAAGGCATTGATCTCCCACAAAGGGAACTAGTTTCCCCACCAGATAACAAGTATACCCTCCCTCCCTAGTGCACTAGGTGTCTCGCCTTTGTTAGGTACAAAGGCATTCTACTCATGTCCAGAGCTCATCCACCCACCCGTGTGAACTAGGTTCCCCACCAGATAACGAGACCCCCCTACACCCCTAGCGCACATAGTTGACCGGACGCTACAAGGATGTGTCGCAGAAGTGAGCTGTTGCGTCATCTTACTAACAGGCATTCTACTTTTCACAAAAGGAACTAGTTTCCCCACCAGATAACAAAGTTAACCCTTCCCCCCCACACACTGAGCTATATAATAGCTACCTGCCAATGTGAAGTACACAGCATCTGCTCTCCCACAATAGGATAATAGTTTCCCCACCAGATACAAGCTACCTTCCCTCCACCTAGTGCACATAGGTTACTGTTCGTACTGTTAATTTACAAGGATTGCTCTCCCACAATAGGAAAATAGTTTCCCAAACAGAGAACAAGCTACCTTCCCTCCAATAGTGCACATAGGTGTGCTTTCGTCGTGTTCAGGTACACAAGGCATTCCTACAATAGGAAACTAGTTTCCCCACCAGATAAAGCGTACCTTCCTCCACCTAGGGCAAATAGGTGTCTCGTCATGTAGGGTACAAGGCATTGCTATCCCCCACCAATAGGAACTAGTTTCCCCACCAGATAACAAGCTCATTCACTCACCTAGTGAACAAGGGTTCTTCTCGTCATGCTAAGGTACAGGCATCTGCTCTCCACAATAGGAACTAGTTTCCCCACCGTAACAAGCTACCTTCCCTCCACCTAGTTGCACATAGGATTTCTGGTATCGTCCTGTTAAGGTTAAAGGATCTGTCTCCCAAATAGGTGGAACTAGTTTCCCCACCAGATAACAAGCTACCCTCCCTCCCATCTAGTGCACTTAGGTGTACGCCGGTTAAGGTACAAGCGCGGCATTACTATTCACAATCGGAACTAGTTCCACACCAGTACAAAGGCTACCCTCCTTCCCCCTTAGGCACTAGGGTAGTTGCGTCATTTAAACTAAAAAAGGCATCTACCTTTCCACAATAGGAACTAGTGTCCCCACCAGTAACAAGCTACCCCTTCCCCCCCCCCCCACCACACTTGTGCATATAGCTACTCGCCTACATGTGAACGAGTACCACAGCATCTGGCTCTCCCACAATAGGAACTAGCATTTCGCCCACCCCCCAGATGATACAAGCACCTTCCCTCCACAGTGCCCACATAGGGGTCCGTCATGTTAGTCGGGAAAAAGGCATTGCTTCCACGAATAGGGGAAACTAGTTTCCCCCCAACCAGATAACAAAGCTACCTGCCCTCCCAACTACGTGCACATTAGGGCTCGTCGTGTTAAGGTACAAGGCATCTCTGCATCCCACAAAAATAGGAACTCGTTTCCCCACGCAGGATAACAAGCTACCTTACATCCACCTAGTGAATATAGGTGTCTCGGTAAGTTAACGTACAAACAATTGCTCTCCCACACAATAGGAACTAGATTTCCCCACAACCAGATACAAGCTACCTTCCCTACACCAGTGCACAGGTGTCTCGTCATGTTAACGGTACACGCAGCTGCTATCCCACAATAGGAAACAGTTTCTCCCACCAGATAAACAAGCTACCTCCCTACTACATGTGAACACAGGTTGTCTCGTCATATCAATGGTAAGGTACAAGGCATCTGCTCTCCCACAATAGGACAAGAACCCTCCCTCCCCCGCTTAGGGCACTAGGTGTCTAGCATTGTTAAGGGTAAAAGATCTACTCTCACAATAGGAACTCGTTTCCCCCAGATAACAAGCTTACCCTCCTCAACCTAGTTTGAACATAGGTGTTGACGTCCATCTTAAATAAACAGGCATCTACTTTTCCACGAATAGGAAAACTAGTTCCCCCCCAGATAACAACTACCTTCCCACCCCACACACTGTGCATATAGCCGACCTCGCCACCATGTGAAGAGGTACACAGAATACTGATCTCCCACTTAGTAATACTAGTTCCCCAACCAGATTAACAAGCATACCTTCCTCCCATAGTGCAACATAGGTTTTGTCTCGTCATGTTAATGTACAAGGCATCATGCTCCCACAATAGGAACTAGTTTCCCCACCAGATAAACAAGCTACCTCCTCCATCCACCTAGTGCACATCGGTTGTCTTAGTCATGTTAAGGTACAAAGGCATCTGATCTGCCTCTCCCACAATAGGAACTAGTTTTCCCCCACCAGGATAACAAGCTACACTCCTCCCTAGTCGCACGTAGTGTCTCGCCTGGTAAGGTACAGGCTCTACTATTTCACAATAGGAACTAGTTCCCCAACAGATATAACAAGCTACCCTCCCATAACCCTAGTGGCACATAGGGTTGCGTCATCTAACTAAAAAGGCCTCTACTTTTCCACAATAGAAACTAGTTTCCCCCACAGATAGATAACAAGCTACCCTTCCCCCCCTACACACTTGTTGCCCAATAGTACCACCCATGGTGAGGTTACACAGCATCTGCTCTCCCACAATAGGAATAGTTTCCCCACAGGATCACAAGCTACCTTCCCTCCACCTAGGTGAACATAGGTTGTATCGTCATGTAAGGTACAAGGCATTATGATCTCCAACAATAGGAAACTAGGTTGACACACAGATAACAAGCTACCCTTCCCTCCACCTTGTGCACATAGGTGCTCGTCGTGTTGTGTTAAGGTACAAGGCAATCTGCACTCCCACAATAGGAAACTAGTTTCCCCCCAGTAAACAAGCCGATACCTACTCCACCTCGTGCCTATAGGGGTCTCGTCAGGGTTGTTAAGGTGGTACACAGCATGGCTCTCCCACCACAATAGTGAACGAGTTCCCCACCCGATAACAAGATACCTTCCTCCACCTAGTGCACCATAGGTTGTGTCTGTAAGTTACGGTACAAGCATCTGTCTCCCCACAATAGGGAAACTAGTTTCCCCAACCAGATAACAAGCTACTTTCCCTCCACCTAGTGCACATGGTTTGTCTCGTCATGTTAATGTTAAGGTACCAGGCATCTTTGCTCTCCCACAATAAAGAACTAGTTTCCCCACCAGATAAACAAGTACCCCTCCTCTCCCCCTAGTGCACTTAGGTTGTCTAGCCTTGTTAAGGTACCACAGGCATTATACTTTCAAATAGGAAATAGTTTCCCACCACCAGATAACAAGTACCCTCCCTCCCCTAGTGCACAAGTGTTGCTCATCTTAACTAACAAGGGCATCAATTTTCACAATAGGAACTAGTTTTACCCACCGATAACAAGATTACCTTCCCCCCCCCACACACTTGTGCATAATAGCTACCTCGCCATGTGAAGTACACAAAGCATATGCTCTTCCAACAATAGGAAATAGTTTCCCCACCATAACAACGCTCCTCCCTCCACCTAGTGCACATAGGTTTGTCTGTCATGTTAAGTGGTACAAGGCAATCTGTCTCCCACAATAAGGAACTAGTTTCACCACCAGATAACAAGCTACCTTCCTCCACTAGTGCACATAGGTGTCTCGTCTGTTGAGGTCAAGGCATCTGACTACCTCCCACAATAGGAACTAGTTTCCACACCAGATAACAAGCTACCTTCCACTCCACCTAGACATAGTGTTGCTAATGTTTAGGCTACAGGCATCTGCTCTCAAGCAATAGGAACGAGTTTCCCACCAGATAACGCTACCTTCCCTCCACCTAGTGAACTTAGGTGTCTCGTCTCAGGGTAAGGTACAGGCATTGCTCTCCCACAATAGGAACTAGTTTCCCCCACCAGATACAAGATACCCTTCCCTCCACCTAGTGCACATAGGTGTCTAGTCATGTTAAGGTACAAGGATCTGCCTCCCACAATAGGAACTAGTTTCCCCACCCAGGATAACAAGCTACCCTCCCTCCCCCTAGTGCCATTGGTGTCTCGACTTGTTAAGGTACAAGGCATGGCATTAATATCTTCCACAATAGGGAAATAGTTCCCACCAAGATAACAAAGCTACCCTCCCTCCCCCTAGTGCACATAGGTGCTCAGTCATCCACTTAACAAGGACATCTACTTTTCCACGAATAGGGAACTAGTTTCCCCACCAGATAACAAGCTACCTTCCCCCCCCCAACACACTTGTGCATTAGCTACCCGCCAGTGAAGGTTACACAGCCTCTGCTCTCCCAACAATAGGAACTAGTTTCCCCACCAGATAACAAGCTACCTTCCCTCCACCTAATCAGTGCACATAGTTTATTTTGTTCTCGTCATTGTTAAGGTACAAGGGCATCTGATTCCTACAATAGGACACTAGTTTCCCCACCAGTAACAAGCTACCTTCCCCCACCATAGTGAACCATAGGCTTCTTCGTGTTTAAGTACAAGGCACTGCTCTCCCACAATAGGACCCTAGTTTCCCCACCAGCAAATAACAAGGCACCTTACATCAACTAGTGCATAAGGTTGTATCGTCCATGTAAGGTGGTACACAGGAATCTGCTCTCCACAATAGGAATAGTTTCCCCACCAGATAACAAGCTACCATCCCTCCACCTAGTGCACTAGGTGTGTTCTGTCCCTGTAAGGGTACACGCATCGGCTCTCACAAATAGGAATAGTTTCCCCACCAGCATAACAAGCTACCTTCCCTCCCCCTAGGCCACATAGGGTGTTGGTCAGTTAAGGTGACAAGGCTGCCATGCTCTCCCACAATAGGAATAGTTTCCCCACAGATAACAAAGCTAACCTTACCTCCACTAGGCACACTAGGTGGTCTCGTCATGTTAAGGTACAAGGCATTTGCTCTCCCAACAATAGGAAACTAGTTTCCCCACCAGATAACAAGAGCTACCTTCCCTCCACCTAGTGCAAATGAGGTGTCTCGTCATGATTAAGGGGTTACAAGGCATCTGCTCTCCACAATAGGAACTAGTTTACAAACCAAGATAAACAAGCTACTTCCCTACACCTAGTTGCAATAGGTGTCTCGTCCTGATTAAGTACAAGGCAGATGCTCTTCCCAACAATAGGAACTAGTTTCCCCCACCAGAGAACAGCTTACCACCCTCCACCTAGTGCACATAGGTGTCTCGTCATGTTAGGAGAAAGGCATTGCCTCCACCCATAGGAATAGTTCCACACCAGATAACACGCTACCTTCCCTCCACCTAGTGCAAATAGGTGTCTCGTCATGTTAAGGTTTTTTTTTTTTTTTTTTTTTTTTTGTTTTTTTTTTTTTTTTTTTTTTTTTTTTTTTTTTTTTTTTTTTTTTTTTTTTTTTTTTTTTTTTTTTTTTTTTTTTTTTTTTTACCAAGGCATTCTGCTCTCCCACAATAGGAACTAGTTTCCCCACCAGATAACAGCTACCCTCCCTCCCCCTAGTGCTTAGTGTCCGCATGTTAAGGTACAAGATATCTACTCTTCCACAATAGGAACAAGTCTCCACCAGAATAACAAGCTACCTCCTCCCTCCAGGTGCACTTAGTGTCTCGCCTTGTTAAGGTACGAGGCATCTAATCTCCACAATAGGAACAGTCTCCCCACAGATGAACAACTACCCTCCCCTCCCACCTTGTGAACTTAGTGTCTCGCTGGTAAGGTACAGGCATACTCTTCCACAAGGAAAACTAGGTTCCCACAGATAACAAGCTACCTTACCTCCCCTTAGTGCACATAGGTGTCTCGCCATGTGAAGGTACAAAGCATCTACTCTTCCACAATAGGAACTGGTTTCCCCACCAGATAACAAGCTACCTTCCCTCTCCCTGGTGCATATATGTGTTTAATCATGTTAAGGACTTCAGGTAAAAGGCATCAAGTCTTCCAGAATAGGAACTAGTTGCCCAACCAGATATCAACCTAGTGCCGTCCCTCCTGCTACACAGTGGAGAAGAAGTGGAAAGGCAGAGAACATAGGACAAAGAAAAAAAGGGGCAGGGGGGAGGAAAGCCACAGCAGGGCAGAACAAGTGACAGCACACAAAGAAAACAACCAACATAAACCAACACAACAAAAAGAAAAAAAAAAAAGAAAAAAAAAAGATAAAAAAAACCACAAAACAAAACAAAAAACAAAAAAACACACAAAAACAAAAACAAAAAAAAAAAAAAAAAGAAAAAAAAAAAAAAAAAACAACCAGCACCACGAAAAAAAAACCAACACCAACACACAAACCACAAAACAAACAAAAAAAGAAGAGAAACAAAAAAAGTAATAAACAAAGAAACACAAAAACAAAAAAAAAACACAAACCCCGAAGAAAAGAGAAACAAAAAAAACAAAAAAACAAAAAAAAACAACACACCCCCACCAAAAACACACACCCCCCCCCAACACCCAAAAACCCAAAACAAAGAAAACCCCACAGACAAAAAACACCCCCACAAACCCAAAAAAAAAAAAAGAAAGAAAAAAAAAAGAAAAAAAACCAGAAAAACCAGCAAAAAAACAAAAAAAAGAAAAAAAAAAACGAAAGATACAACAAAAAGAAAAAAAAAAATGAAAAACGAAAAAAAAAAAAAAACAAAAAAAAACAAGACAAAAAAAAAAAAACCCAAAAAAAACAAAAAGAATAACAAAAAAAAATCAACAAAAAAAAAGCGAAACAAACAAGACAAAGACAAAAACAAAACACGCCCCCCCCGCCCCCCCCCCCCCCCCCCCCCCCCCCCCCCCCCCCCCCCCCCCCCCCCCCCCCCCCCCCCCCCCCCCCCCCCCCCCCCCCCCCCCCCCCCCCCCCCCCCCCCCCCCCCCCCCACCCCCCCCCCCCCCCGCCCCCCCCCCCCCCCCCCCCAGCACACACTCACACACCACCAGCACCATCACTATTAACCCCACCAGATAACAACCTACCTTCCCTCCCCCTAATGCCCAGGTGTCGATGCATATCAAGGCAGAAAAGTACAAATCCCTAGAAAAGGCGGCTGCAGTGATAACTTCCATCGCCGTCCAGAACAGTGCCGCAATCGCACTCCTGGACGCCATGACAGACTTCGACTCAGACCAGAGCATTTTCAAACATGCCGACATTTTGTCTTGGCAAAAGCATAGGCGAGCATTGTATGAAGAGGCGGTGCAGCTGGTGGAAAGCAGCCTATCACTCTAGCACTCTACTGCACCCTGCCCCCCTTCTGGACTCACCAGAGATGGCCCCATCACCCTATCACTCTTCTACACCCTGCCCCACCCTTCTGGACTCACCAGAGATGGCACCATCACCCTATCACTCTTCTACACCCTGCCCCACCCTTCTGGACTCACCAGAGATGGCCCCATCACACTATCACTCTTCTACACCCTGCCCCACCCTTCTGGACTCACCAGAGATGGCACCATCACCCTATCACTCTTCTACACCCTGCCCCACCCTTCTGGACTCACCAGAGATGGCCCCATCACCCTATTACTCTTCTACACCCTGCCCCACCCTTCTGGACTCACCAGAGATGGCACCATCACCCTATCACTCTTATACACCCTGCCCCACCCTTCTGGACTCGCCAGAGATGGCACCATCACCCTGTCACTCTTATACACCCTGCCCCACCCTTCTGGACTCACCAGAGATGGCATGAATAGTGTTGTGATCGTAATCCTTCAGGAGTGTCTTGACCGCATGAAGGAAGAAGAGGGTGTCGTCGTCTCCTGCAACAAGGGGGGAGGCCAGTTGGTTGTTGATTGGTTAAAATGCATGGTCTTTCAGCCTCCAGGATGCTCATTGTGTGCAGGCAGAGTAAACATGGGTAGAATAAACATTACCACGCCCACCGCAACACAACATGCATGAGGAGGTGGTGCAGCTGGTCGAAAGCATGCCTGACTTTACTCCAGACCCGTAGCACATTTGGTTCGTTGTATGTATTTATGTCTGTCTGTCTGTCTGTCTGTCTGTCTGTCTGTCTGTCTGTCTGTCTGTCTGTCTGTCTGTCTGTCTGTCTGTCTGTATGTATGAATGCTTCAGTCCAGAGGTAGGCCGAATAGGCTAACAAGGACCTGACCAACTGTGATAGGAAAGGCTAAAAAGAAAAAGCATTGATTCACTGAACCCCAGACAATCGGTTTATCGCCGGGGGCCCTGAGTTTGTGCTACAAGAGTACAAGGATAATTTAATTATGCAATTATAATTGATATGATGATAGGACATCCACTGCTACTGCATTGATCTATTGATACTGCTACTGCATTGATATATTGATAATGCTACTGCATTGATCTATTGATACTACTACAGCATTCATCTATTGATACTGCTACTGCATTGATCTATTGATACTGCTACTGCATTCATCTATTGATACTGCTACTGCATTCATCTATTGATACAGCTACTGCATTGATCAAGTCATACTGGTAATGCGTTGATCTATTGATACTGCAACTGCATTAATCTATTGATACTGCTACTGCATTCATCTATTGATACTGCTACTGCATTGATCTATTGATGCTGCGACTGCATTGATCTGTTGATACTGCTACTGCATTGATCTAGTAATACAGGTAATGCGCTGATCAAGTATAAAAATAACTGGATTGATCTAGTGATATTGTAACTGTATTGATCATATGATCCATTTACTAAAATGACCATGTTCCTAAATTGCATGGATGCTTGAGATGTAAAACAATCAATTACATGCATGTTTCCTTATCCATCAAAGTTGTCCACTTAACGCGGGGTGTGTTGGAAAACAGCCATGTACTTAGTGTGTGTGTGTGTAAGTGTTGCTTGTGTTGGAGAACAGTCATGTACTTTGTGTGTGTGTGTGTGTCTCTTGTGTTGGCCCCCTTACGTGTGAGAGCTTTTGTTAGTTATGTTGTAGCACAGCCATGGGTTGTGTGTGTCTTTTGTGTTGGAGAGAGAGAGCTAGTTATGTTGTGGCACAGCCATGGGTTGTGTGTGTCACTTGTGTAGGGGCCCATTGTGTGTAAGAGAGAGAGGTAGTCATTTTAAAACAGCCATGGGTTGTGTGTGTGTATGTAAGTGTTGCTTGTGTAGGAGAACAGCCATGTTCTTTGTGTGTGTGTGTGTCTCTTGTGTTGGGCCCCCTTGTGTGTGAGAGAGAGTGTTAGTTATGTTGTAGCACAGCCATGGGTTGTGTGTGTGTCTCTTGTGTTGGGCCCCCTTGTTTGTGAGAGAGAGTGTTAGTTATGTTGTAGCACAGCCATGGGTTGTGTGTGTGTATGTAAGTGTTGCTTGTGTAGGAGAACAGCCATGTTCTTTGTGTGTGTGTGTCTCTTGTGTTGGGTCCCCTTGTTTGTGAGAGAGAGTGTTTATTATGTTGCAGCACAACTGTGGGTTGTGTGTGTGTGTGTGTCTCTTGTGTTGGGCCCCCTTGTGTGTGAGAGAGTGTTAGTTATGTTGTAGCACAACTAAGGGTCGTATAGGATCTTTTGTTGTGGCGAGTGTGACTACATAATAAGTTGTTAGATCGCTCACCGTTCATGGATCCTTGAGTTTCCTCGCCTCCTTATTCACCATGTCGCGCTTAGGCCTCTCCCAATTTGTTTACCATCATCCAAGGCGCTGACCATTGAAGGAATGTGAATTGCCGACAGGCCACAATTGCTTACAGCCATTCGCCGCACCTATCTACTTTTGTCAGTTTAATGTGTCTATGCTAAAGAGTTTAGGGGAGGGGCGCGGAATACGCGAGCCATTAGGTCAACGGCAGAGGGTCTACTGGTAAATTTTCGACGATGGTTTCCAGCAGCAAAAATTGAACGCCTGCGCCCGCCCGCGCTAGGAAAGAAAGTAAGATATCAACGCAAGGCGGCGTGGCTATGGGGAAACGGAGCAAAGCGGTTACGAACCTGCGCTCGGTTTGAAAAGCACCAATGGAAGAAGCCGAGGAAGTTATAGGGGGGCGGTGAGGGGGGCAGAATACGCGGCTCTATCTTCGTCCAAAGCAAGGGGAAAGCAAGCTGGCATACGCAACGCCAGGTTTGCTGAAAGCTTATTTCATAGAGGCGAAAATGCAGCATAGCGTAACGGAGGTGGAATCGTCATGCGAGAAGCTGGGTGGTAGGGGCAGCCCCTGGGGCAGCCCCCGGGGCAGCCCCAATGCAGGAAGATCGTTAGTCGTCCGGTGGGCTGGCTGGAGCCATGTAACCAAGTTAAACGGGCTGGCCCCATCAACCTCACGCCTCTTAATAAGGCGTACAATTTATTTATTTATGAATTTATGAATTTATTTACCGTATTGAAGTTAGAGTTACATCTGTAGCCGGTTTGTTGAATCTATTAATATGTGAATCCGGGATCTAGTATTTCATATGATAAGAAGTATGTATTCTTGCCACACGTCACATGAAGGAGTCCCTACTACCGCCTGGAGGGTGACACTTACAACGTCTGACATGGTGACTTTCCCTCAGCTGGGGCATACGGGAGGGTCCCCTTAACACCAAGACCCTCCAGGCGATTTCTACAAGTGCATGACCATGCCTGTGTCCTGTAACCATGCAAAAAACGCCTGGAGGAGCGTGGTGTTAAGGGGACCCTCCCATACGCCGCAGACCATGCCATAATTGATTCTCCAAATTTGAACCATGCCTCCTAGTTGTGTGTGTATGTTGTTACAGTACAAGGGTAGCCAAAAAGGGACCTGCCCAACCATGATATCGGAGGGGCTAGCACGGAAGAAGACAAGTTCTATGCAACGTCGCATGGGACGCTACAAAATGGAGGAGAGTGTTCGCGTCGGAGCGAGATGTGGCAACGGAGAGTTACGAGAACGTTGGCTGACTTGTCGGTCGGTCGGACAACAGGGTAACACTGGGGGCTCCCGCTCCCTTGAAGAGGGATCTCCGCCAAAAAACTGTTGAACTGAACCCCAAACAATCATTTTACCGACCAAGGGCCGAATTCGTGGTACATTGATCATTTAATGTTGTGATTATAATGTTATCATCTAATCCGAATACTTCAAATACCAATGATATGCCAGTTAACCAGTACCTCCCCGGTAAAATTCTTCAACAATCAGCACTAGTACTAGCATCGTCAGCATCACGAGGAAAAAAGAAAGATTACAAGGGGCTCATGTCCTAGCAGTGAAACACCACCGCCCCAAAGGACTCAAGAAACCACCTGCCGTCTATCGGGTGGGGGGGCTCGAACTCCGGTCGCCGAAGCCTTACCGAGGAACAGCAGGGATCACTAGAGCCCAGACTGGCACTAAGGATGTTCCCAGCAGAGAACTCTGGTTATCTGGTTCCTAGTCACCTACATCACTCCCCGTTCGGAACGGGATGGCTCTATCATAGAGCGATCCCATATCGAACTGAAGCAGGTGCCGGTTCTTATCAGATTGCTGATTCGAACCCCATCGAGGTCACCTGGGCCCACCCGGAGGAGCGGAGGGTCGTAGACCGGCATGGTAACTGGACTCTAGGTGTGATGTAAGCCCGTCCATCTCATACTTACGAGCCGGTTCCCTAAACCCCACGTCCTTAGAAGTGTCATTGTGACATATCTTGGAAGTTAAGATTTATTTACCTACATTACATTGTCATCGACATGCCATTGTTGGCCCAAGACAAGACTGCTCCATAACATTGGGGAGTGGTCTTCCAACAAATCCTCAGAAAAAGGCAATACTGCAGGAATATCACGAGGAATGTAATCATCATAATCAGAACCACCACCACCACCACAATGCCAAGCCCATAACTATAGTGCAGGTGTGTACCAGGGTAAATAAATAAACAAATAAATAGTACGCCTTGTTACGAGGCGTGAGGTTGAGGGGGCCAGCCTGTTTGCTGTCACTGGGGCCAACCACCAACAGGGGAGGGAGCTATCATCACCCTAGGGGAGGGTTTTGGGCCTGTTCCATGTGTCGCACCAAGGTTGTACAAGACACTGCGTCCTCCGTCGCTGACGCCACGTTGAAGGGTCAGTTGCATCGCAGGACGCGATGAGGGGAGAGTCCGTAGACCAGAAGGAAGGGTCCCCTGCATCGTAGGACGCAAGCTATACAATTCGTCGCATCTCAGGCAGCAGAGCTGGGGGTCCTCCTGAAGTTCGGTGGTGTGTACTCAAAGCCACGGCCCTCATTTTATAAGGAGGTAATGACCTTCATGGCACAGCAGTACCTCAACATAATCCCTACTAGCATGGCCCTAACAGAAATTATACCTCAGTCAGCGTGAACAACTAGGACACGAGTGCCTTATTGGTATCTGATCAGATACCAATAAGGCATTCGTGTCCTAGTTGTTCACGCTGACAACCTCGAAAGGAAAAGTGCACAACACTAAGGACTGTATACAGACAAGGCAACCGGCACAATACTATGAGAACGGAGACTAGTCCCTACCGTTCCCTAACAGCTTTAACTAGCTTGACTTTCCTAGAAACGAGTACTTTTCCCTACTGGATCCATCCATCCATCTAGGTTTTCCGTACCCTAAGTTCCCTAACTTGACTTTCCTAAAAAGGCGTTCCCTACTCTAAGCTCCCTAACTTAGGGCAAGGGAGTTAAGGAAGGGGCTTTAGGGAAGGAGGTAAACCTTAAATAAACTAGGGAAGGGGGAAACATGGCTTATTTCGTGCAACATGCAACACAAATCCAGGCTGGTACATGACAGTACTACACACATGCAACAAAAACCGTGGCTGGTACATGACAGTACTATCCACGCCCATTCATGGACATACATGTAAACCCCCCTACCAGGGTACTACAAAGCGCGAACGGCAGTGTGATTTCGTGCACGCTTTTTGAGCCCCACTGCGCGTTTCTCACAATTTTTCAACCCCCTGTGGGCGCAGCGCGCAGTTTTTGCGCCTTTAGCACTACAAAGCGCTGACCAATTCAACAAAATGTAGTACCCTGCCCCCTACCCCTTACGCACAATAAGACAGAACAGCACAAATTATAAAATGAAACGAGCTCCAAGGGACAATGAAAAAGAAAAAAATGCCTTGAGGGGCGTGGTGATCAGAAGACCCTCCCGTACGCCACAGCTGGGGAAAGTCAACATGGCAGACATGGTAAGTGACACCCTCCAAGCAGTCGGGACTCCTTCATGCGACGTGTGGCAAGAATACCAGTACACAGGCAATAGATTCAAGGGACAATGAAGAATTAAGCCGCAGCCATACTTTGAACACAATGCAGAGGTGCACAATCAAATACGTAGTTTTTTTGTTGCGGAGCCCCCTAATCAAGGGGGCGGGAGCCCCCAGGGTTACCCATTTGTCCGACCGATCGACCGACCGACCGTCTGACTGAGACGAAGCCTGACACGTCAGCCAACGGCCTCGTAACTAACTCGCTTCCGTTGCCACCTGTCGCTCCGTCGAGAACACTCTTAGCAATTTGTTAGCGTCGCATGCGACGCTGCATATAACTTGTTTAGTTGTGAAAGGACTTTCACCCCAGGAGGTGGGTCTCTCGACACAAACCAGCGACACCAAGGATTTACTCAGCCCAAGACAAGCACAATCACAAAGTGCCTGTGGGCTAGGAAGCAGCCTCAAAGAGGGAAGCAGGCTGATCCCATCACCCAGATCAATAAGACCTCATGGCCCACAGATGCACGGCCCTCAACTCTAGACAAGCACCATCACAAAGTGCCTGTGGGCTAGGAAGCAGCCTCCAAGAGTGAACCAGGCTGATCCCATCACCCAAATCTGTAAGACCTCATGCACCACAGATTCAGGACCCTCCAGAGGACCAAGCCAGTAGAGAAAGGTGCCAAAGAAGAAACACCAAGCACCCAAGCCTGCAATCCGATGGAAGGGGGCAGGGGGGAGTTGTGATGATGATGATAATGATGATGATGATGATGATGATGATGATGATACATTTTTTCCTGGTGCCCTACTGGACTCCAAATGTGCGGCTTGACAGAGCCAACGGGGACTTCTGAACATCATGCAAACAAGTATTTGATATGAACATGAGGTGTTTGGCTGCATTTGAATGCCCTCCACGTCAGGTTTCAGGCAGTGTTTTTTATTTCAGATTTCTGTAGTCCAGGTTGAGTAGCTACTTGGGCTACTCAACCCTGATTTCAAGATAGTTGCGTAGCCATCGTATGGCAGAGCGCGAAACGCGGAGCATGGGGGGGTCGGGGGGCAGCGCGTCCCGATATCGAGGGGTCCGGGGGGTGTGGCATTCGACGGAATGGCGACGCGTCGTCGAAAAAAGAAACACTGGTTTCAGGCACACTAGCTAGCCCCAGGTTTGGCCCAAGTTCAGAGAAATGGAGCTGCCTAGAAGCTGCTTCGTGTAGCCCCAAAAAGAAACAGTGGCTGGATGGCTCCAGCCTCTCAGGCTGCTCCCCGTCGCTCCCCAAACCCCCATGACCCCATCACAACCACCTATGCTCCTCTGAGCTGCAATCACAACTGACGATGGACCATCCCCAACACCTTCCTGTTCCTCTGGCCTGCGCTCAAAACGACCCCTAGACCCTTAAACCCCCATCCCCACCACCTTCCTGTTCCTCTGGCCTGCGCTCAAAACGACCCCTAGACCCTTAACCCCCCATCCCCACCACCTTCCTGTTCCCCAGGCACACAACAATTCCCAGACCACCCAAACCACCCATGCTACACGACAACCCACGGACTATCTGAACCACCTTCCTGTTCCTCTGGCCTTCAATCACATCCCCCAGACCCCCATCCCCACTACCTTCCTGTTCCTCCGACCTTCTCTCACAACAACCCCTAAACCCCCATCCTCACTACCTTCCTGTTCCTCTAAATTTTACTCAAAACGATCCCTAGACCCTTAGACCCCCATTCTCACCACCTTCCTGATCCTCTGAACTTCACTCAAAATGACTCCTAGACCCCTAGACCCTCATTTTCCCATCGCAACCGCCCTCCTGATCCTCTCACCTTAACCCACATCAACCCCTAGACCCCTAGATCCCCATTACCCCATCCCCAACGCCCTCCTGTTCATCTGAACTCCACTCAAAACGACCCCTAGACCCCCATTACCCCATCACCACCGCTCTCCTGATCCTCTGAAGTTCACTCAAACGACCCCCATCACCCCCTCGCCATATCACAACCACCCGCATGATGCTCTACCCAAGCCCACCCAAACCTAAACTCAATGTGCTTGCATTCAATTCAGCTCACCTGCACTTAGCTCCACACACACAGTCACACTCACACCCTGCTCACAGCCTCCTACTCCCCCCCCCCCCCACCACCACCACCACCACCACCACCACCTACCCACCCACACACCTGCTAGTAGCCTCCTACCTCCCGCCCACCCTCACCACCACCACACACACTTGCACTCAGCTCCACACCAGCAGCCGTGATGGCCTCAACCACCTGACCATCCAACCACTAGACCAATTCAGCTGACCTGCACTCAGCTTCACACCAGCAGCCGTGAAGGCCTCAACCACCTAACCACCTGACCACCTAGCCAATTAGCCAATTCAATTGACCTGCACTCAGTTACACACCAGCACCCGTGATGGCCTCAACCACCTAACCATCCAACCACCCAACCACGGGGCCAATTCAGCTGACCTGCACTCAGATCCACACCAGCAGCCGTGAAGGCCTCAACCACCTAACCACCCACCTGTCCACCCAACCGCCTAACCACCTAGCCAATTCAGCTGACCTGCACTTTGTTCCACACCAGCAGCCATGAAGGCCTCTACCACCCACCCACCCACCCAACCAAACACCTAACCACCTAACCAATTCAGCTGACCTGCACTCAGTTCCACACCAGCAGCCGTGAAGGACTCCACATCATCCCAAAGTGTCTTCAAGCTGAAGTATCCTGTTTCCACACTAGCAATGCGGTACGTCTTCCAGAACTACAGGGGGGAGGGAAGGCATGATGGTTGGGTTGGGTTGGGTTGGGTTGGGTTGGGTTGGGTTGAGTTGGGTTGGGTTGGGTTAGGCTGGGGAGGGGTATAATGGAGTGGGGTGGTTCCACACTAGCAATGCGGTAGGTCTTCTAGAACAACAGGTGGGAGGGAAGGCATGATGGGATGGGGAGGGGTGGGGAGGGGTGGGGAGGGATGGGGTGAGGTGGGGTGGGATGGGGTGGGATAGCGTAGGTTGGGGTGGTGTGGGGAGGAATGGGATGGGGTGGGGTGGGGTGGCGCGGGGTGGGTTGAGGAGGGTTGGGTTGGGTTGGGTTGGGTTGGATTGGGTTAGGTTGGGTTGGGTTGGGTTGGGTTGGGTTGATTTGGGTTGGGTTGGGTTGGGTTGGGTTGGGTTGGGTTGGGTTGGGTTGGGTTGGGTTGGGTTGGGTTGATTTGGGTTGGTTTGTGTTGTGTTGTGTTGTGTTGTGTTGGGGAGGGGTTTGGTGGAGTGGGGTGGTTCCACACTAGCAATGCGGTAGGTCTTCTAGAACAATTGGTGGGAGGGAAGGCATGATTGATTGGTTGGGTTTGGTTTGGTTTGGTTTGGTTGATTTGGGTTGGGTTGGGTTGGGTTGGGTTGATTTGGGTTGGGTTGGGTTGGGTTGGGTTGGGTTGGGTTAGGCTGGGGAGGGGTTTGGTGGAGTGGGGTGGTTCCACACTAGCAATGCGGTAGGTCTTCCAGAACAATTGGGGGAAGGGAAGGCATGATGGGATGGGATGGGATGGGGTGGGGTGGGGTGAGGGGAGGGGAGGGGAGGGGTGGGGATGGGATGGGATGGGATGGGATGGATTGGGAGGGGAGGGGAGGGGATGGGATGAGATGGGATGGGATGGGATGGGACGGATTGGGATGGGATGGGATGGGATGGGATGGGAGGGGATGGGTTGGGTGAAGTGGAGAGGGAAGGCATGTTTTATGTTGTTACAGTCCAGGGCTAGACCAAATAGGCTTAAGGGACTTGTCCAACCACGGCCGGAGGGACTATAACGGAAAAGCACTGATGACGTGAACACCAAACAATATTTTTACCGGCGGGGGACCTGAGTTTGCGCTACAGTGATAATGTAATTCTACAATTATAATTAAATCGTCGTCTTACATGGGATGATAATTGAATTGTGTGATTCTTATAATAATATCAGGGAAGGCATGCAGGGCCTTTTTTTCAAATCTGAAAGTGGTTTTTTCTAGCTTAACGGTGTTAGGCCCCCTCCAGGGACAGCGTTTCAGTGCTTCATGTAGCTTTTTACAGCCTGTTATGGCTTTTTAGGGCCATTTAGGGCAAACAAAATTATCGCTGTACAATGTACGCACATTTGTACAGCGATAATGTTGCCAAAACGGGGCCAAACCACCGTGCACTAGCCCTAGTACTACTACTCAGAATTTTGTCGATGTGATAGGCCTAGTCACACCCACAGCGTGGGAGCTCAGATTTGGGGGAGGGAAGGCTTTGGGGGGAGGGGAAGCATGAGGGGAAGGAAGGCTTTTTGGGGAGGGAAGGCATGAGGGGAGGGGTCAATAAGATCAATTTCTTAAACTGCCTCTCCTGTTTTGAAGGTTGGGCAAGTCCCTTCAGTCTATGTGGCTACCCCTGGACTGTACACATCTATGCAATATCAATTTCTTCAACTACCTTTCCTGTTTTTAAGCTAGGGCAAGTCCCTTAAGCCTATGTGGCTACCCCTGGACTGTACTAATCCATGCAATGTAAAATTATCAAACTGCCTTTCCTGTTTTGAAGGTTGGGCAAGCCACTTAAGCCACATAGGCTACCCCTGGACTGTACTCATACATGCAATATCACTTTTTTAAACTGCCTCTCCTGTTTAGAAGCTTTGGCAAGCCCCTTAAGCCTATGTGGCTACCCCTGGACTGTATAAATCCATGGAATATCAATATCCCCCGTCAGTGATAGACTGGATAGGCTGAGGGCTATAGTCAATGCAATGCGGTAGGCTTTCCACGAGCACATGTGAAGTACATACAGCAATACAGCATGGGCATACCTGAGAGCAGCCGATGACAAATGAGCCAAGGATGAAGCCCCACACACCTATACACAGGTGAGGTACATACAGCAGTACAGCATGGGCATACCTGACAGGAGCCAATAATAAATGAGCCAAGGATGAAGCCCCATGCACCTATACACAGGTGAGGTACATACAGTAGTGCAGTTTGGGCTTACCTGAGAGCAGCCGATAATAAATGAGCCAAGGATGAAGCCCCACACACATATACACAGGTGAGTTACATGCAGCAGTACAGCATGGTCATACCTGAGAGCAGCCGATAACAAATGAGCCAAGGATGAAGCCCCACACACCAATAGCGGGCATGGCCAGCTGGGGAAAGAAACCCTGTAGCACGGGTAACGCAAGGGAAGCTTTAGCATGAAGGGAAGTAAGCAGTAGCATGGAAAGAATGCACACACACACACACACACACACACACACACACAAAAGAATAGCAGGCATGGCCAGCTGGGGGAAGAAACCCTGTAGCACCGTTAGCGGAAGGGAAGCTTTAGAATGATGGGAAGGAAATTTTAGCACGGTGTCTAGGGAAGCTTTAGCATGGAAAGAATGCACACACACAAAGCACCAGCATGAATGGCCAGCTGGGGAAAGAAGCCCTGTACACAGGTGGCGGAAGGGAAGCTTACGCATGATGGGAATGGAATCTTGACCATGATGGAAAGGGAAGTTTTAGCATGGAAAGAATGCACACACAAAAACCAATAGCAGGCATCGCCAGCTGGGGGAAGAAGCCTTGCACCAACGGTACAGGAAAGGAAGCATCCCCCCCCCCCCCCCCCCTCCCCCCCCACCCCACACACACAAACCCCCACCCAACACATGAGTAGGCTGCTTACCACGCTTCCTATGATATACAAGAGGTTTCCAATAGGATGAGAGAGGTGTTGAACTGTAGTTCGCCCTTGCAGCCCCCCACCCCCACCCCCACCCCACCACCCCTCCCACACACACCCAGGCTGCTTACCACGCTCCCAATGATATACAAGAGGCTTCCAATCAAAGAAAGCGAGATGTTAAACTGTAGCTCGCCCTTGCAGCCCAACGTAAGCAGTTCCTGTCGAATTGAAAAATTTAGGAACAGTAGTAGTTAGTTTCCGCCCCCTCCATCTGCCTTTTTTTTCTTTTTCACTTTTTTTTTAGGTGAAACTAAATCCAGTGAAATACAATACCAGGGTTACTATCACAGTATTTCACAACCGAGGTCCATGATTTAATCACTGATTTCTACCAGTTATAGTGAATTCAGTGAAAGTCATTACCAGGGTTACTACCACAGTATTTCGCAACGGATTCCAGAATTTAATCAAGGATTTCAACCAGGTATAGTGAATTAGGAATTTACTAGTTGCTTTCAAATTCATTACCAGGGTTACTATCACAGTATTTTACAACTTAGTTCCATAATTTAATCACTGATTTCAACCAGTTATAGGGAATTCAGTGAAATTCAGGGTTAGTATCACAGTATTTGGCAACGGAGTTCCAGAATTCAATCAAGGATTTCAACCGGTTATTATAGTGAATTGGGAATTGACCAGTTTCTTTCAAATTCACCACCAGGGTTACACATCATAGTTTGTCACAACGGAGTTCCAGAATTCAATCACTGATTCCAACCAGTTATAGTGGATTGGGAATTGACTAGTTTCTTTCAAATTCACTACCAGGATTACTTTCACAATTTGTCACAACGGAGCTCCAGAATTGAATCATGGATTTCAACCAGTTGTAGTGAATTTAGTGAAATTCAGTACCAAAATTACTATCACAGTATTTCACGACGGAATTCCAGAATTTAATCACTGCTTTCAACCAGTAGTGAATTTAGTGAAATTCACTAACAGAGTTACTCTAACAGTATTCCGCAACGGAGTTCCATAATTTAATCACGGATTTCAACCAGTTATAGTGAATTCAGTGAAAGCCAATACCAGGGTTAGTATCACAGAATTTCGCAATGGAGTTCCAGAATTTAATCACTGATTTCAACCAGTTATAGTGAATTGGGAATTGAATCACTGATTCCAACCAGTTATAGTGAATTGGGAATTGAATCACTGATTCCAACCAGTAATAGTGAATTGGGAATTGAATCACTGATTCCAACCAGTTATAGTGAATTGGGAATTGAATCACTGATTCCAACCAGTTATAGTGAATTGGGAATTGAATCACTGATTCCAACCAGTTTTAGTGAATTGGGAATTGAATCACTGATTCCAACCACGTATCATAGTGAATTGGGAATTGAATCACTGATTCGAACCAGTTATAGTGAATTGGGAATTGAATCACTGATTCCAACCAGTTATAGTGAATTGGGAATTGAATCACTGATTCCAACCACTTTTAGTGAATTGGGAATTGAATCACTGATTCCAACCACGTATCATAGTGAATTGGGAATTGACGAGTTTCTTTCACATTCACTACCTGGGCGTCCACCGAGAAGAAGCCGATGGAGCCAAGGGTGTAAAGGCCTGCTGACAGGCTGTCATTACCCGGGTAGAAGAGGACGACAGTGCCTGAGAGGGGTGGGGTGGGGTGGGGTGGGGGGTTATATATGTGTGGGAGGTATGTGGGTGAGGGGGGTGGGGTGATAGGTGTGGTGGGGTGGGGTAGAAGAGGGCGACAGAGCCTGAGGGGGGTGGGGTGGGGGGCTATGTATGTGTGGGAGGTATACGGGTAGGGGGTGGGGGTCTAAGTGGGTAGAAAAGGGTGACGGTGCCTCGGGGGGTGGGGTGGTGGTTGGGGTGGGGGTGGTTGGGTGGTTGGGGGGGTGGGGGGTCAATGCAATCTTCTTTCCAAGCAATCTTCTTTCCAATGCAATCGTCTTTCAATGCAATCTTCTTTCCAAGCATTATTATTCTAAGACTGGAGCCAAGGGTGTAGAGGCCTGCTGACAGGCTGTCATTACCCGGGTAGAAGAGGGCGACAATGCCTGAGGGGATGGGTGGGGGGCTATGTATGTGTGGGAGGTATGCGGGTGGTGGGGTGGGGTGGGGTGGGGTAGAAGAGGGAAACAGTGCCTGCAGGGGGATGGGGTGGGGGGCTATATATGTGGGTGGGGGGTGGGGTGGGGTGGGGCAGAAGAGGGCGACAGTGACTGCAGGGGGATGGGGTGGGGGGCAATGTATGTGTGGGAGGTCTGAGCGTGGTGGGGTGGGATGGAGTGGGGTAGCAGAGGGCGACAGAGACTGCAGGGGGATGGGGTGGGGGGCAATGTATGTGTGGGAGGTCTGAGGGTGGTGGGGTGGGGTGGGGTGGGGTAGAAGAGGGCGACAGTGACTGCAGGGGAATGGGGTGGGGGGCAATGTATGTGTGGGAGGTCTGAGGGTGGTGGGGTGGGGTGGGTGGGGTAGCAGAGGGCAACAGTGACTGCAGGGGGATGGGGTGGGGGGCAATGTATGTGTGGGAGGTCTGAGGGTGGTGGGGTGGGGGTGGGGTGGGGTAGAAGAGGGCGACAGTGACTGCAGGGGAATGGGGTGGGGGGCAATGTATGTGTGGGAGGTCTGAGGGTGGTGGGGTGGGGTGGGGGTGGGGTAGCAGAGGGCGACAGAGACTGCAGGGGGATGGGGTGGGGGGCAATGTATGTGTGGGAGGTCTGAGGGTGGTGGGTGGGGTGGGGTGGGGTAGCAGAGGGCAACAGTGACTGCAGGGGAATGGGGGTGGGGGGCAATGTATGTGTGGGAGGTCTGAGGGTGGTGGGGTGGGGTGGGGTGGGGTAGAAGAGGGCGACAGTGACTGCAGGGGGGTGGGGTGGGGGGCAATGTATGTGTGGGAGGTCTGAGGGTGGTGGGGTGGGGTGGGGTAGAAGAGGGCGGCAGTGCCTGCGGGGGGTGGGGTGGGGGGTTATGTATGTGGTTTCTGGTTGGGGATGGGGGGGCTATGTGGGTAGAAGAGGATGACGGTGCCTGAGTGGGAGGGGTGGTGGTGGTGGTGGTGGTGGTGGAGGGGGATTGTTATAGGGTTTGAGGGCTGTTTGAGGGTTTGGGGGTTCTTGAAGGATATTCAAGGATTTTAGGGGTTCAGAGCTGTTTCAGGATTGTTTGAAGGTTTTAGGGTTGTTTAAGGGTTTTAGGGTTGTTTGAGGGTTGCTTGAGGGTTTGAGGATTGTTTGAGGGTTTGAGGGTTGTTTGAGGGTTTGAGGGCTGTTTGAGGGTTTGAGGGCTGTTTTAGGGTTTGAAGTTTTGAGGGCTATTTGAGGGTTTGCGGGCTGTTTGAGGGTTTGGGGGTTGTTTGAAGGTTTGAGGGTGTGAGGGCTGGTTGAGGTTTTTTTTGCGGGTGTGTGTGTGTGGGGGGGGGGGGGGGGGGTTGTTTTTGGTAACAAATATATTCTTTCCAGGCAGCACTAGAATTCTACGACTTTCGTTTGAAGAGAGAACTCAACAAGGTAGGGGCGAGATACACTGTTTCGTTTTGGCGGAGCCCCTCCTTCTGGGGGGCGAGAGCCCCCAGATTCACCGCGTTCTCCGTCCGTCTGTGCATCCGTCCAACCGTCTGACCGACGACCGAGGCTAAGCTTGACACGACAGCCAACTGTCTCTAACTGGCTTGGGCCAGCTCCATCGTTGCCACCTGCCTTTCCGTTGCCAACACTCTCCGCCAATTTCCCGCGTCGCTTGCCGGGCTGCATAAGGCTTGTTTGGGCAACGCATGGCTGCTTCCAGCCAGCTCTATCAGCCAGCCACTTGGTCAAGCCCAAAGCTTTATGCAGCATTGGAACGCCTGTCACGTCAGCTTTCAGACACACTAGCTAGCTTCGACTTTGGCCCAAGGACGGGGACAGAGATCTGCCAAGAAGCTGCTACACGCAGATGGGAAGAGGTTTATTTTACCACCCCGCCACCTACCACCACCTGTCTTTTGCCCAAGGACAGGGACAGGGAGCTGCCTAGAAGCTGCTACATGTAGCCCAAGAAAAGGAATAGAGGCGAGAGAAAGAGGTAAATAACAATAGTGTCTGGTGGTGGCGGTGTGTGCGTGTGTGGGGTGGGGTGGGGGGCAAGAATGGGAAGCCATGAGAAGCGGTTTATTTTACAACCACCCAACACCACTTAACATCACCCACCATACACCCCGCCACCCACCCCACCACCCACTGTACACCCAACACTGCCAAACACCCCCCCCCACACGCACCACCCATCCACCCCACAACACACCACCACTCACCACCCAACACCACTTAACACCATCCACCCGTCACCCACCAACCCACCACCCACCCACCCAACACCACTTAACAATACCCACAGTGCACCCAACACCACCCACCCAGCACCCAACACCACCATCCACCACCACCAACACATAACCCAGCACCACCTACCACCCAAAACCACCACCACCGACCACCCAGAACCACCACCAAGCACCACCCACCCACACCCCACCACCACCACGCACCCACCCAACACACACCATCCACCACCATCACCCAACACCTCACCACCACCACCACGCACCACCACACACACCACCACCACAACCAAACACGACCTACCACTTAGCACCCAACACCACCATCCCAACACCACACACCATCCACCCACCTGCCCCCCCTCTTCTCAACATGCATGCCTTCCTTGAGATCTGCCCCCCCCCCCCCCCCCTCTCACCCACCCACCCACACCAACACCATGCACCACCCACTCACTTGCCCCCCCGCCTATACACCTGCACGCCCTCCTGGAGATCTGCCCCCCCACCCCCCCACACATACACACACCACCATGCAACACCCACCCACCTAACCCCCTCCTTGAGATCTGCCCCCCCACCCCGCCCACTCACAATCTCCACAGTTGCCGTTTCCGACGACACACACTAACACAAACCCGTGCAGTTCCCGGTTCTCTCATACCCTACGACAGCCTGCACCCTGATCAGGTTGTTAAACATGTGTTCAGGGTGTTCAACACCTGGTTATGTACATCGTTGGGTGACCTTCGGGGTGTGGAACAGGTGATTACCACCCTGAACACCCGTTTAACTACCTGGACAGGTGAAGGCTACCGTAGGGATAGCACGTACCGGCAATGAAAGTCGTTCCTCCCAAGAGGAAGAAGAATGCGTGCAGCAAGCGCCAAGGGAGGTTGGGAGGCGGTTCGTCATAATAGTCGCTAGCCAGCAAGGGCACATGCACAACTGTCTCCTCTTTAGTGCTAGCAGTCATGGCTGCAGGGGAGGGGGGGAGTTCCTGCGCGCTCGCGGGCTAGAAATTAAGCTACGGGGCGCATGCACGCGCGAATGGCGCATGGGAGAAAGGGGGGCCTGTCGGTTGGTCCTGCCCGGTCCTGCCAGTCGGCTGGGCGGCTGGGGCCCCCCTTGGTCCCAGTCGCCCCTTACCCTTGTCCTGGACAGGGTTTGGGTTCCTGACAGGTTAAGTAGCGAGGGGAGTTCAACTCTTCCTTTCCGATATAACAAGATGCGTGCCAAGGTACGAGCTGTGTACCCTCCCAATCATTCTATGTGCGATAAGCGTTGCATGTGCCGTCTCCATGGCGGCTAATTCGTAGATATGGAGGGAGTTGAACAATTGAATGCATGTCGAATTAGCCGTATACAGCACGCCGTCTTTCGCAGGGATGATCAATTGTTTGTGGAAGTGCCTGTAGATCGAGCTGCCATGCTCTGAGTAAGTTCGTTAATCAACATTCTGCTGAACGAATGCTATCACCCTGTTTCTGCTCGCAGTGGAGAAAGAAGAGGATGCGACGCCTGAAGCGTAAGCGAAGAAAGATGCGGCAGCGATCGAAATAGAGGAGCTGCTCCTCTCACCGAAGTGGAGACGCTGGATGAATTAGTTTGTCTGAGCTCTTTACTTAGCTAAGGCATGAGAATGTTATATCGTATGTAACTCTTCTTTCCTTCAACATTCCGCGCTATCTCCACTTCTCTTCCTTCCCTTGTCCAGTAGTCCACTGCTGCCGATACGCAACCTCGTTGTCCAGACAACCTATTAAGGTCCTTGTTACAGCCTGTGCGATCTTAATCGCTAAGCTCATGATTCAGTGTTTTCGAGACTGTCGGCTGTGGTATTGAGCCTGTGCCCGAGGCTGATCGGCTTCGACCTTGATTGGTCCCTCCGAGCACCTGCCATGTTTCCTCGATTCCATTTCCCAGGTTTACTGCAAGATCTCGCACTCGTGGAGCTGCCCGCTCCGTAGCTAGCTGTATCTTGCATCTTACGTAAGGTGAGTAACTGCCTGAACAGCGTGCGAATTAGCTGCCCCCTTGTACCAGCAAGCCAGATAGGCTGGGATCCATTCATTGCCCTCATTCTGCTGTCATGCATGCCCTGTTCAGATGTCAGTTATTGCTGCGCAAGTGCTGGCTGGGTAGCACAGACATTGAGAGGTCAGATTATATTGGTTGCTGGTAATGACATCTTTTTGGAGTGAGAGTGCTGTTGTATGTATGGAGCAGGCCATGGGCTGGTTACTGTTTGTATGCAATCAGACTACATGTGCACAGCTGCTGTTGGGTATGGTGCTAGCTTGTGGTTTTCCCTATGCTTGTGTATGTATGTGAGGTTAGCTTGGTTGTGCTGTGTGGAAGAGATAATGAGGCGTCGTAGTGTGTGCTTGTCTTGTAAACCGGGGCCAGCTTATATCTGTAGCGGCTGGGTATGTGATCGTGTGAAAGCTTTAGGGTGTGG
This sequence comes from Chlamydomonas sp. ICE-L, assembly GCA_013435795.1. Lineage (NCBI taxonomy): Eukaryota > Viridiplantae > Chlorophyta > Chlorophyceae > Chlamydomonadales > Chlamydomonadaceae > Chlamydomonas > Chlamydomonas sp. ICE-L. The sequence goes on along the minus strand of JACBWV010000610.1, from coordinate 158,484,760 downwards.
GGTAGGGGATCTGATCCTGGGTGGCCATCATGTATACACATGGGTTGTGTTTGTGGTGGTGTGGCTAGTGCGTCAGTGTGTGGCTGGGGGGGCAGTCTTGCGGGGCTAGCTCATCTGAGGTGGCTTGGTATGTGGTGGTGTGGCAAGTGCATCTGTGTGTGGGGGGGTTGGTCCTCTGGGGCTAGATTATGTCGATTAGCTTGAGGTGGTTGGGTATGTGCAGGTGTTACCGCAGTGGTCTGTGTGGTAAGGGTATATCCAAAGCAACAGCTGGGTTTGAGGTGCCGTGATGAGGGTTTCAGGGTGTGGGGGAGGGGGCCAGTCCTGTGGTCTGTGATATCTGAGGTTGGCTGGGTATTTGGTTGTTTGCAGCACGGTCCCGCAGGCTAGCTTATCCAATGTGGCTGGGTATTTGGTGGCTGACTAGCGTCAGGGTGTGTGTTTCGGGGGGGGGGGGGGGGGGGGGGGGGGGGGGGATCATGTGGGCCAGATAATATCTGAGGTGGCTGGAGGAGAGGCACACAGGCAACATGTGTGCATCGGGCCAGCGTGGGGTTATGCTGTAGGTGAGGGAGTGTGTAGACATAGTTTAATCTGATGTCCAAGCTGCATTCTGGAGGTAAGGTGAGATCAGTTATGTATTATTAGTTGCTGTTGTATGTGTCTCCAGGCCAGTAGAGGTACACAGTTGCTGTTGGGCATGGGGCCAGTGTGGTGGCGTGGTGTGGGAGGGAATACGAAGGCATAGTTTGATCTGATGTGAAAGCTGGAGATACCGCTGGAAAGGTGAGATCAGAGAGGCTTACACTAGTTCGATGTTGAATGTAAGCCACATGCCAGGAGTGCCACAGGGACACAGCTGCTGGTATGCGTCATGTCAGCCTGGGATTGTGCTGTGGGAGAGGGAGTATATATAGGTACAGTTTCATTTGATGTCCAAGCTGCAGACATTCTGGTGGAAAGGTGAGATCAGTGATGTATCATTAGTTGCCATGTACGCTACATGTCACATGGGCGAAAAGGACAGCTGTTGCTTTGCATCGGGCCAGCCTGGGATTGTGCTGCGGGGGAGAGCATATGTAGGCATTATTGAATTAGATGTCAAGGCTGAAGACATTCCGGTGGAAAGGTGGGATCAGTAATGTATCATCAGTTGCTGTTGTATGTTAGCTGCAGGCTAGGAGCGCCTCAGGGCTAGAGCCGCTGTTGTTCGTCATGTCAGCTTGGGGTTGTGCTGTGGGCGGGTGGGGGAATATGTAAGCATAGTTGAATCTGATGACCAAGCTGCATTCTGGTGGAAAGGTGAGATTGGTCATTAGTCGCTGTTGTATGTGTGCTGTACGCCAGGAGGGCCACGTAAGAGGGGGGGATAGCTGCTGTTTTACCTCGGGCCAGCCTAGGATTGTGCTGAATAAAAGGGAATGTGTAGGCTCAGTTGAATCTGACGACCAGGCTGGAGACATTCCGGTGGAAAGGTGTGATCAGTAATATATCGTCACTTGTTGGTGCATTTGTGATGAGGCCAGGAGAGCCACGTAAGCGACAGGGACAGCTGCTGGTGTGCATCATGCCAGCCTGGGGTTGTATGCGGTGGGTAATTCTTTCATATCTAAGGGTTCCCAGGAGTACAGCATGTGGAACAACCGGGTTGGTCGGTGTCCAGGAGTACCGTACGTGTCCAGGAGTACAGCACGTGGAACAACCGGGTGAGTCGGTGTCCAGGGGCACAGCAACCGGGTTAGTCGATTTCCAGGTGTACAGCATGAGGAACAATGATCCAGCCAGAGGTTGGCTTGTTGTTGGCAGACTGTCTTGCGTCTGTAGCCAGATTCGCCAACCATCTCCACTTGCTGCCATGGATAATACCCGAAGGTATTATTCCTTCTACTCCAGGTATCGGATGTAGGAACAATTCTGCCTTTCTCATCGACAAATCCTCTGTGGACTACGTAAGGAGGCCCATCATCATGGGCAAAACTCTGTAAAACACCTCACCCACGCAAGAAGGGCCGATTATGTGCCTGCCTTCAAGCTGCACACTATCTGCGGGCGGAGCAAGCACGGGTACTTCAATAGGACCGGACATATGATCAAAGACGTATACTTGTTTGGTTACATATATTCACATGGTAACTTGGTTACAGAGCTTCAGCCAGCTGCTGCTCGATGTCCTCGGCAGATACAACAAGTACTTGGGAAGTGTTTACGGCTTTAATTTAAGGCTTTCACTGTTTACGGCTTTCACTGTTTACTGTTTACGGCTTTTACACCCAAATAGTGAGCAAATATCGGCCACCAATGTGTCTGGGGTTAAGGAACAAATTACCCATGATCACCAAGCTTGCCTCGGTAACTGTTTTGGTACGACTTATAGGTCGTACCATGTGACGAGTAGTCGCGTACTAGCGAGTCCTGTCGGAGTGTCGGCTAGTGGCTACTTGCCATTGTGTCCACGCCAGTGATCTGTACTGCTCGCGTGTACTGCTCAGATGCTCACCATGGTGTCCACTGTAGATAAGAACAATGAACATGAAAATAACGGCAATTCCTTCGTAGTTCTTTGCGTGTTCAGGCTTCATAGTTACAGTAGCAGGGCAGTTCAAAATTAGTCGGGTGCCCTGGTAGGGCCCCTGCGGTGGTCGGCCCAAGGTTAAGTATGTCGAAGTGGATGGTGGGTGGGGGGGGGGGGGGGGGGGGGGGGGGGGGGGCAGCATGAAGGCTTATACTCTGATAGACCATGTAATCAAAACACAATAAGTACCAATGAGGGTGAGGTGACAGTACGAATTATTTTTTTATTTAGAGGTCTTCGTCGGAGGTGAGTCTCTGGGTTGTTTAGATTCAACTTCGAATGGTCTGATGCGTCCTGTGTGAGGGTCTCTTGCGTGGCAGACACAGCTTCAGTGGGTTGGTTGCGTCGCAGGACGCAAGCTTTGGATCAGTTATGTCTCAGCACGCAGGCTATGAAAATGGTTGCGTCTCGGGAGGCAGGCTATACAATTGGTTGCGTCTCAGGACGCAGAGCTGGAAGCCCCCCTGAACAATCCTTGAGGGTCTCTCTGTATGTGACCATCCGGGGTTAGTCAATCCTGGCCCAATAATTCCATACTCGTTTTCTACTATTGTCCTCTTGGCTACAGCTTTTTTCAAATCAAATGTAACCATGTACAAAGTCTTGGGACAAACACCTTCTGAATAACCCTGGAGGGTCTCTCTGTATGTTACCATCTAGGGGTTGGCAATCAAGATAATTCGACATTTACACCAGGGGCTGGAGCAAGTAGCGGTTTATTAGGTCCGGTGGTCCACCAGTGTGGATGCATTTCTTGAACTTGAACTTGGTTACATACGGTAGCTTCAGCCAGCAATTTGGCTGCTCGCCGTCTTCGGCAGTAAAACAAAACCAGAAAATGTAACCGCGAACAAATCACCTTTGGATGCAATGACTCAGGATTGTGGTGTAGAAGTGTGAATAATTATCATCTAAGCACATCCGGAGGACCCCCGATGTACAAAAAGTCTAAGGACGAACCCCCAACCCTCGGGACCGAAGCCTGATGCGCTATCCATTGCGCCACGTCTCCGGTGGTCATTCAAGTGCATCTTTTCCGGATTCAAGATTATATAAAAGTGTCGTAGACCATCAAATAATAAAAAATGCTCCTCGTGTGAGCCCCTTGTAATCTTTCGTGTGGGGAATTGTTTGCCTTGCGGCCCTGTCAGCTATGGATCATGGCCGCCGGCAATTGTGGAGGTTGGCCTCCTCTGTCCGTGGTGAGGCCACTTCCGGCCCTCGCCAGGCCACTCTGTATGAGTTATGGGGCCTTCCACCTCCTCAGGTGCCAGCTGTTCGCCCCCTCTCAGAGCGGGCTGGAGCACTTGCTGTGGCTGATTTCTGGGCTCGCATTGCTGATTTTGTCGCTACAGAAGAGCCCCCTCCTGAGTGGGAGGACACGGTGGGAGATGATCACCCCTTCATCAGCCATGGTGGGTCCCGTGTTAACATGGGAGTTCCCAACCCTCCACATATGTCAGTGGCGGATCCTCCGATGGCCCAGGACCATTCCCCCGACCATTTGCTTCTCTCCCAGAATGATCTTCTTCCCCTGATCCTCCCTGACAGCCTGGATGACTAGCTTGGCTTTGTTCTTGTCCCTTTGTAGCAACCGTCTTGTTTCTGGCGGTGTAGGTGATGGATGGGGGGTAGCTTATGTTTTCACTTCTCGAGTCTCCGTTTGGCTCTTGACCTGTTTGGCTGCTCTCCTGTGCCCTCTCTCCGTCCTTAAGCTTGATGGTTTCTTGACAGATAGGCTTTGGACTCTCTTATCTTTTCCCCGCTGGTCTTGGTCTTTCGCTTTTCCTCACGCTTTTTATCGTGTTAGTAGTTCTGCTTAGGTTGTTAAGTGTCCTTTCTTAGCTGTGCTTTTCCTTGTGGCGTTTTGGCTGACGGCTTGGCCTTGTGTTTGCCTTTAGATAGGGAGTGTTAAGGCCGCCTTTTTAGAGCTCTATGCCTCTCTCCTTGTTTGTTTGGTGATTTTCCTGTGCCTTTTGTCCTTCACGTCTTCTTGTAGAATCTCGCTTTTTAGGCCTCGGCAACTCTCAGCCCTTCTACAATATGCTCTTAATTCGCTAGTTTCTCTATGCCTTGGTAGTTCGCATTGCTTGTTGTCAAGCCTTTTTTTTGCTCTTTCGTACGCTTTTTTTGAGGTCATCTCCTGGACCAGGTTCTGAGGGGTATGTTGCCCAAACCCTCACTGTTATAAAACTGTCCAGCTGCCTCGGCGCTGTTCAGTCTCGGCATTGATTTTTGCTGAGTATGTAACTATATCCTCTCCTCCTCCATGCTCCAAACAAATGTCGGGTTGTCTTGTGCTTTCTTCCTTTGAGGGCATTATCGCTGCATCTTAAGGTGCTCATAGCGCATGCCCTTTGGTGGTATTTAGTTCTTTTAGTTTGGCCTTTCTCTCTTGTGGTTGGTGGGCTTGGTGTTCTGGATTGCTTACTTTTGCATCCCTCCCCTTTCCGCTCTCCTTTACGCCTCTAGTTTGTTTCCTATTTTGGGACTTGACCTAGCTTGTTTTCAGGTTTGTGGGGGTGCCTTCAAAACCCTCGTGCTTCCGTGTTATAAAATTGGATGGTCAGCAGGCTGTGCTGCTGTCTAGTCTCGGCAGTGATTTCTTGAGTTTATGTAACGAACCCTCTCTCTCTATGCTCCCATTTGGAAGACGGCGGGTGGTTTCTCGAGTCCGACTTCAGGGCGGTGTTGTTTCACTGCTAGGACATGAGCCCCTTGTAATCTTTCTTTCTTTCTCCCATAGCGCGTGCCCTTGATTGGTCTTTAGCTCTTTTGGCTTAGCCCTCTTGTCTTGTGTTTTTTGGGCTTGGTGCTCGGGATTGCCTGCCTCCGCATTCCTCCCCTTCACGCTCCCCTTTCCGCTCTCCTTTTCGCCCCTGGTTTGTTTCCTTTTGTTGGACTTGACCTAGTTTGTTTTCAGGTTTGTGGGGGTGCCTTAAAAACCCTCGGGCTTCCGTGTTATAAAATTGGATGGTTGGCAGGCTGTGCTGCTGTCCAGTCTCGGCAGTGATTTGCTGAGTTTATGCAACGAGCCCTCTCTCTCTCTCTCTCTCTCTCTCTCTCTCTCTCTCTCTCTCTCTCTCTCTCTCTCTCTCTCTCTCTCTCTCTCTCTCTCTTTTCAACCTCCTTTGGGCGCAGAGCGCAGTTTTTGCGTTTTTTGCACTTCAAAGCGCTGACCAAGTAGACGTTTGTGCGCCTTAAGCGCTGACAAATTTGACACAAAGTATTACCCTGGTAGCGATAATAAAGTGGTGCTTAGCAAGGTTCTCCGAGGTGTCCTAACAGAGGGGATTTACATCAAGATCGCTGGACGCAAATATAAGAAATCACGGAGTACAAGAGATCACGGATATCCGACTGACAGAGATAAGTGAACCACAGGGCAAACACTAACTGGCGAATCTGACTGACACGACTGGACAGCGGAAGAAGACACACGAATCTTGAATAATGGTGACGAACTGCACCTCTCAGCCAGTCTATTTTGTGATGGATTAGTCTGCAGTTCTGCACAACGGCATAATTTTGTTGCTACCAGGGTTGTTCAGGACGCTGCGTCCTCCGTATCAGAGGCTCCGTTCCATTGCAGCCGCAGCTTCAGTGGGTTGGTTGCGGGTCGGTTGCGTCTCCTATGGGTCAGTTCCGCATCAGGACGCAGGCTATGGAATTGGTTGCGTCTCAGGAAGGAAGCTATACAATTGGTTCCGCCTCAGGAAGGAGAGCTGGGGGTCCTCTTGAATAACCCTAGTTGCTACAGTCCCTCCTACTAGTACCATAGCTTTTCTTATCAGCTACGCGCAGCAGCTTCTAAGCAGCTCCCCGAGCCAGCCACTAGGCCAAGTCCAAAAATACAGGGCAGCTAGGTGTTTCAGCTTCAAGATGCACTAGTTTGAATCAGGTTGGGCCGACTAGCCTGTGGGGAGCTGTCTAGAAGTTGCTGCTCGTGGCTGAAAATAAAAGCTGCCCGTTGTGGGCACGTCTCCTCCGTCCGGTGGTGTCGAATTAAAGGAGCTGGTAGCCGGAGTATCCAAACCTGTTGATGGGAAATCCAAGCAGATGTCAGTCAGTATATACCGCATACATATTTTTTATTTTTCATCTACTCTTTTTTTATTCGTGATGTCCCCCTTTCGTTCTTCTATCTTTTTTGGTTCCTGAAGTCACCCTTGACTAAATCAAATTAAGTGGTCACTACTCGAGCACTACCACGACACATTTACTCATCCTCGAAAACAAGCGCGGAGTCGGAATGCTCTCGTCGAACCAGTTTCGTGAGTATGCTTAACTTCGTCAGATTCCGTCTGGTGAGGAAGTTGCGAAGATATTTCCGATACCGGCTCGACCCCTGTACGAGGATCTGCCAGCCTGGCAGGTGCCTCGACTTGGATCTTCAGGATCACGCTTCCTCGTTGTCGGAAATAAGCGTGGATTCGGAAAGATCTCGTCGAGCTTGTGTCATAGATCTGCTTAATTTCATCAGAGACCGAGTCCTGAGGAAATTTTGGCCTCACAGTTTTCACCAGAAGAAATTTCTGAAAGCCGTCGGACCCCCCCCCCCCCCCCCCCCTCTTTTTGAGGGGTCGATATCTACCCCACCCCAACACTTTTTCCAACTTTTTCGATGGTTTCGGGGCGTACTACCCCTTTAGACCTCGATTCCGACATGCGGTACACGAGCAACTTCCTGGGGCCCCCCCGAAAAATAGTAACTTGTTTTTTTATTTCCGGCCTTTTTAGCCATGTTGAGGCCAATATTTGGACGTTTTGACGCACTCGGGTCAGTGATATGTTTTGCGAAACCTCAACACGAGGTTGTCAACTGACGATCAGCCGAAAAAATTGCCGACCCGAGTGGGTCAAAACCGGTTCAGAGACATGCCAAAACGCGGATCTCGATCTGGCCCTAGCTACCCCCACCCCCCCCCCCCCCCCCCCCCCCCCCCCCCCCCCCCCCCCGCCCCCCCCCGAATCCCGTTGTCCAAGCCTGTCACCTGCAGTTCCCCCGAATCTACGAATCTGCCAACGTTGGTAACCCCAACCCCCTACGAGGCTTCCCCCCCCCCCCCAACCCCCCAACCCACCCCTTTGGGACCCCCCCAGATCTCAGCCCCCTGGCACTTTTTCCATTTTCCAATTGTCCAACGGTTTCGGGACCTACGAACGAATCGGAGATTAACGGCTTGCACCTCCCCACATACTTTTGGATAGTTTGTCCCTACTAAGCTATATGTGGGGTATGGGAGCGGGTTTGAGCCCCTGATAGCACCCCCATAACACCAGGGTAGATTATTTAGCAATTAAACAAACCTACAGGCCTATAGCCAAGTGCAGGGTAATTCAAAGCGCGCGCTTTTGCGCTTTTGAGCGCTGACTTTTTGGCCCCCTCTGCGCTTTAAGCGCAGCTTTTTGCAACCCCTTGTGGGCGCTGCAAGCAATTTTTGCGCTTTTTGCACTACAAAGCGCAGTTTTTTTGTTTTCAAGTGCGCTAAAGCGCTGGCCAATTTGGCCATTTGAAGTACCCTGGCCAAGTGGTCTCTAGGGATTTGGGCGGTCTAGCATCCGTAGAACTTGATCTTCATTACATGGTTCCAGCCAACAATTTGGCTGTTTGCCGTCTTCAGTAGCAAAACTATTCAACAGGTATACCGTTATTCAACCATCCGTCCATCCATCCTCCCGAGTCTGGCAGAGCGTGATTGCCTTTAGGACTCATACAAAACAGTAAAACACACCACAACGAAAAAACGCCCCCACATTTGGTGCATTGGGCTTACCACATAGCACTACGAAAGTGAAAACATCGCCCTAACTGCGAACGTGTGTGAGACTCGAAGACATGCACGGAATAAATAGTAGTAATAGTGTACACGCACTCTTGCAATCATGAGCATACAATTCAAATTCAAATTCAATCAAGAGCCTACAATTCAAATTTAAATTCAATCATGAGCATACTGTCTTTGGCTATGATCGGCTGTCTTCGGCTACGATCCATCATCGATCAATCATATCAATTCCTTCAGTGTCGCATCAGAAAAAGCAAATGAGCAAGTGAACAGTACCGGTTGCCAACAACTAAAAGCATTCAATCTAGTGCAACCAGAGTTCTTCAAATTCTGTGTGGTAGTTTTTGCGGCATCCGACATTTTTTCAGCAGGATGGCAATTCAGCCTGGACTAGGCCAGATCTCTGTATTCAGAAGGGAACAACTTAGTATATACACAAGGATTTGTATACATTATAGGGGTTTTAGAAGCGCAAAAGCTAAAGTGGAGCAGGGATTGGAGTTCCCTTTCCCCAAGAGAGCAATATTTCAAAACAAACATGAAATTCAACAGATACGAGGAACAGCTTCTAGGCAGCTCCCCTGACTTGCTTTTCAGCCAGATCTAACGCTACTTAGTGCACCGTACAGAGTGCAACTGAGAGACCTGCACAAGGAACGCCTCATTTTCTTTTCAGTTATGTGTACAGGCCAGGTGATGGTTGCTTGTCAGATTGAAAGATTTTATTTTGTAAACCTTGCATCTCTCTGGACGTGATGCGTCATTGAGGATGGTTGGAAGCTACTCATTAAGGTGGGGGAGAAATCTTGGCGGTGGGCACATACACATCTGTTGTATTGGGATTTTCATTATGGCAGCTTTCAGAAACACCGGCTTGCTCCAGGTTTGGTCCTAGGACAGAGAAAGGGAGCTGCCTATAAGCTGCTATGCGTAGCTCAAACAAGAAATAGCCAAGGGACTGATGTCCGATGGCTGCCTTGGTGCCGATGGCTGCCAAGGTAGAGGGAGAAGTCAAGGCGGTGGGAGCACACACCCACACCTGCTGTATTCGAATTTCCATTATGGTAGCTTTCAGACGCTCTAGCTAGCCCCGGTTTGGCCCAAGGACAGAGAAAGGGAGCTGCCTAGAAGCTGCTATGCATAGCTTAAAAAAACCTGTGGAGCAACTGTCTGATGACTGCCTTGATTATCTCCCAAATAAAGCTGGGAGGAGAAGTCGAGGCGGTGCACTCACATATGTACCTATTGCGACTGCATCCATGAGGGGGCCTCGGACAGGGACGCCAGCACCCTACTGCTGCCTGCACCCGGTTCAGGTTGTTAAACAGGTGTTCAGGGTGTTCAATACCTGTTTGTGTACATCATTGGTTAGTAATGTAGTTGTTGAACAGGTGTGTACAACCTGAACACCTGTTTAACAACCTGAGCAGGGTGCAGGCAGCCGTAGGGGCATGGCAGGGGGGCTGCCTTATCACCACGCCCCTCCAAGCGTTATCTTTGTTTTTTTATCATCTTCCTTTAACACCACGCCCCTCCAGGCGTTATCTTTTTGTTTTGATCATCTCCCTTAAACACCACGCCCCTCTAGGCGTTATCATTTTTGTGATCATCTCCCTTTATCACCACGCCCCTCCAGGCGTTATCTTTTTGTTTTGATCATCTCCCTTCAACACCACGCCCCTCCAGACTTCATCTTTTGGTATCATCTCCCTTTAACACCACACCCCTCCAGTTTTTATCTTTTTTTATCATCTCCCGAAGGTGGGGGGAGGGGTCGAGGCTGTGGGCACAAAAACACCTGTTGAGGCTGCGTCCATGGGGGGGCTTCGGACAGGGGCGCCAGCATGGCAGGGAGCTGCACTGATCATCTCCCGAAGGCAGGGGGGGGAGTCGAGGCTGTTGGCGCACACACACCTGTTGAAGCTGCGTCCATGGATGTGCTTCGGACAGGGGCGCCAGCATGGCGGGGAGCTGCACTGCCAACAGCGTTAGGCAAAGTCTCGTAGCCGACTCGTACCCAAGCCGGTGCCCGTGGAGTGGAGGGGTGGGCGAGGTTAAAGCCATCAACATCCATCCTAGCCCCTTCAGGCCAATCGTCTCTGGCTTTCCAGGCGGGAGATTTGGAGGGATGGGTCAGGTGGGCATCATCGACATCCATCCCAGCATCACTCGGCCACTTGTCTCCTGCCTTCGCCTCCTCGTGGTGGGCGACTTCCAGGTCACACTCAATGTCCGAGTCACTGGAGGTGAGGATGAGGTCATCAACTTGTGTAGCCATGGGCTCAGCTACAGCCTCAGCTACAACCTCAGCAGCTGAATACGTGGCTTTCTCCTTCTGGGTGACTAGACGTGTTGTATCAGCCCCAAGGTTAGTATCATTGCCCCCTACGCAGCCTGGCCTGCCACCCTCTGCTAAGGATGACAGCTCTGCCCCCTGGGTAGCCTCTCCTTCCCGGCTTGGCCTGGCTGTGGGGGTGTCCGGACCAAGGGACAGCTGAGGCTCGCCAGCAAGGGAGTGGCTGAGATGAGCATCATGTGTTGCTTGCCTTGCTATCTCAGCATCCTCCTCCGCTACTGAGTACTGGGATCTAAGGAGTGGCTCAAGGCCGTGCCCCCGCACCTCCTTCAACACTTTCAGGTGAGGCTCACTCGTATTGCCCTCATGTGCATTTCCCACACTCTGGGCCTGCTTGTCTTGCCTACATGCAGGTTCCACACTTTGGGCGTGCTTGTCCTGCTCATATGCAGGTTTCACACTTTGGGCGTGCTCGTCCTGCTCATATGCAGGTTTCACACTTTGAGTTTGAGTGTCTTGCTCTTGCACAGGCTCCTTGAAGTGGACGTGTCTGTTCTGCTCGTGACCCACCCACCCACCCACACAACCACCACCACCACCGCCATCATGTGCAGGCGCCTTCTTTTGAGCTTGCTTCTCTTGCTCTTGTTCGGCAGCTTCCTTGCAGCTTCCTTCAGATGCTTTGCTGCGTTCCTCTGCATTTGGTACTGGTGAAGGGGCTCTGGTGGACGCAAGTAGGGCTTCCTTTTGCTCTGACATCATCCCCCCCATGACAGCATCCCCTGACCCCACGCCACCTGCCCTTGCTTGCTTGCTGGGCTCGGGTGCGGTTAGCTCTGACGCCATTCCCGCCATGACGGCATCCCCCGGGACCACGCCAACTGCCTTTGCTTGCTTGCTGGGCTCTGATGTGGTCACCGTAATCTTGGCATTGGCAGCCCCGTCTGACTGTGGTGGCGTGCTTGCATCGTTATAGGAATTCAACCCAGCCAGAGACAGGGGCACATCCATCTTTCCATTAATCCCAACCAGCTGGCGAGAGCGGGGTAGCATGGGAACGTCAGATCCATTTGACTCCTCCACTTGCTGCATAAGGGAAGGGCGTAAATGATGAGTGGGTTGGTGAGGTGGGATGGTGAGGTGGGATGGTGAGGTGGGATGGTGAGGTGGGATGGTGAGGTGGGATAGTGAGGTGGTATGGTGAGGTGGGATAGTGAGGTGGTATGGTGAGGTGGGATAGTGAAGTTGGATGGTGAGGTGGGATAGTGAGGTGGTATGGTGAGGTGGGATAGTGAGGTGGGATGGTGAGGTGGGATAGTGAGGTGGGACGGTGAGGTGGGATGGTGAGGTGGGATGGTGAGGTGGGATGGTGAGGTGGGATGGTGAGGTGGGATGGTGAGGTGGGATGGTGAGGTGGGATGGTGAGATGAGATGGTGAGGTGGGATGGTGAGGTGGGATGGTGAGGTGGGATTGTGAGACAAGGAGGTAAGGGCGGTGCATCATGGGTCCATGGGTACGTCGGATCCATTTGGTTCTTCCACCTGCTGTGATAGGGACGGGCGTAAATGATGAGTGAGGAGGTGGGGTCAGATGAGACGAGGAGGTAAGGGCGGTGCATCATGGGTCCATGGGTTCTCCGAATTCATTTGATTCCACACTGGCTGCAAAAAGGGACGGGCGTAAATGATAAGTGAGATGTTATGGTGAGATAGTGAGGTGGGATGGTTAGGATGAGACGGGAATGTGGGGGCGGGGTAGCATGGGAATTTGGTTCCCCCACCTGCTGCATAAGGGAAGGGTAGAAATGATCAGTCAGAAGGTGAGGTGGGATGGTGAGGTGGGATGGTGAGGCAAGGAGGTAAGGGTGGTGCATCAGGGGTCCATGGGAACGCCAGATCCATTTGATTCCCCACCTGCTGCATATGGCAAGGGTAGAAATGATCAGTCAGATGGTGAGGTGGGATGGTGAGCACCAACACCAGAACCAGCACCAGCACCAGCACCAGCACCAGCACCCCCGCCCAACCACCCTTACCCCTACCCCATGCCCCCGCTTCTCACTACCTGCTGCATTTGCTGCTGCGACCCGAACCTTAGCATCATGTGCCCTCTAGCCAACGAGCTACTCACCAATGCAGACGCCCACCAGCCACTCCCACACCCACTCCCACACCCACCAGCAACAGCATCAGCACCCCCACCCACCCACCCCAACCCCATGCCCATGCTTCTCACCACCTGCTGCATTTTCTGCTGCGACCTGGACCACATCATCATGTGCCCGTCAGCCAACAATCTATGCACCGGTGCCACCGCCCACCAGCCACTCCCAAACCCACACCCACCAACAGCAACCCAGAACCACCCAACCACCCTTACCCATACCCCATGCCCCCCCCCCTTCTCACCACCTGCTGCATTTGCTGCTGCGACCTGGACCTCATCATTATGTGCCCTCCCGCCAAGGAGCTATTCACCGGTGCAGACGCCCACCAGCTACTCCCACCAGCCACGGCCATGGACCCCCTGAGGGGACTGCTATCTGTTGGAGTCGATCCCAGAGAACCCATACACGCCCCCATTGACGCCAGCACTTCAGCATCGGCCATAGGTTGTTCAGGGAGGAGGCCTGCAGTCGAATTAATCAACACATAGAACGTTATAACATATAAAACACAGACACAGACTTGCTTTATTAGCCCCAATGGATGCCAGCCCCTCAGCATCGGCCATAGGTTGTTCAGGGAGGAGGCCTGCAGTCGAATTAATCAACACGTAGAGCGTTATAACATATAAAACACGCATAGACTTGCTTTATTAGCATGCCTCAATGGACGCCAGCACCTCAGCATCTGGCATGGGCTCTTCAGGGAGGAGGCCTGCAGTTAAATAAATCAACACATAGAGCGTTATAACATATAATAACACACATATACTTGCTTTATTTGCACGCCTCGATGGACGCCAGCACCTCAGCATCTGGCATGGGCTCTTCAGGGAGGAGGCCTCCAGTCGAATAAAGCAACACATAGAACGTTATAACATATAAAACACAGACATAGACTTGCTTTATTAGCCCCAATGGATGCCAGCACCTCAGCATCTGGCATGGGCTGTTCAGGGAGGAGGCCTGCAGTCGAATAAATCCACACATAGAACGCTATAAAATATAAAACACAGACATATACTTGCTTTATTATCACGCCTCAATGGACGCCAGCACCTCAGCATCTGGCATGGGCTGTTCAGGGAGGAGGCCTGCAGTCGAATTAATCAACAACCAGGACGTTGTAAAATATGTATTCAATCCCCCTAGACACAAGAACACACACACACGAACACACACACGCAAACACACGCACACACACACACACACACACCACCCACGCACACACACACACACCACCCACGCACACACACACACACCTGCGTCTACCAGCCATGCCAGCATGTCCGTGGACATCTCCCTGTGGGGTTCCCGGGGCGGGGCGCTACTGAGGATGGAGTAGGTGAGGTCGTCCATTGAGGTTGACTTGGGCATGAGCTCAGGGCACTCCTCGTGACTGCTCCCACTGCTGCCATGTGGGCTGTTCCAAGAGCTGATCAGCCTGAAAATGGGTGGGGTGGGGTGGGGTGGGGTGGGGTGGGGTGGGGTGGGGTGGGGTGGGGTGGTTGGTATGGTATGGTTATGGTATGGTATGGTGTATGGTATGGTATGGTATGGTATGGTATGGTATGTATGGTATGGTATGGTATGGTATGGTATGGTATGGTATGGTATGGTAGGTATTGTATGGTATGGTATGGTATGGTATGGTATGGTATGGTATGGTATGGTATGGTATGGTATGGTATGGTATGGTATGGGATGGGATGGGATGGGATGGGATGGGATGGGATGGGATGGGATGGGATGGGATGGGATGGGATGGGATGGGATGGGATGGGATGGGATGGGATGGGATGGGATGGGATGGGATGGGAATTGTTAATATGGGATGGTAGTTGGGATGGAAAGGGTAAGGTTGTCCGTTGATGTAGACTTGGGCAAGAGCTCGGCGCACAATTTGTCTCCCTTTAATGAGTAGACTTCTAAGGGTGACTCAAATTTTGTAGTAAGTTGACTAAATAACTTTTGCTTCACTTTTTTCATCATGATCCTCATCACCATCATCATCATCACCATCACCATCACCATCACCATCACCATCACCACCACCACTACCACCACCACCACCACCACCACCACCACAATCATCATCATCATCATCATCATCATCATCATCATCATCATCATCATCATCATCATCATCATCATCATCATCATCATCATCATCATCATCATCATCATCATCATCATCATCATCATCATCATAATCATCATAATCCTCACCATCCTCATCATAATCCTCACCATCCTCATCATAATCCTCACCATCCTCATCCTCATCCTCACCATCACCATCACCATCACCATCACCATCACCATCACCGTCATCATCATCATCATCATCATCATCATCATCATCATCATCATCATCACCACCATCTTGTTCAAACTCACATCTCTTCTTTTGGGGCCATCATATCTATCTCGCCCCACCCATTGGCCAAAGGGGGGCCCTCGACCATCTGCCCCCCAAAGCTGCTAGTTGTCGACCTGTGAGTGTCTTTCCTTTGGACGCTTCCGCCCAGGGGGGCCTGACCCAACCCGCCACTCAGGGTGCGCCCTCCACCGCTGCCCAGGGCTGGCTGACCCAAGCCACTACTCAGAATGTGATCTCCACCACTTCCCAGGGGTGGGTGACCCATCCCGCCACTGCCACTGAGAGTGTGCCCCCCACCGCTGACCCCTTGCCCACTGCTGACAGTGCGCCCCCCGTGCATGCCCTGCCCACTGCCAACGGCTGGGCTCCGGAGGGGGGCCCTGCTGCCAATCAGGGCTTGACCGCCACTGCCAAAGGGGCTCTGGGGCCCAGGGGCGGTATCAAGGGATGCACCTCCGTGGTGGGATGACACTTTGACAGGAACAGACACTATCTGGCGAGCAGCTCCTCCCCTCTGCCGCTGCTGCTGCTGCTCCTGTTTCAGCTGCTGGTGCTGCTGCTGGTGGTGGTGCTGCTGCTGCTGCTGCTGCTGCTGCTGCTGCTGCTGCTGCTGCTGCTGCTGGTGTTCCAGAGCCTTGCCTTGCTCACCCCACACGCCGGTTTGGTCGAAGCGGGCGAAGTCCGTGACCCTTCGGCAGGCCCGGGTAGGGCGGAGGTGGATATGGCCACGTAGAGGGAGGGGAGCTGAGACGTCGTGGTCCGGGTGGAGTCGGCTCATGCCCAGAGATGTGGCGCCCATCAAATGGGCTGCGTGTCTGGGGTCACGGCTGGCCACGCTGTGCAGGACCTGCGTATGTTGTGCATGTTGTGTATGTTGTTACGGTCCAGGGTGGTGGTAGTTGTTGTTGGTGGTGGTGGTGTTAGTGGTGGTGGTAATTGTTGTTTTTGTTGTCGTTGGTTGTTTTTGTTGGTGGTAGCCAAATGTGTCTGGGGTCCCGGGTGGCCACGCTGTGTAGGACCTGCGTATGTTGTGCATGTTGTTACAGTCCAGGGTGTGCATAACTATTCTGAACTAGGTTCTACCAGATGAAGTTCAGGTTATATGACATGAAGTTGAGGAAGGGCAGAACTAGGCAGAACTAGGTTCTTTCAGACGAAGTTCAGGTTAGAGCCGTCACTTATTGATGAAGTTAGAATACTCTCTAGGGGTTAGGGGTTAGGGGTTAGGGGTTAAACCCCTACTGACCGGAGGGAAAGAAAATCTGAGAAGGAAAGGGGGGGGGGGGGGGGGGGGGGGGGGGGATCTCTTCTATCCAGAGCAATAAGGTGGCGAGTAAAACTTTGACCTGCCGCCAGGGCCGCCACCACCCCTGCCGTGTTGCTGTTGGCTGGCAAGCGTGTGCGTGTGTGGGGTGGGGGGGGGGGGGAGGCAGTCTGAGGAGAAAATAAAAACGCATCTCACCTGTCCAGAGCCATATGGTGGCGAGTAAAACTCTGAGCTGCAGCTAGGGCCACCACTACCCCTGCCCTGTTGCTGTTGGCTGGCAAGCGTGGGGGGCGGAGGGGGGGGAGGGGGCATAGTATGGTCGCCTTGGGGGGGGGGGGGGGGGGGGGGGGGGAAGTCTGAGGAGAAAAGAAAAACGCATCTCACCTGTCCAGAGCCATATGGCGGCGAGTATAAGTCTCAGCTGGAGCGTGGACCGCCACTACCCCTGCCCTGTTGCTGTTGGCTGGCAAGCGTGGGGGGAAGGGGGGGGGGGGGGGGGGGAGGGATCTGAGGAGAAAAGGAAACACATCTCACCTGTTCAGAGCCATATGGTTGCGAGTAAAACTCTGAGCTTCCGCCAGGGCCGCCACCACCCCTGGCTTATTGCTGTTGGCTGGCAGGCGTAGGGGGGAAGGGGTGGGGTGGGGGGGGTGGGGGGGAGGTATCTGAGGAGAAAAATAAACACATCTCACCTGCCCAGAGCCATATGGTGGCGAGTAAAAATCTGAGCTGCCGCCAGGGCCGCCACCACCCCTACCGTGTTGCTGTTGGCTGGCAGGCGTAGGGGAAGAGTGAGCGGAGGGGGCATTGTATCGTCCCTGGTGGGTACGGTCGAGGGAGTGTTCGAAACTCGAGGTGGGTGGTCCTCGTTGACCTGGCGATGCGCAGGGGATGGGGATGGGGATGGGGATGGGGATGGGGATGGGGATGGGGATGGGGATGGGGATGGGGATGGGGATGGGGATGGGGATGGGGAGGGGGATGGGGATGGGGATGGGGATGGGGATGGGATGGGGTTGGGGATGGGGATGGGGATGGGGATGGGGATGGGGATGGGATGGGGATGGGGATGGGGATGGGGATGGGGATGGGATGGGGATGGGGATGGGGATGGGGAGGGGGATGGGGATGGGGATGGGGATGGGGATGGGGGATGGGGAGATGGGATGGGATGTGGATGGGGATGGGGATGGGGATGGGGGTGTGGATGTGGATGTGGATGTGGATAGGGATGTGGATGTGGATGTGGATGGGATGTGGATGTGGATGGGGATGGGGATGTGGATGGGGATGGGGATGGGATGGGATGGGGATGGGGATGGGGATGGGAGGGATGGGGATGGGGATGGGGATGGGGATGGGGATGGGGATGGGGATGGGGATGGGGATGGGGATGGGGATGGGGATGGGGATGGGGATGGGGATGGGGATGGGGATGGGGATGGGGATGGGGATGGGGATGGGGATGGGGATGGGGATGGGGATGGGGATGGAGATGAGGGTGGTGGGGGTGCAAGTTTGTTTCAGAGGTCTGGTGGGTGGGCCACGGTTGGAAATATTGAGTTTCTGGTTTTGCCCAACTTTCACAATTGGAGACCTGGAACTTGTGGAAGTCATTTCTCAATCTCGACCTTGACACATTGGCTCGATGTCAGAAACATGCACGGATTTGGACAGCTCTGCTTGAGCCACTTTTGGTGGTTATCTTATCTTTGTCAGATTCCGCCTGGTGAGGAAGTTGCAAAGATTATTCTGAAACCGGCTGGACCCCCCCCCCCCCCCCCCCTTTTTTTGTGTGTGTGTGTGTGTGTGTGTGTGTGTGTGTGTGTGTGTGTGTGTGTGTGTGTGTGGGGGGGGGGGGGGTCGAGATCTACCTGCTTCAATTTTTCGTGGTGATTTAGGGGCTTACAGCCCCTTTAGGACCCTAATTGAGCTTGTGGTAGAAGAGCAACTTCCTAGACCCCCCCTAAATGATATTTACATAATATACAAGTATATATACATCTAATTCATACCCCACCTATAACTCTGCCCTTGCTGAAGCCGGAGATGCACGGTATCCCAGGTAGCTCTCTCCTTCCCTCTGAAGGGAGGGAATGACTGTCTACAGCGTCCGCTGTCTCCATCTGCTGCCTTGGCCCTGAGGGTGGAGATAGCAGTAGTGTTTGGTTACATTTCATCTTGTATTCAATTGATTTGATTACAGTTAATCATGTCTTTTCGTGCGTTTTGTTGAAATTCAAACTTTAGGGATAGGTGTCTCCACATGCTGGCTTGGCCCTGAGGGTGGGGATAGGAGTAGAGTTTGGTTACAGTTCAACATGTATTCTTGTTTATTTTGTTGTAACTCAAACGTTAGGAACATATGTCTCCATCTGCTGGCTTGGCCCTGCAGTGGGGATAGGACTAGTGTTTGGTTACAGTTCTGCTTGTATTCTTTTTTATTTTGTTGTAACTCAAACATTAGGGAACGTCACATAATCACAACCTGCCATCATTACATTATTAGCCACAACCTGCCATTATTACATTATTACACACAACCATTATTACATTATTACACACAACCATCATTACATTATTAGCCACAACCTGCCATTATTACATTATTACACACAACCATTATTACATTATTAATCACAACCTGCCATTATTACATTTGGGAGTTTAATACGTTGACCTCACTAAATTTATCTTTACGAAGATGGAACCATTAGATTGTCAGCGACAGGCCATTGTGGACCTAAGAAAAGGCCGCTCCACACATCCGGGACGGTCTTCTTGTACTGTTGATTTGGTTACAGTTCTGCCTCCACCTG
Source organism: Chlamydomonas sp. ICE-L (assembly GCA_013435795.1). Taxonomy (NCBI): domain Eukaryota; kingdom Viridiplantae; phylum Chlorophyta; class Chlorophyceae; order Chlamydomonadales; family Chlamydomonadaceae; genus Chlamydomonas; species Chlamydomonas sp. ICE-L. Next base: position 158,465,469 of record JACBWV010000610.1, on the reverse strand, counting down.
CTGGCTTGGCCCTGAGGGCGGGTATAGGAGTAGTGCTTGGTTACAGTTCTGCCTGAATTTTTGTTTATTTTGTTGTAACTCAAACGCTAGGTATAGGTGTCTCCACCTGCTGGCTGGGCCCTGAGGGTGGGGATAGGACTAGTATTTGATTTCAGTTCTGCCTGTATTCTTGTTTTTTTTTGTAACTCAAAGTTTAGGTATAGGTGTCTCCACCTGCTGGCTGGGCCCTGAGGGTGGGCATAGGACTAGTATTTGATTACAGTTCTGCCTGTATTCTTGTTTTTTTTTGTAACTCAAACTTTAGGTACAGGTGTCTCCACCTGCTGGCTGGGCCCTGAGGGTGGGGATAGGAGTTGTGTTTGGTTAAAGTTCATCATATTTGGCCTATTCCTGGACTGTACCATGCATACAAAGCAGTGCTTGTTCACAGTCCTGCCATGGCTTTCTTTGGGGCTTTTCTGAACAGCTTCTAGGCAGCTCCCTGAGCCAGCAATCGTGCTACACCCATGTATGTCAGCACTCCTGGACAGTAATTATCGAGCTGTTGTATGACGCACGCCCATTGAGCACTTTCTCGTCGACAACACACACCGGAGCAGTGGGAAGGATGCGCATATCATCGACAGGATCATGTGACAGCACAGAGTAGATTTGTAGATTTGTATCACAGGCTCTAAATGTATTTAGAACTTGAACTTGGTTACATAGCATCAGCCAGCAAATTGTCCGTCTTCGGCAGTAAAATATATATTACCAGGAAAATGTAAACTCGAACAAATCTTTTTTTTCTTTTTCTTTTTCATTGTTCGATTTTTGTTTATTATTATTTTTGTACTTGAGATCCTCATACCTGTGGGAGTGATTATCGAGCTGTTGTATGACGCACGCCTAATGAGCTCCTTCTCATCAACAACGCGAACTGAAGCAGTGGGAAGGCTGGTTGTCATTCCCCCCTGGGAGCTTTGATGAGACCTGTGGAACGCCACTGAGACCTTCGTGCCTTGAGCTGGCTCTCTGTAACCTGCTGATGCTGTGGTGGGGCCCAAGGCGGTGACTACGGGCGGACCTTGGGGGATCATATCCACGCCCTTGCTGCTGCCTGGCCCGTTCTACAGGGGGGGGGGGGGGGGGGGGGGGGCAAACATATGTGGATATTAAGAAAAGGGGGGGTAGAACAGAAGCAGAGGGGTCTACTTTTCCGTTGTATCCTGCTGCTACTGTGGTGGGGATCATATCCACGCCCTTGGTGCTGCCTGGCACGTTCTGCAGAGGGGGGGGCAGGGCAAAAGTATGTGGATAAAAAGAGGGGTAGGAGGGGGAGGGGGGGGGTAGGTCAAAAGTAGAGGGATATACATCTGCATCGAATCCTGCTGCTGCTGTGGTGGGGCCCAAGGCGGTGACCACAGGCGGCCCTTGGGGGATCATGTCCACGCCCTTGTTGCTGCCTGGCCCGTTCTGCGGGGGGGAGGGGAGGGGAGGGGGGGGGGGGGGGGGGGGGGCAAACGTACATGGATATTGAAAAAAAAGGGGGGGGGTAGAACAAAAATAGAGGGGTATACATTTTTGTTGTATCCCGCTGCTACTGTGGTGGGGATCATGTCCACGCACTTGCTGCTGCCTGGCCCGTTATGCAGGGAGGGGGAAGGGCAAACGTACGTGGATATTAAAAAAAGGGGGGGGGGGTAGATCAGAAGTATAGGGGTATACGTTTTTGTTATATGCTGCTGCTAATGTGGCGGGGATCATGTCCACACTCTTGCTGCTGCCTGGCCCATTCTGCAGTGGGGGGGCAGGGCAAAAGGATGTGGATAAAAAGAGGGCGAGGAGGAGGGGGGGGGGGGGGGGGGGTAAGTCAAAAGTAGAGGGGTATCAATTTTCATCGTATTCTGTTGCTGCTGTGGTGGGGCCAGAGGCGGTGATCACGGACGGCCCTTGGGGGATCATGTCCACGCACTTGTTGCTGCCTGGCCCGTTCCGCAGGGAGGGGGAAGGGCAAACGTACTTGGATATTAAAAAAAAGGGGGGGGGGGGGGTAGATCAGAAGTAGGGGGGTATACATTTTTGTTTTATCCTGCTGCTAATGTGGCGGGGATCATGTCCACGCCCTTGCTGCTGCCTGGCCCGTTCTGCAGTGGGGGGGGGGGGGGGGGGGGGGGGGGGGGGGGGGGGGGGGGGGAGGGGGGGTCAAAAGTAGAGGGACAAAAGTTTGCATTGCATCCTGCTGCTACTGCGGTGGGGATCATGGGGCTGACCACTGACAGCCCTAGACAAGCCTAAACCACACATCCAGGGTGGTCTTCCAGCCATTCTTTAGCTGATAAATAGCCATAATTGAGCAAGAACTTGGCTGTGACGCGATAGAGCAAAGGAGCATAGACAGCTCATTCACCGTATTAGCTATACAGCCAGCAATACAGCTCATTCACTTCACCAGCAATACAGCTCATTCACCTTATCAGCAATACAGCCAGCAATACAACCCATTCACCTTACCAGCAATACAGCCAGCAATACAGCTCATTCACTTTATCAGCAATACAGCTCAATCACCTTATCAGCAATACAGCCATCAATACAACCCATTCACCTTATTAGCAATACAGCCAGCAATACAGCTCATTCGCTTTATCAGCAATACAGCCATCAATACAACCCATTCACCTTATCAGCAATACAGCCAGCAATACAGCTCATTCACCTTATCATCAATACAGCCAGCAATACAACCCAGTCACCTTATCACCCTCTTGCGTCTTGCGAATGGCGGCCACCAGCTGTACTTTGCTCTGGACCTTCATCAATCCAGCTAGCACACTGTCATGCTCGTAGTCCTGGAAATTTTGAAAATGAAATTGTGATTACACTACATTGCAGTGCATTGCATCGCATGGCATCGCATGGCATGGCATCGCATGGCATCACTTGGCATCACATCACATCACATCACATCACATCACATCACATCACACCACACCACACCACACCACACCACACCACACCACACCACACCACACCACACCACACCACACCACATCACATCAAAAAGAAGCCCGCTCCAAAACATCTGGGAGGGGTCCTCCAAAAAATCCTCAGAAAAAGAAAGGCAACATTGCAGCAAGCAAGCATTATGCCTTGCTACGGGGCGAGAAGTTGAAGGAACCTTCCCATTCGATTGCACTGGCTGGGGAAGGTTACTGGGGGTTTTTCTTTCGCACCCCTGTACTGCAACATTATAAATGTACAGGTGTATCAGCATATCCCAACCATTTTATGATATTTGTGACTTACTGACAATGGCAAGTTAAGCTCAGCGGTTGACCCTCTCAGAATTAGGGCAGCACGGTCGTATGCCCTGCAAGTATGGGAGGCAAAGGGGTCTTATTTAGGATCAGAATTAGGGCAGCACGGTCGCATGCCCTGCAGGTACAGGAGGCACAGGGGTCTTATTTAGGATCAGAACTAGGGCAGCACGGTCGTATGCCCTGCAAGTATGGGAGGCACAGGGGTCTTCTTTAGGATCAGAACTAGGGCAGCACGGTTGTATGCCCTGCAAGTATAGGAGGCACAGGGATTTCTTTAGGATCAAATGCTTGATTATCTGAGTTCATAGATGCAGACGGTTGCTTCTAAGTTAAAAGCTACACCAAATAAAAACATGTATGCGTCATAGGTGCAGACGGTTGTTTTACAATTAAAAGCTATCCAGAAGAAAAACATGTACGCGGGTTGTATGCTCTGAAGGTGGAGGAGGTGCTATAAGAATCACACTATTCAATTAGCATCCCATGTGGAATGACGATTATTCACGTATTCGTGCAACCTCAAGTGGTGTCAAAAAATATCTAGTTGAGATGCAATATAATTATAATACGATAGGTTTTACATCGTAGTGTTTATGCCATAATGCACCCTCGCGCATTGCCGTGCAACCTCCAATGTGCACTGCAAATTTGGGGGGTCTTCTGCATCCATTAATTTGGCTTGAAAGGTTGTTTTGTGGGTGTATAAGGATGCCATAGAAGTGCAGAAAGGGTGCCGAGCGAGGAAACCCCAAATATGCAGTGGTGTGAGCGTATGTTGTTACAGTCCAGGGGTAGCCAAATAGGCTAAAGGGACCTGCCCAACCATGATATCAGGAGGGTCCAAAACGGGAAAAGTGATCAACTGAACCCCAAACTAAAAACATTGCCTGATCATTTTTTCCTATTACTAATCCTAATACTTATACTAATACTAATACTAATACTAATACTTATAATACTACTCATTCTACTAATACTAATACTACTATTACTAATACTTAAATTAATACTTAAATTAATACTTCAAATAATACTATATTGCTACTATAATTTTACTACTACTACTACTACTACTACTACTACTACTACTGCTGCTGCTGCTGCTGCTGCTGCTGCTGATGATGATGATGATGATGATGATGATGATGATGATGATGATGATGATGATGATGATGATGATGATGATGATGATGATGATGATGATGATGATGATGATGATGATGATGATGATGATGATGATGATGATGCTGATGATGCTGATGCTGATGATGATGCTGATGATGATGATGATGATGCTGATGCTGATGCTGATGCTGCTGCTGCTGCTGATGATGATGATGATGATGATGCTGATGATGCTGCTGCTGCTGCTGATGATGATGATGATGATGATGATGATGATGATGATGATGATGATGATGATGATGATGATGATGATGATGATGATGATGATGATAATAATAATAATAATAATAATAATGATAATAATAATAATAATAATAATGATAATAATAATAATAATCATAATAAGAGATTAATTAACAGTGCCTTGCCTTGCAGCCTCCAAGGGCGTTAAAAAAGAGCCAAGGTGAAGCTGCCTGCCTTTTCCGCCGCTCGTGGGTTCTGAAGAATCCCAAATGTGGGCCTCCCAACGGCCTGTCCTCTTGTACTGCTCACAATGATCATGCAATGAAGTTAGTTAGATGTTTGCGGGTTGCTTGTGGGTTGTGGGTGGTGGATGGTGGGTGGGTGGTTGCTTGTGGGCTCTAAATAATCCCAAATGTGGGCCTCCTAGAGGCCTGTCCTTTTGTACTGATAACAATGATCATGCAATGAAGTTAGTTCGTTGTTTGTGGGTTTCTTGTGGGTTGTGGGTTGTGGGTGGTGGGTGGTGGTGCTGGTGGTGCTGGGGGGGGTCTTCCAACTATTATCTCTTAATCGACAGAATGTATATATTAAGAGGTATTATAGGAACCAAAAAGATGTTCGGCGAAATGTTCAGGTTTGTATATATGGACGGATAAATCATCAAATGTTTGATAAGTGCGATGAGAATCTCAAAATTATATTATCACTGTAGCAAATGGCTCAGGGCCTCTGTTGGTACAACAATCGTCTGTGGTTCAGTTCATCAGTGTTTTTCTATGTTTTCCCTCATATTATATCATGGTTTGACAACTCCATTTAGCCTATTTGGCTACCTCCTAGAGTTGTGGAGCGGGCGTGTCTTGGGTCAACAATGGCCTGTCGATGATCATTTTATGATGTGTAACTCAAGTTAAATCATCTACATAGCACGAACTTCAGCCCCCCATTGTTTCCGATTCGTTGGAAGCTCAGTTCCCCAGTGCTTGTTTTGTAGACAGCCCTTCCCAATATTGAGGTTGGGCAAGTCTATTAAGCCTATTTGGCTATGCCCATTTGACTCTACCGATTTGGCTATGATTTTAGCCCATCCTATCACGGTTGGGCAAGCCCCCTTAGACAATTTGGCCGAACCCTGGATTGTAACATACATGCATGCTTAAATTGGCTAGACTGTAAAACAAAGTGTACTGCACTCACCTGTGAAACTCCGATGTACGGAGACTTTCTGCTTTTAGATTGAAAAAAACAAGTACTGCACTCTTCTGTGACACTCTGATGTACGGACACGTTCTGCTTCTAGACTGTACAACAAAACATGTACTGCAATCACCTGTGACACTACGATGAACGGGGACATTCTGCTTCAAGAATGTAAACAAACATGTACTGCAATCACCTGTGACACTCCGATGTACGGAGACATTCTGCATCTAGACTGTAAAAAAGAATTTCTGCAATCATATGTGACACTCCGATGTACGGAGACGTTCTGCTTCTAGACTGCAACACAATATGTACTGAAATCACCTGTGACACTCCTATGTACGGAGACGTTCTGCTCCGAGGACCACTTCTGGCCCTCCTTTTCATCGTCTTCTGATGGATCTTTCTCAAAAATGTGCTCTGGGGTGGAGGGAGGGACTCTTTCATGGCTCTAAGTTTCCTGCAGGCAGAATCCAGAGCGAGGTCTTAAATAAGCCAGTGTTTTTACGCAGGGTCTTAAATTAACCAGTGTTTTACACAGGGTTTTAAAGAAACCAGTGTTTTTAGGCAGCCCCGCACCATGGTGCTCCTCGTCACCAGGGTCTGAATTAAACCATTGTTTTTATGCAGGGTCTGAATTAAACCGGTGTTTTTATGCAGGGTCTGAATTAAACCAGTGCATTTTTACCATGGTGCTCCTAGTCACCAGGGTCTGAATTAAACCAGTGTATGTATGCATAATCAGGAGCGGAGTATTTCATAGGAAATTACACTACATTATGTCGTCATCAACAGACCATTGTTGACCCAAGACAAACTCGCTTCAGAACATCCGGAAGGGGTCTTCCAGCTAATGCTCAGAAAAAGAAAGGCAATATTGGAGCTAGCAAGTCTTGCCATCAGCACTAATTTCATAATACATATATGTATTCCTTTTCATGAAAGTTGTTTCACTAGGTTCTGCGTAAACCAGTGTATTTATACAACATCATGGTGTTCATAGTTTTTCTTTCCACGTTTTTACGCTTGAGCCAAAATCTACATTTCATGGGCCAAACTCCATGACTAGTAAGCCAAATCTGCATTTCATGAGTTAAAATCCATTATCAGTGAGCCAAAAGCCATGACTTGAGAGCCAAAATCTACATTTCATGGGCCAAAATCTACATTGCATGGGCCAACATCCATGACTAGTGAGCCAAAAGCTACGTTTGCAGGGCAGTTGAGTCTCAAAAATCTACGATTAAGACATGAAACGTAATGGTTTGAACAATCCTGTGTAGCACCCCAAAGACATGAATGTACATAATTTAGCACGTGTGCTCTATATCCTACTAATGTATCGGGTTTGATAGAAATTTATTAAGCATCTAAAATGTTATAAGTCAGCTTATTTTAGCTTATGTTTTCTTAGAATGTAATAAGTAACTTAGACTAAGAAGCCTTAGAAACATAAAATTTGAAAACGCTGAATTCGAGGATTCGAGGAAGAGAGCATCGCCATATCCTACTAATATATCGCACAATAAAGAATACGCTGATCAGGAACTTGATTAATCATTTTCTCAACTTTATTTTATTTTCTGGCTGCTATCATTTCGATAATAAATTGTGCCATGAATATTGATGATGGATATGAGCAAACACATCCTCAGGTACGTCACAGCAATAGCTACTCCGTGGAAGTTATCCGATTTCATTGCATTCATTGCATTGTAGAGATGCCATGGTTGAACCAGTTATAGACCGCTCCAGAATATATTGCATCGTCTTCCATCCGCCCTAATAGATACTCCCCCCCATAGATAATCACAGGGTACAAGAAAAACAGCAACGTGGAATGATTTAATCAACGCGATTTACATCTTTCAATCAACGATTTGACTGGTTGACTACATTCAGAAGCTAGGGATAAGTATAGGCTTCAACTTCAGCGATATATCCGAAATTCCGAATATCTCATTGTTGAGCAGGAAATTACCGGAGGACTACTGTATTGTTGAGGACGATGCGCATTACAACACTAGGCCATAGACAGACGAATGCGCAGAATTAAATTTGCACTGTAGCACGAACTCAGGGCCCCCGTCTATAAAACGATTATCTGGGGTTCAGTTCGTCAGTGCATCTTGCGCCTTTTCGTTTAGCCCCTCCTGCCACGGTTAGGCAAGTACTTTTCGCCTATGTGGCCTACCCCTGGACTGGAACGACAATAGCAACATAACACAGCCAATTTTTACCCGAGACAATTGTTTGGCGGCTTACCTAAAATTAATTGGCGTTAGAGTAAGAGTCCAACTTGCTACAATTTTCTGTACTCTTCACACTCAGCTGATTTCGGACCGAGACAAGCCTTCAAAATGCTGCGAGCGCTGAACTCGTATCAGAAAATGAAATGGGGAAAACGGGCTGCACGATATCTCGTGAAAAAGGGAACAGACAGAGATAGCAGATATCAGTCAGTGAGTGACTGACTGAGTGGTCATTACAATCGGCTGTGATGGGCGTTGGTGGTAAAACTGTGGCAAGAGCACGAGCCAACGCCAGCGGGAGTAGCACGGACAAGTAATAGCGCTTCACACGAAGATATTGAGTTGCGAGCGGAGAATTAAAATAGCGATCTAATGGTAGGTCCACTCCAAGCTTTGATTACTTGATTGATCCACTTGCATACCGGTATATGAGACAAGACAAAGTGCAGGTCAATAGGTCATTCATGGGCCTGCTACCATAGTAGCCACGTATTACGAATTGCCGCGTCAGTTGGTTGATGATAGTTAACCAACTAACAGCAAAGAAACAAATCAATAGCATTTGACAGGCTGACAGGAGTGAGGATGACAGCATGAGTTTACGATGATGTATAACGTCCGACCAATTGAAAACTACCAGCAACAGTCGGCATGACCGATTGGTCAACTGTTTCATTTCACCGACCAGCCATGAGACATGTCCAAGGAATTGTGTCATTATTCACATTTGCCTACAATACATACGTACCGTACGCGACTGGCATAATGGTCGAAGTCGCAATGCGTACTATATCGATTGGGCACCTACTCGAAACTTCTCCGCTTTTCTTTCTGAACCCTCGATGGCGCTGGTTTGTGGAAGGGTTCCCACCTCTCGGAGCGAAAATCCTTTCGATCAAAAATAAATGGCACCCTTTGATTGTTAATTGTTAATGGTTAATTGTAGAATGGTCAGAGGAATCCCAGGGGATGCTATGGAGCGGCTTGCCTTGTTTCAACAATGGCCAGTCGTTTGGGCATGCTATAGTCTCTGAGGGTTATGTTCATAGAAACCGACCGATTGAAGGGTGCTTTCCTTTTTAGCGTGTTTCAATCCAAGCATTCTGTCCTGTTGAGTGCCCCCTTATCTGATCGATTCCTCACATATCTTGGCAAATTAGGATATTTACTGGTTCGTCGTCGTTTACAATGAGTACCATGGGCAGAGTTGTCCAAAGCAGAGTTAATTGGCAGAGCCCCCCCCCCCCCCCCCGCCCCCCCCAACACACACAAACACCGACAAAGGGGGGTGTAAACTTGCACAGCCCAGTGAAAGTGTGCATGAAAATACGCACCCACCCCTCTAGCTATCTGGGGTGTGGCAGTGTGCGTGTTGACACGCGGGCACGTACGTTTTGAACTAACCTGACTACGGTATGCTAGCCCTACTCTATATACTCAGAAGATACATAGCCACCCAGCAGGTAGACCGGTTGGGTTGGAGGCTTGCTGAGTGGTTGCAACGAACCAACTTCTTCTAGCTCACTATTTCGGCCATTTGGGCTATCTGCCGGACTGTACAAAAGGATTCACACTCGTGCTGCAAGGATCCCAGGAAACTTGCACTATACCTCTGTCAGCGATAGCTGTATTAGTGTATTACTGGCTACCGTCTCATTCCTCTGCTGATCACGTGTTCAGGGTCCCTTAGACCCTGGACCCTAATCCGTCCTCTGAGAGTTGCCTTCTTAGTGCTTCCCTCTTTCTTTCTGTAGCCCTTTATTTTATCATTTCCTTTCCGTCTCTTTACCTATAAGCCGACAACCTCGTCGTTCAGTCCACAGTATTTGCAGAATATAAAGTAATTGATGTTACTGCCGAGGACGGCGAGCAGCCTTACAGGCTGGAGCCATGTAACCAAGTTCAAGCTCAGTACACTCCTGCCTACCTTACTTTCAGCCCTCCTGTCTACACCCCCTGGTGAGATGGTGTGCCTATCCATAATCCACGAATGTGATGTGATAAATACGGTTCGCAGGAGCTGCCTATATAAATGCATCCTCTGCGGCATACGGGAGGGTCCCCTTAACACCACGTACAGGCGCTTTATGCATCCCATCCTTAACACGACTGAACGACTGCAGTCAGGTCACGGTAGTGTGTGGGTCATTCAATTAGGGGAACAACCAGCCGAACTGGCATACACATTAATTACATATTAATTATATTTTCTTCCTGTATATATAAACCCTATATATACAATTAAAGGATTCGATCTATCTAAGCAGATGTAGGATTTTGTTATTATGCAAGGCTACGCCCTGCCCAAACAATTAAACCCGTATGTTTCCCGACCGGGAGACCAGTCATAGCTTTAGGAGGGGAACCCTGCAGGCCACTGCTGCGACTGGAGGCCTTGCTGCTGCAGCCAGGCATGGGAGGATTAATAATGTAATGATAACGCCTGGTACGGCGTGGTGTTAGGGTTCGGGGCTCAAAAGTAACCAGCCACGTGAGCATAAGTAACTAAACCACTATTTTATGGGATTGGACTGCTCCCATCTCCTAGTCGCTTATACCCCAGAGTAAGAGCTTCCAGGTCTGGATGGGGGAACCGCATACTGGTATCTAGCTTGGGTGGTTGGGTGCTGGCATGAATGTGAGTGAGCTGTATGTAGACTAGGGGTAGTGTTAGTTTTTATTGTTTAAAATGTTAAAATCTGGGGGAAATACAGGATCTGTTTAGTTTTTCTTGGCCACTATTTTTTCATGTTAGGTTGGGCTAGCTTGTTCTCTCGTGTGCTGCTCAGCTGTGCCTTACCACTTCCTGGTTGGTGGTGTTATTGTGTGTGACTAGTCACTAAGTGTGTGTGTGTGTGTGAGGGGGTAGGTGCTATAAAATATGCAGGGCAAACCTCTTAACATTTGTGGACCTCGGACCATAATGGCCTTCCATAGCAACATACTTTGGAACTGCCGGGGTGGGTAAAACGAACCTGCCGGAAGTATGCAAAAATAATATTTGGGTAACAACTTTTATGCCACATTGAAATGGCGGAAAAGTTGAAGGGCCCCCTAGCTAAAAGCAGGCATACATGTGCGTTCAACCAGTTCCCTACAAACCCAGCACATGATCCATATGCATTAGGCAAGTATCATTGCATAGTAGGCTTATTTAATGAATATGCTAGGGGTGTGAAATATAAACATAGGTGCCTTATTACTTTTGAGCTCCCCTAGTGTTAAGGAAGCCCCGTCTTGCGACAATAGGGGAGGAGCTGCTACTTTACCTGGACAAAGCTACCATGGTGGTTCACAGCCACAAGCACACCAAGCTCTAAGGTGGGCCCTAGCCAGTGCTGACCATGCTGAAAATATTCTCAGCCCTACCTGCACCCTGATGCTCCTTCCTGACGACCTTGCTGCCCCCTACAAAACTCTCCTCCACCACTCATGGATTCACTATATTTGCTCTAGACCACAGTCTGAATTTTATACTACCTCTGAAACCTGGCTGGGCAGCAAATCTCACACTCCACCCTCAACCCAAAAACTGCACCTCATCCTTATATGCAACCCCCACAGCCAAGCTACTTACTTTCCTAAACTCCAAGAATTTATTAACCAATGGACATACTACATGCAAAGCCTCTCCTCATCTTGGGAGCCCTCTACTATTACACCACCTACCACTCTTACCTCCTCTGACATTGTAAGTAAAAAAAAAGATAACGCCTGGAGGGGCGTGGTGTTAAGGGGACCCTCCCGTACGCCGCAGCTGGGGAAAGTCACCATGGCAGACATAGTAAGTGTCACCCTCCAGGCGGGAGGGACTCCTTCATGCGACGTGTGGCAAGAATGCTGGTACAGGAGGCGATAGATTCTCTGTGCAGCTTAGAGATGAGTTCGTCTACGTGTTCGCGACTGATCCCTAAGGTGGAGAGATTGGTAATAGTTGTGATTGGTATGGTACCAGTGGTACCTATTGTGAAGACTAGGTAGTGGACAAGGAATCCTTGTTGTTGAAGGATACGTTGGAGCTCCTTATGCTGAACGCTCTTTTCCTGGAATTTGATTTGGTGGTTAGTGTCTGAGCAGTAGCCCAGTTCAACTAGGTAGGCTTTTCTTGGTTTGGATGCGTCGTCAATGAGGAGGAGATCAGGCCTGTATTTATCCCATGTGGCTTGGGGAAGATCAGGGGGTTTGAGGGTGGTTGGGGGTCTCGTGGGAATGTCGGAGGTCGCTTCACAAGTGCCTGCATCCATGTACATGGGGAGAGCCCCCAGAGCTCCTTTGGCTACTGCCTTTTGGATGAGTTGGACTGCCTTATTATATATGTCTGTAAATATACATTCCTTTGAAGACAGGGTGGCTGCACCCAGCAAGAATATGGCCAGCTCCGTCCTGTGCTTTGCGACAAAGAGGGCAGTTATCATCAGAGGGGGGGCTAGTGCTGGTACCATAGGGGCGTTTGTATCTGTACGCCAGCTTTCTAGTCCATAAGCGTCCCATAAGCGTCCCCTAGCCTTGTGGATTTGTATTTTTTGCCACCATTTGGTGTCGGTGGATTGCCAGAAACGATTACTAGCCTGAGGGAGGAGGAAGGGGTTGGCTTGCTCCCACATGGAGGAGTATATGCCCGTGGTGTTGGCATGCCCGGTGTGCAGGGGGGTGGGTAGGTTCGCCTTGATACCCTTGGTGAGATTGTTGGCCGGACGCCGGGGGGGCTGGTCCCCATTAATACATTTGGGGGGCTGGACAGACGGCCAATGCATGTTGAGGTGCGCATGTTCCCCTGTTTTAACTGGCCCAATTACATTGTATCCTGTCGTCGCTTCTTTCGCGAGCGTGTATGCCTCGTCATTCCCTACGATTCCTGAGTGAGATCGGACCTTAAGCAGGCGTGTGGTAGCAGCAGCGTTGTGTCTTTTGATAATGTGGATGGCGATGTCTTGCAGGAGGTCGCGGTGTTTCTTTTCCCGGGTCCTGCTGGGATGGTAAATGTGCAGGTTACTGAGCTGCAAGGAGCATAAGCTGTCGGAGTAGATGGTGAGTTCTTCATATATTTCGGAGTGTATGAGTGCTTGTTGGATTGCCACGAGTTCCGCGCGATTGATGTCGGCAGTGATGCCCTGTCCGCCAGGGTCTATGCGGGGGCAACGTGCAGCGGCCCTGGGGGATTATACGCCTGCCCCTAGGCGTAGGACGCCGTCTTTGTCTATGATGGCACTTCCATCTGTGTATAGAGCGAGGCCTGGTGCTTGTAGGATAGCATGTGTGCACGGGAGCACGGGGGGTGTTATGGGTGTGGGGTCTATCTGCATGGGGGTGGGTTGTTGTGCCCAGGTCTTAAGGAGGGAGCTAAGTGCCTTGGGTAGGTGGGTGGTAGGGAGGCCCAGTTGGGAGGGGGGGGGGACCTGGTCGTGGGATGGAAGTGGCCCCCATGTCCCTCATGGTTTGGGCCCATGTGGTGGGTGGGTTGTGGAGGTACTTGGCATGGCCAGCTGGGTTTGAGATGGCAATGAGTTTGTAGGTTCCTCTGTGTCTCTTGGCAGGGTTGAGTTTGCCTTCCGTCCAGATTAGGGAGGGGGTGAGGGGTTTGGCCTTGGGAGGCAGAGTGGCTAGTTCCATAGCCCATGGGTGATTTAGGAGGGCGTTATGGGCATATGTGGGTTTGTGTGGGACCAAGAGGATGGTGCACGCGGGAATATCAAGGGTGTGAGCATGTATGGCACTGCCTAGTGCCCATCGAACAGCCTTGTGGGCCTCTTCAGGGTTCTGGCTGGTGAGATGTGTGTTTCCCCCGTACCAAGGTTGGGTGTAGCAGTGGGGTCCTAAGCCAAACAGTTGGCCAATGGGGGTGGGGACTCATTAGGAGGGGTGATGTGTCAAGGTCCGTTGTCATCCCCAGGGTGGACATAGCTTTGTGTATGGCAGGGGAGACATTGGAGATGGTAGTGTCTTTGTGCTGTGATAGGAGGGTGGCTACGTCTCCAGCGAAGGTTCCTGTGCTGTGGAGGGTCCAGAGGTGGGGAGAGTGTGCCTTGGTGGTATGGTATCTGTGGAGGAGGAGGTGGAGTTGGGAGAGGGGTATATGACCGACACATTGGCCTGTTGGTGAGTAGACGTAGGTGGTGTCTCCGTTGTTGAGTTGGGGGGGGAGGTGGTGGTACCTGTCATTCAGTGTACCAGCCTGTATGTGGTATTTGCCGGGGGGGTGGATATCCCAGTCTGGGTGGTGGTCTGACGTGCTAATGATGAGGTTTTGCCTGAGTTCGCTGTACCATTTGGCATCAAACTCTCCTCCCTCCGCCCACTGTCCTTGTTGTTGGAGGTAAGTGAGGTGGAGGTCTTGTCTGAGTGGAATGGAGGGGGGGGGCGGCTGTGGGGGTAGTTTCAGTGTTGTAGGCATGGAGGAGTTCCTGGAATCTGGTGGGACCAACCAGCAGGGTGATTTGTTCCTCTGTGAGATGGACGGGGGACCAAGTGACCACAATGGAGGTGGCAGAGTAGTAGGTGTGGGAATGCACGGGGAGGCCAGCAGATTTGTAACAAGGGAGATGGTGGCAGAGAATGGTACACGGGGCTTTCTGGACCCTCCAATATCTGTGCTGGGGGGTTTCTCGGGGTTTGTTAGCCTTCCTCTTTTGGGCTCTGAAGCCCAGGAGGTGGGTCAGGCTGTGTTGGTTGCCATATAGGAGGTGGAGGAGCTTGGCTGGGGTTGGGGGAGCAAGAAGGTCTGGGGTAGAGACAGCATGCACCAGGTCGTCGGGGGAGCTGTTCTTACGGATGGTGTGGTGTTTGTAGAAGGAGGCGTCAGTACATTTGCGGGTGTCATTTCTGATGAATTGCATTCTGGCAGTCCAAGCAATCTTGGGGTCAGTGCTCCAGGCTTGAGCATACTTGGTGGGGTGAAGATAGGACTCTCTGGCCCACCACATGTGTGCATTGGAGGCAGGGATCTCCTCGATATTATGCGTGGGGGGCTGTGTTGTGGTTGGGGTACGGATGCCGGCATTGGGGGTCAAGGGTCGGGGCGGTACGGGGGCGGTGTCCCAGTTGTTAAGGTGGTGGCTGATAGTATATGTGGAGAACTTGGTATTGTGCCGTTGGGGGATGCGTAGGTGGATGGGGAGGGTCCTCGATGCCAAGGGCAGGGGGCTGTGGCAGGAGTAGGGTTGAGGTGGGCTTCCAGGTGGGGGTGGAGAGCACAGGTGTAGGCTGAGTCTGTTGAGGGCAACTTTATGCCTAGTGGAGACTCTTGTGCCGTAGGTGTGCGAGAGGGTATTGGATGGGATGATTGTGGTCCCATCAGGGCTCACAATGTCAGCTAGGGAAGTAATGCCCAAGGGGATGAGGTTTTTGAGAAGATTGGGGGGAATGGTGTGTTCGGGTATGTCCGGGAGGGAGTCTTAAAGGGGGTTGAGTAGGGTTTCGTCCTCCATATGGATTTGGATGGAGGCTCTTTTGAGGACGTGCATTTGCCTGGCCAGGGTAAAGTATTGAAGTGTGTGGCTGGGCAAGGTAAGAGGATCCATACCCTGGAGCATAGCAGCTTCTTTGCGGAGGAGGGCTTTAGTTAGCCTGCCTAGTTTCCCGGTGTCGTTGAGGGACCTAGTGAGGTGGGCTGCTGTAATTTGAGCATAGTCCACCATTAGGGAGGGGATGCCCAATCCTGCCTGTCCCAAGGGGAGGCAGACACTAGCAGTTGGGAATGAGGGATGTAGGTCACAGCATTTTTTAGCCAGGGTCCATATGGCCTTGTCTAAGATGCCTATATCTGAGTAGCTGTAGGGTGCTACAGTCATAGGGTAGGTGATGGCAGGTTTAATACACGTGGTGATGAGTCTGAGACATTGGGTGGCGCCTTTCGGTTTGGCAGTGGTGAGGATTTGGTGTCCTTTACTATGTATGAGGGCCAGGGCTTGTTTCATGAGGGGTCTCCAGTTTAGGGTGAGGCTAACCGGCACCCCTAGATACTTGTATGGTTCATTGGGGGGAAGGTATGTAGCCCATGTGTCGTTAATGAGGATGGTGTTGTGGAGAAGTTTGGTTAGGGCCTTGTGGTTGGTGGGATCCTTGGGGTGGGAGCCATGCAATATGCCAGTGATCATGCATTTACCCCCGTTAAGAGGAATCCCAGACCAAGTACTGAATTGTTGCACTTTAAGGCATCGTACCTTGAGGTCGTCTGCTGTGTTAGTGACCACACTGGTGTCATCAGCATATCCTAGACTACCTGTTTTATCTTGGTCAGTATTGGATGTTGAGGTTATGCCTTGCTTGTATCCTCTGCCCCCGGCTTGTAGCCATCTGAGGAGAGGTTCGATGAAGATGATGAAGAGTAGAGGGGAGAGGGTGTCACCTTGGATGGTGCCTCTTGTGATTTGAATGGGTTTGCCTTGGGTGTTGTTGAGGTACATGTGGGTGGTAGCCCCGTTGTAAATTCCTTTCACTGTTTCAATGACATCTACCGGGATTCCAAGGTCGTACATAGTTTGGAGCAGCTTGTCATGGTCCACCATATTAAAGGCAGATGAGAAGTCAAAGTAGGCAGCAAACAGGTCTCTTTTAGAGTGGGCCTCATCCTCGATGTCATGTAGGAGGTGGGTGAGCTGCCTATGGGTGCTTCTGTTCTGTCTGAATCCCTCTTGGGAGTCTCTGAGGACTTGGTATTGGTCCAAGTATTTGGACATCACTGTTGTAACCATGTTAGTCCACAATTTACCCATCGTGTTGTTGAGGCCATTAGGTCTGAAGTGGTTGGCTTGGGTGGGGTCTCCTTTCTTGTAAAGCATGATGGTGTTGGAGGTCTTCCAGCACATGGGGGTGTAGCCGGTGATCCACATAAGCCCAAACATTTTATGTATGGTGTGGTGCCCAGACCAAGGGAGGCAGGTTAGTAGTTCATTGGGGATTCCGCCTGGGCCAGTATGTTTGCTTTTTGCTACGTGTTGGATGCATGTTTGGTAATTAGAGAACTCCATGAGGTAGGGTAGGATGGGGTTGGAGTGTTGGTGGGGTTGGGCCTTGGTTTCTAGGGAGAATGTGTCTAGCAGGGAGGCCCATGGAGGGGGGGGGGGGTCTGTCTGTCCTGGGGTAGGTATTTGCCGGTGCACGTGTGGTGAGGGGGGGCCATCATGTGTCCCATGTGCTCCCCCAAGATGTCCAGGAGGTCTTTAGTGGACGTTTTGTGTTGGCCAGTGGTGGGGTCTTGGAGGGTCTGGGGTGACGTCGGATTCTCAGAAGTTTCGAAGATGTTTCTGTGGGCTTGTTTAGGTTTGTTGGATAGCTGGGTCATGAAGGCTGCTTTGCCAGTGGCGGTAGCTCTTTGTCTGCTGTTCGTGAGGATTCTCCGGAGGGCAGGGAGGGCCTCATTGAGGGATATATTGATTGCAGCCAAGAGGGAGGCATGGTCTGAGGCAAGCTTGATATGGGTGAGGGTGTTGGGATGGTTATGGCATGTTT
The DNA here is from genome assembly GCA_013435795.1 of Chlamydomonas sp. ICE-L. NCBI lineage: Eukaryota > Viridiplantae > Chlorophyta > Chlorophyceae > Chlamydomonadales > Chlamydomonadaceae > Chlamydomonas > Chlamydomonas sp. ICE-L. The sequence continues at coordinate 158,447,897 of JACBWV010000610.1, read as the reverse complement.
CTAGGAGAGTAGAATGGGCAGTGTGATAGGAGTTGGGGTCGGTGGTTAGGAGTTTCCTGTACGTCTTAAGCTGTTGGATATGGGAGTTGATTTTGGCGTGGGCTTTGCTCTTCTTTCTGTCAAGGAAGTGCCCTGGGATTTGGTTCCTGGTAGGGCAGGTGTCAAACATAGTGGTAAGGGCCATCCTAATAGGTTCCATAATCTGGTTGCTGAGATGGTCGAGGTCTAGTCCTTCTGCAAGGAGAGTGTGTTTGACTTGGTGGAGGTGGGATGGGAGGGAATTGTCTCCTATGAGGTTGGTGGCCTGGTCCCACCAGTCCCTGATGGTTTGGGTGTGTTCCATGAAGAAGGTAGTGTGCGTTTCTTCAATGGCCTTTCTGGTGGCGTTCATGGAGGCCTTGCTGACGGGGGTGACTAGTTGTTGGGGTCTAGGAGGGGGGGTGTCAGTCAAAGTCAGGGGTATGGGAAGGTAAATAGGGGGGATAATTTGGTGAAGGGCCATGTGGTCTGGGCATCCTCCGACCTCCCTGTTTTTTTCACTTATATGGGGCTGGAGGGGGTTGGGGCAAGGGGAGATGAGGATGTCATCGATTCTGCTGTGGTGCTCGAGGTTGCCTTCCTGGTAGCAATGGAAGGTGGGTGCTCTTGTGAAAGGGTCGGTGGGGTGGAGGTTGAGTTGGGAGCACATTGATATGTGATGTTGGTCTGTGTGGGAAGTGGCGTGGGTAGATCTATCTGAGGGAAAGAGGGTTGCATTCCAATCCCCTCCACAGAGTGTGGTGTGATTGGGCTTTTTGGTGTGAGTCCCGATGTATGTATATGCGGCTTGCCGTTGCTGGGGTTGGTCATGGGGCATGTAGACGCCTATGATGTGTGTAGGAGTTGGGGTGGTTGAGCCGAAGGTGATGTGCACCAGGCAACCAGCCAGGTCTGCATTGACTTCATGGTGGACGGGGGGGCCTAATTGCTTGTGGGTGAGGATTATGACCCCTCCTTTACCGTGGTTGTTGTCCGGGGTTTTGGCCACACTACTGTGGTGAAGGGAGTATTGGGGGAGTTCCTTCTTGATGAATTGGATGAAGGAGAGGCAGGAGAGCAGTTTGGTTTCTGTAAGAATAGCCACATCTGGTTTGTGGTCTAGGATGTGATTGAGAATTAGCTCCCAGGAGCTCCTCAGCCCTCTGCAGTTGAGGAGTAGAAAATGTATGTTATCCATGTAGTAGTCTAGGGGTGGCTGGACATGGTGGGTGGGTTGTTGGGCAGGTCCATTATCCTTAGGGGTAAAAGGAATGGTTGGTTTAAAGCATGTTTGTTTGAGCTTCTTAGTCTGTTGGGGGGGGAAGGCTCCCTTGTAAATGGTGGTGGTAGAGATGGGGGGGAAAAAGTTGTGGATTGGTGTTTGTTTGAATTTAATGTTGGGGCCCAGTTTTTGTGAGTGTTTCAGATGCTTGTTGGGGTACCTGATATTTTTGTGGTGGGGGGGTGCTCTGTGTTATCACGTTTTTTTAGTTTGTTGACAGTTGGGGCGTTGCAAGTGACAGTGCAGAGATTGGGTTGTCCGGGTAGGAGGGTAGTGACCCCGGGGTGGTAGGTGGTGGCTGCAAGTGGGAGGGTTGGCTCTGGGGCAGCATCTCCTGTATCGCAGTCCATTTGCGTGTTGGGGGGGGATGTGCGATTGGGCGGGCTGGCGTCCTTCATCATGGTATCTTCCATGTTGGGTTGTGGAGGCATGGGTTTTGTAGGAGTTGTAGTAGGGGTTGTGTCTATAGTATCCATCGTCGCAACGTCAAGATGGCATTGGGGGTCCAAAAACCTCATATCTGCGCTCTCTTTTTTAAGGATGAAGATGCTCCCATATAGGGCCTGCCAGGCTCCCGGTGTGGAGTCCAAGGGGATTGGCGAGAGGTTTTCTGAGTCTATCCGATACCTGATGTTATGGTATTTTTTTAGACAAGCAGCATGTTTATAGGCGATTGGGAGGGGGGTGGTTAAGTGCAAGATACATTTACTGTGTCCTTGCAGACGTTGGAGGATTTGGTCTTTGCTACTGCCGGGTAGGATCCCAAAGTTGTAGGGTTCATGAGGGATAAGGTCGTGTGGGTTTGGGTGTTCCGGATTATAATCAGGTTGTACGATTCGGTGGAGTATTCCCATCTGGGGGCATTCGGTGTGCATGTAGGCCTGCATCAGCATATTAGTACAATTCCCCCTGCGAGGGATGAAGTGGTTCGGCCAAACACATAGGTCATTACGGGTTGCCTTGAGTATCCGGTGATGTCTCTCCCCAAATTTGAATATGTTTTCTGTGTCGACATATGGTCCACCGAGATAGGCATTGATGGCGTGCACTTGGCAGTGGCATCGAATTTGTTTCTCAATGTATGGTAGGATAGCACTCAGGGCCGGGGTTGGGTCTAAGGCAACATCTCCCATGTCGCAGTCCATTCGTGTGTTTGGGGGGGAGGTGCGTTGGGGTGAGCTGGCGTCCTCCATCATGGTATATTCCATGTTGGTTAGTGTAGGCACTGGGTTCGGAGGGGTTGTATCTTTGGTAACAGCCGACGCATTTCCAAGCTGGAATTGGGGGTCCAAAAACCTCATGTCTGCGCTCTCATCTTTAAGGATGAGGATTTGACCATATATGGCCTGCCAGGCGCCCGGTGTGGAGTCCAAGGGGATGGGCGAGAGGTTTTCTGAGTCTATCCAATACCAGGTGTTATGATATTGTTTGAGGCAGCCGGCATGTCCATATGCGGCTGGGAGGGGGGTGGTAAAGTGCAAGATACTTTTATTATGTCCTTGTAGACGTTCGAGGATTTGTTTAGGACATTGAAAGTACCTACCCACGGAAACTCAAATCCCTTGTCAAAAAACCCCAGGAAACTGTACTCCACCAACACCCTCCTCTCTCTCTTCTTACCACTACTCACCCTTGTCTCCACCTAGCTACCCCCTCCTCAGGCCTCCAGGTCTACACAGATGGTAGCCTAATAAAAGGTAAACCAGGGCACCCTAGCAAAATAGGTGCTGCAGTATATGTCCCGGCTGCAGGACAAAGCTACACCATCAACCCTGGGGGAATAGGGGCCACCAAAACTAACAACAGGGCAGAGCTGGTAGCCATCCACCAAGCCCTTCTCAATATTGACTATAACAAATCTCTTACACTTCATACAGACAGCCTCTGCTCTCTTCAACTTTAAAAAAATGATTCATGACCCTATCACAGCAACCTGTTCTATTCATACTGAACTACTGCAATCAATTCAAAAACACCTAATTCAACGCATCTTGCATGGCTCCCACACCACTCTTTGTAAAGTCCGCTCCCACATAGGTATCCTTGGGAATGACAGGGCAGACACTCTGGCACGCAAGGCAGCTGAGCACCCTGCCTCCACCACTTTTACTGACAACACTGGGGAAATTCCCCGCCACAATGTCTACTGGCCCACAGTTCAACCTCCTCGCACATCCATGGGAGATATCCCCCCCACGCACTCTAGCACCTAACCTTACACAAGGTATCACCTCTAACCTACCCACTAGCTGCCACCTTGGCCAACACCCTCTTAAAGAGATTTATGCAACCACCTGGGCTGATAACACTCCCCACCAACTTCCCCATGCAAGTAATAAATTTTGGACCTCAACCCTTATCCAACATAAAACTAAATTCCACATCCTTAAAGCCCGCTGGGGTGGACTGTGGAACCGCAAACTTGCATTCCGCTGGAAACTTCCTTATATTACCAGCACTCACCCACCCACGAACCCCCTATGCCCCATCTGCCGCACCTGTGAGGACGGAGCGGGCCACATCCTGGCGGGCTGCACACACCGGACTTTCAAGGGGCTCTATATATATCAAGAGACATGACGCCCAGTGCGACTCCACAAGGCCATTTGCACCAGAGCCCTGGGATCCCGCAGAATGATTATGGACGCTGGCAAGGAAGAGGACCTCCCCAGGGGGATCCTGGGCAAACGTCTCCCTAACTGGCTACGCCCCTCCACTATTACTGTAGAGGACTGGAAGAGAATGAGACCTGACCTCGCCGTCCTACCTGACATAGACTCTCCTACCTGTATGGCTGATAAAGAACTCTGGGTTCTTGAGCTTGGATACTGCTCTGATACCAACCATGCTACTAAGTTTATCACTAAACACGCCCAGCATGTTGAATTAGTAAAACAAAGTCCACTCCCACACCATCACTAGCTTTCAGAGTATTTCACAGTGCAGACGTTTTATGGAAGCACACCCCGGGTCGATACCCGGGGACTAGCACACAGACCGTGCCCTCCCTCAGTTTTTGTCTTGCCAGCTGCATTTTGTCGGTGCTTCCTAACCGGGGTGAAAAACCCCGTATTAAGCTGCAACTGGCATAATGTGGCCACGGTGCCTGACGGTGTCAGGCATCAGTGGTGATTCTTTTTGAACAAGGCAGTCCTACGGTGACTATAGATAGCTAGCTCAGGCTTACGCTATGGTGTCCTTAACTTCACGTCCTGTGAGTAACGGCATTACACGGATGTAACAATTTCAATTTCAATTTCAATGGTCCACAGCGACCACGAAGAATACAGCGCACTCATAGGGATTCGAACCCCGTGCCTGCTATCTTGTTGCGACGTGCTCTACCGTTGAGCCAGTCGTCGAAACGGGATATAGGAGGCTTAAGAATCCAGCTGTGCTACATCACAACCTTGATCACAGTCAGCACAAAGCTAGAGTGGCGGTGTTGTTCCATTTCACTGCTAGGACATAGGCCCTTCTTGTTTTTTATACGGTAGTGACTGTTATAGACCGGTTCTCCCGGTCCTGCTAGAGTTTCCTAGAGCGCCAGGCTTCTCACCTGGTAGCGCCCTCTGTAGTGCCTCTGCCCGGTAGGGCCTGCACCCAGCGGCGTCAGTACCGTAATGTACTGTCGCCATCTTCCTCGTATGGCAGGCTCTATTTCCTGCCTGTTAGCAATCTCGCCTCTGTAAGCTATTACAGTCCTTCAGTCCATTCCTTGTGTCGTTTATTTCAGTTATAACACTCCGGAAAGCTTAAGTAGTGACTACCGGTATATAGAACAGCATTTATTTTATTTTTACTGCAGAAGATGGTGAGCAGCCATATTGCTGGCTGAGGCTATGTAACTAAGTTTAAGTCTACCGGTATGTAGAGCTGGAGGTAACGGAGATGATTGTAACTACTAAGCACGTTCTTTATGTCTCCTTTGGGGAAACTACAAACTAGGGTCATGGACACTATTTTGTAACGTATAGAATACTGTACAAGTACAGATCGTTGGTTCAAACAGACAGCTGTGCCAACTGCCAAGACCCAGGGCAGACTTGACCATAAGTCAAGGTAAACGTACCCCCCGAAGACATCTGAGAGACTCGGCTGAAAATCTGTCAGGAACATTTAAGTATCGTTCATTACAATAAAGCATACACGGTCAGTAAATTCAAGGACCATTTGTGCTGACAAAATGCAAGCACACTTCAGTGCCGACAAAACCCTAAACACCTCAGTGCCTGAAAACTTCAAGCAACCTCTGTGATGATAAATTTAAACATCATCAGTGCTGATAAATTAAAGCACCCTCAAAGCTGGTAGCTTCAATCACCGTCAAACCTGATAACTTCAATCACCATCAGTGCTGATAAATTCAATCCCCATCAAAGCTGATATCCTCAATCCCCATCAAAGCTGGTAACTTTAATCATCATCAGTGCTGATTACTTCTATCATCATGTGCAGATAAACTCAATGGCCATCAGTGCTAAAGAGGCTATTAACCAGAGTCTGTAACGAGCCTGTTAGAAGGTCTGTTAACATTTACTGGCCATTAACAGCGGGCACGATTCGAAACGCAAAAATGAATGTAGCTATAAATAGCAATGAATCAAGACGGTCCAAAAGGCTCCGGAACTAGAATATGGGAGGAGGGGGGGGGATTAAGCAAAATGATAAACCCTGTGGTTTACAGACTTAAGTGTAACGGGCTCTGTACATGGCCCAATTATTGATAGTTTCTGTACCTAGCGGGCCGGCCTTGCCATGCATGCACATACGTGTGAGTACCTGTCATCTGCGGCATCACATGTGGTAGAGGAAGCGATGTTGCAAAGGCCGAAGCTGGTGCTGTAAAGAGCTGATGAGGTGCATACGCTAGGGGCATACTTGAAATAAGAGTTTCCTCCTCTGTCCACTGTTTTTTCACATGTTACTCCGATTGCGGCAAAAGCACTGTCCTTAAGTGCTTTGATAGCTGGGAGATCACAGTCCATATCTTGCAGACTACATGCTGTGTCACACGAGGTGCCAAGCTTGCTCTGCATAACTGAGGGGAGGGGAGGGGAGGGAAGGGGAGGGGAGATGAGGGGAGGGGAGTTTGGGGGACTAGCAATCATGCATGTTCCATAGTTCATCATTGGTCACATAATGGCCTACATTACCTTGTACTCTGTTCACACCTACAACAGCAAGCTCTGTCCCACGTAGTTGTAGTGGCAGTGGTACTCAACCCAACAACAATCACAATTCAACCACCTGACAACCACTCAGTGCTGTACCTGCCCCAAGCACCTTTATAATGATTATAATGGTAATTACATTGGTGTATGATGAATTGATGATGATAACGGTGGTGTCCTACTACAACCCCCAACCCAATTAAATTCAACCACCCGGGAACCAATCAGTGGTCCAACCAAACATCTAGACACCATGTGTGCAACAAACACATCAACAGCACCTCAACCCTCAACCCTAAACCCTAAAACCCTAAACCATAAACCCTACTCCCCCATACTCCTCTGCCCTTATCATGCATGTAAATAGGTACTTTATATACTAAGCTGTTCACACCTCAGTTATTTTCTTTTGAAGCCCTGCCTATCACAGCAAGTCCCTTGAGCCTATTTGGCCTACCCCTGGACTGTGACATGACATACACCTACCCCTGCAAACTCTGTCCGATGTAGCGGTAGGGGCGATATGCTCGTTGTCAGTTCCGCAAGTGGTGAGTTCTGCATGCATGCATGTAAGTGGTTTTTAGGGAGTGTGGCTTTGGGGTGGTGTTTTACAAGGAGTATTAGGTGGTGTGTTTGTTATAAATTTGTATTCAGAGGTATGTTTGTTTTATATTTGTACGAGGTGGTGTGCTTGTTTTAGGTGGTGTTATGGCTGTAGGTCCTGTGTTTGGACAAAGGGAGCAAAGAATGGACAAGGAAAGGGGGAAGGAATGAAGGGGGACATGGAGGTAATGGACAGGGGAACTGGAGGGCTACAAAGGTGGAGGGGGGAAGGGATGGTTAGGGAGGTGTGCCAAGTAAGGCAGGAATACAAAACAAAAGGAGAGACAGTAGTACACCCACCCCCAGCCCCAAACAAAATTAAGGAAAAACACTCCAATGCCTCAGTACTCCACTGATACCTCACCACCCGCCCGAAACTCACCCACGCAGTTCCTGTAGTCCGTGGCAGGCGCTTGAATTTTCTCAAACTGGGTAGACAGGCATGCTGGGAATGGGAAAGTAATAATGTTGTCCTGCAAGGTGACGGCTTCATTCATCGCAAAGAGGCGACCTGTGATCTTCGCACCAGTGAGGACACTGATGGCGGCATACGCTAGAACTGTGCCCACCACCTCGGAGCCAGTACTAAAGGTGGCAGAGCTGCCAACACTCCAGAAGACGTTGCTGGCTAGTGCCCCGTCGGTGAGAAGCATCTTCATGCCAGAGGCCACCTAGGGAGAATCGGAAAGGGGGCATCTAGTTGAGTGAGCTGTCTTCATACCAGGGGCCAGCTTGGGAGACCCGGAAAGGGGGCATCTAGTTGATGAGTTTTCATCAGGGGTACGAGCGGAGCAGGAACAAGAAAATAATAGTCATCTTGAGACCAGTGCTCATCAGAACTACTTAGGGGGGTCTTTTTATATGGCTTTTAAAGGTGTATTTGGGGTGTATAAAGGTGCCATAGGGAAGCATTAAGGGTGCCGAAGATCCCCAAACTTAGCAGGGACAGTAACTTAACTTAAGTAAAGAACTAGTCAAGTAAAGAACTAGTCAAGTAAAGAACGAGTCAAGTAAAGAACTAGTAAAGTAAAGAACTAGTTAAGTAAAGAACGAGTCAAGTAAAGAACGAGTCAAGTAAAGAACTAGTCAAGTAAAGAACGAGTCAAGTAAAGAACGAGTCAAGTAAAGAACGAGTCAAGTAAACAACTAGTCAAGTAAACAACTAGTCAAGTAAACAACTAGTCAAGTAAACAACTAGTCAAGTAAACAACTAGTCAAGTAAATAACTCGTCAAGTAAACAACTAGTCAAGTGAAGAACTAGTCAAGTAAATAACTAGTCAAGTAAAGAACTAGTGAAGTAAACAACTGGTCAAGTAAATACTAGTCAAGTAAAGAACTAGTCAAGTTGAGAACTAGTCAAGTAAACAACTAGTCAAGTTGAGAACTAGTGAAGTAAAGAACTAGTCAAGTTGAGAACTAGTGAAGTAAAGAACTAGTGAAGTTAAGAACTAGTCAAGTTCAAAACTAGTCAAGTTAAGAACTAGTCAGCACTAGGTGAGCGAATAGTTGGGGGCATCATGGATGGATATAGGGTTGGATGCATATATATATATATATATATATAAGTAGTAAGCAGAGGCAAATGCAAGGCAGACATGCACTGATCTGTTGGTGGCCTGGTTACAGAGCTACGAACTGCTTGCTGACCATGCCTACGTGATGCCTTTCTATCTATGCATAAATAAATAAATAGTACGCTTTGTTACCAGGCGTACTATTATTAGGCATGAGGTTGAGGGGGGCGGCCCGTTTGCTTTCACCGGGGCAAACCACCCTTTCTATGCAGTATACTCACCGATAATGTCGTCTCCATCTGGAAAATGAACACGCCGTCGCCTGATAGGGTCAAGTCGCCTGATGAGGCCCCAAGTACGCCAGTGGTCTTGTAGAGGCCAGGGGTGTAGGTTTTCCCTCCAATATTAACGTCGCTGATGATTACCACATTCTCCACACGACCCTTAGCATCGAGGGATGCAGTGGTCACGTCGGCCTTCGCTTTTGCAGCAGCAGCAGCAGTTGCACGGCCGCTGGTGGTAGGGAAGTCAGCGTAGTTGATGCTCGTCTCACCTGCAATTTCTGATCCGGGGCTGACACCGATGTGCCCGCCGATTCTGGTTAAGCCCTATGACACAGCCAGAGTGAGAGGAGCGCAGTCAGAGTAGAGGTAAGAGTATCTTGTGGGAATATAACCGAACTAACAGCTGCTCAGACTGGCAGGTGGCGGAGTGTACAAGTACGAATAATATAGTCAGTGAATGCAGAGACATGATGCAGTCAATAAACTAGAGACAAACACAAGCATTGGTATGTTTAGGCCAAACTACCAACTATATTAGGGATATCAGCTAAAGATGCATAGATGATCAGCCATCCGGATTCTTCTGTGTTCATCAGTAACTGTGCACATAAGAATTACGCCAGAGGTGCCAGCACCCAACATGACTAGAAAGAAAGAAAGAAAGCAGTACACCAAATCAGTGTGACTTAAGGAAGCTGGAGGAGATCCTCGGACAAAAACCAGGGGGCTAGGTGAAGCTTTACGGGGGCGAAAGTCAGTGGTAGAGGGAGAAGTGGGGGAAAGAAAAGCGACAGATTCCAAGGCGCGATGGTGACAGGCGATACGATGGGCAGAGCAAACGGCGTGAAGGTAAGGCGAATGGAAAAGGCGGTTGTGTGCAGATGGGGGGATGCCAAAAGAGGTGAGGACGGGCGAAATGGAAGCAAAGATGGTGCCAAAGGAGCCGATAATAATAGGGTTGGGATCGATAACGCGCCATCCAGCATTAATGAGGGCCGAGTGAAGAGTAGAATGTTTGGCAATTTGAAGAGCGAAGGTGGAGGGGTACAGCGTGTCGCATGTGTCACAGAGCTCGCTAATGAAGGTGGATTGGATATGACGCCTGGAAGGCTACAAGGCTCATAGATGGTCTGAGGACTGGAAAGGCCAGCAAAAACAAGTCCTACCAAAAATGGCATTGTCTCACACAGGGTAGCGACGAGGAAACCAACTAGCGCCTACGAATTTTCAACGGACCAACGGAAACACGCCAACCAGAAGGGGAGGGCTCCGCCCAAAAAGGTAAAAGCCTTCCGAAATGGCTGTAGGCAACTACTTACCGTGTTGGTGACAGTGGCGTAGGCGAGCACAGTGAAGTCACTTGCTGTTCCGAGTTGTACAGTCTTGGGTAAGCCATCGGTGTCACTATCATTGTTAGTGCCAGTGAGCAGCTTGCGGTTGACAGCAAGAGCACAACTATGAACAAGAAAAGCAGGTGTAGCGGGTGGCGGTCGGCCTCCAAGCAAGCTCTCGCTGTTTCTAGTTTCGAAGCACTGAATTCGAACTCGTCATCGTAGAAACAGGATTCCTTGATACCGGCTCTGTACGCTTCGCAATGCTCCCGGACTGCCGACACACTCAAGCAGCCCCGCGGCCCCGCTGCAACAATCCGTAACCACCCGCGCAAGTAAAAGGAAGTGTCCCATACGCCCATTGCGGTTCCCAAGCATCTCTCCCCGGGCCCTGGAAACGAAGTCGCATGCATAGTAGGCGGCCTTGCAGCAGCCCTCGCAACATATGCAGCACAGCCCACCCACAGGCGGGTGGAGGGTAATTTCGTACATGAGAACCTACCTGTTGTCAGGTTCAGAGGATCGCCAAGGTGAGTGGGTCTTCAAGCTTCTGTCTTTACACTCAAAGGTTGTGACTTCTTCTCACAGACTCTCGCTTTTTATACACCCCGCGCATCATTTGCAGCGGGCATGCCCCCCCCCCCCCCAAAAAAAATCGTATGGTTATCTTTTTCACTTTGTTTTTCTTTCTTTGTGAAGAAAAGCAAAGCAATACGCCAAGTCAGCGTGTAATCGTACGAGAGGCAGGGGACCGAGCAACCGACATACGATGATGCGGTCAGAAGGTATGTACATCTGGTAAAAACGTAAGGAGAAACTCTATGACGACTCCGCTACAGTACACAATCACAGGTTCGAGTGAAGGACGCAGGACGCGGGGAGATGAGTCATAGTACAACTGACGTAATGAAAATAAAAGCAATACGCCACGTCGGAAAGCTGTCGGAAGCGGAAAAGGGTCCTCGTACAACATCATCATGGCATGGTACCCGGTGGTGGAGAAGGGAGTGAGTGAAGAATGGGTAGAAAATTCCAAGCGGCGACAGGTACACACAATGGTGTGGGCGTAGCGGACGGCATGAAGATGGAGGGAAATGAGAAGGCGGGACGTCGGTGAAAATAACAACTTCCGATGATGCGGTCTGACAATTTTTTCTCCCCCCCCCGGAGATAAGACTTCAGACCCGCGGCGATTTAGGGCGATTTAGAGCATAGGGTACTTCACAGATTGACCGTCTGCGACTGGCTAGATGACTGGGACATCGAGCGCGGTCCGAGTCCTCCCCCACCTCTTTCTCTGCATCTATTCCTTCACGCTGCTAGCTCTCCCGCCTACCACTGTCTACATTCACAAAACCTTCGGCCAGCATTTCCCACGTTGCATTCACTTTTCATCTGCCAGCTCTATGTCTGCTGCTACTTATTATTCCCTCTACACCGGCTGGCCAGTTCCTCCGCCCATGCGCGATTCTCATTTATCGCAATGGCAATTCGAATCTGAGCGCAGCTGCTATTGATTCCCTCAAAGCTTGGCGACTATCCGAGCCTGGAGCCTTTAATTGTTCAAAAGCTGCCGAATCTGCATGGTATCATCGAAACTTGCGCTCATGGTAATTATCGCCGCGAGCATCAGCAGGCTGGATCGAGGAAAGGGAGATAACCAGAAAGGTTAAGGAGTGCATGGGGGGTAGGTCATTCCCATGGGTAGGAGAATGAGAGATCCATTGGTGTGTGTGTTTGTGGGTGGGTGGGTGGGTGGGTGGGAGGATGTGTGTGTAAGTGTGTGTTTGTGGAAGTGTTTGCGTGGGCATGTAAATATGCACACATGTGTGTGTGGGGGGCTGTGTGTTGGGGGGGGGGGGGGGGGGGGGGGGGGGGGGGGGGGGGGGGGGGGGGGGGGGGGGGGGGCATGTGTGTGGATGTTAGTTGAAGTCTGTGTTTGTGTAAGTGTTTGTGTGGGGATGTAAATATGTGCACACTGTTTTTGCTAAGCTTACCAGCTTCTAGGCTGCTTCCGTAGCTGGTTGCTCAGCACAACCTTTGTGAACGTGGAAGCTGACATGACCAGCTTTCTATCCCTGCTGAAATATTTTGACTTAGCCCAGTGGCTAGCTCCGGGAGCTGCTTATAAGCTGCTACTTGCGGACGGAAACAAAAGCAGTGTCTCTGGGAAGGGTGAAACAACAGTGTACATGGCGGTATATAGGGTAGGGCGCCCACGTAACGTGGTCCTCGCGCTCGTGGAAGACTGACGTGATAATATGTGTTGTGTCACTGCCTACGCAACACACTCTCTTTATACTCAACAACAGAGATCGTGTTGCAAACAACAACAGGAAAGTGGCTTGCACTTCAAACGGCTTGTGAGCTATGCCAGTGCACACCACAGCAGTGGTTAGAGACCCGTGGAAGGTCGTGTGGCAGACCTTCCCTCACATTGTTGTGTTCATTATTGCAGAGTGCGCACGTTCAATATGAAGTGTCGACGTTTGTTAGTGGCTCAGTCCCCTTGGATGATGCGAGTACAATAGAAGCACACTGACGTTACTACCGCGGGGCTGGCTGAGGGGACCTAGGGGGACCAGGGGGGGTACGCGCTCACATGAACCCTCCCCACCCACACACCCACAAGTGTGCACATATTTAAATGCCCACGCTAACACTTACGCAAACACACACATACACACTCACATGACCCCTCCTCACCCACCCACACATTTACACACACATGTGCACATATTTACATCCCCACACAAACACGTACACAAACACAGACTTCAACATCCACACTTACATGCCCCCCCCCCCCCCCCCCCCCCCCCCCCCCCCCCCCACACACACACACACACACACACACACACACTCACACACATGTGTGCATATTTACATGCCCACACCAAGACTTCCACCAACACACACTTACACACACATCCCCCCCCCCCCCCCCCCCCCACACACACACACACACACACACAAACACACACACCAATGGATCTCTCATTCTCCTACCCATGGGAATGACCTACCCCCCATGCACTCCTGAACCTTTCTGGTTATCTCCCTTTCCTCGATCCAGCCTGCTGATGCTTGCGACGATCAATACTATGAATGCAAGTATCGATGCTACCTCGCAGATTTGGCAGCTTTAAAGCAATTAAAGGCTCCAGGCTCGGATAGTCGCCAAGCTTTGAGGGAATTAATAGCAGCTGCGCTCAGATTTGAATCGCCATTGCGATAAACGAGAATCGCGCATGGGCGGAGGAACTGGCCAGCCGGAGTAGGGGGAATAATAAGTAGCAGCAGACATAGAGCTGGCAGATGAAAAGTGAATGCAACGTGGGAAATGCTGGCCGAAGTTTTTTGCAAATGTAGACAGTGGTCAGCGGGAGAGCTAGTAGCGTGAAGGAATAGATGCAGAGAAAGAGGTGGGGGAGGACTCGGACCGCGCTCGATGTCCCAGTCATCTAGCCAGTCGCAGACGGTCAATCTATGAAGTACCCTATGCTCTAAAGCGCCCTAAAGCGCCGCGGGCCTGAAGTCTTATTTCCCCCTCCCCCAACTTAAGTACAGGGGGAGGGGGGGGGGGGGGGAGAGGGGGTAGCATTCGACGGAATGGCATCGGAATGGCGACGCGTGGCCGAGAAAAGGAACCCTGGTGCTGTGCGTAACCCGCCTTGGGAGATAGGCTCATGCCAGCATCCCACTGGGCAAAGCTTCTAGCCAACAGGTCTGCCATGCATATGGACACACTACACACAGTGGAGTGCATACGTGTTGGCTATACAGGCATGCTTGGCAGAATGGGCCTTGCTCTGTTAGGGGTACTATAGCCTGTTTTAGAGGAAGGGCTCATGCCAGCATCCCACACGGCAAAGCTCCTAGCCAACAGGTCTACCGTGCGCAAGGACACACTTGACACAATAGAGCTCCCGCCATCATCTCTATCATGGTCTGCTTGTGGAGAGGTGGACTCAGCCAAGGTGGCTAGCAGCCGCATATGCTGGCGCTGGTGCGTGTGCGCTGCGTGGAGTGAGCGTCGATCTCAAGCCTGCTGCATGCATGCATGCAGTGTTGTTGTTGTTGGTGGTGGGGATGATTGTGGTGGTGGTGGGGAGGGAGACTCGGCCAAGGGGGCTAGCAGCCGCACCAGGCGCTGGTGTGCGCTGCGTGGAGTGAGCGGCGATCTCAATCCTGTGCACATGCATGCAGTGTTGTTGGTGGTGGACTGGTGGTGGGGGTGGTGGGGTGGGGTGGGGGAGGTGGACTCAGCCAAGGTGGCTAGCAGCCGTATCTGGCGCTGGTGTGCACCTCATCGTAAGTATCATGGTCGTCATTACCATCTTCATCATCATCACCGTATCGTCACTAGAATTCCAAAGTTCACATACAAACTTGTACACCGTTCATGTTCATGACAGGGATATTTTCCCCGCTACCTGTAGCGATCGCTCCTTGGGCCCCGTTTAATTTGGCCAAGCCTTCCGCTATCCCGAGACTCACTCTGGTGGTGGACTGGTGTTGTTGATGATTACATGTTCGGAGTTCGGAGACAACAGAGACACTTGTAGGAGACGCTACTTCTGTTACAGAGATGTAGTATAAGATGCTATGTATCAGCCGAATCAGGCTGATGAAAGAGAGAAGGCGGCAGTACAGTTAGGTACTGCGTAGCGGTGCACGTGGCCATAGCTGGCAACAGCACTGCAGGGAGCACAGCAGGGAATAAGACCTGTGTGCTCTAGGCCACTCTAGAGACGGCATATAAGCCGGACTATAACAGATGATGACAGCAATGAAGATTTTACAAAGTTCAAACAAACACCAACACCAACCCACCATATGCGAAATCCCCAACGCTAGGCATGGTCAATGAGACTTTCATACAAACACGTCAACACCAACCCACCGTATGCAAAATCCCCAACGGCCAACGCTAGGCATGGTCAATGAAACTTTCACACAAACACTTCATCAACACCAACCCACCGTATGCCAAATCCCCAACACGCACTAGGCATGGTCGATGACACTTTAACACAAACATGTCTACGCCAACCCACCGTATGCAGAATCCCCAATGCTGGGCATGGTCAATGCAACTTCACACAAACATGTTGCATATTGATTTTTGCTGAGTATATCACAAAATCCTCTCCCTCTCGGGCGGTGGTGGTGTTATTTCACTTTTCTTTTTTCACCGCTAGGATATTAACCCTTTTTTGTTTTTTATAGCGACAACCGGTATGTAGAGCAGCATTTCCCCGGGTAAATGTATTTTTACTGCAGAATACGGCGAGCAGCCATGTTGCTTTCTGGGGCTATATAACCAAGTCAAAGGTTGTGTAGAGCAGGATGCGACGGAGATGATTGTACCTACAAAGCACGTTCTTCTTGTCCCCTACTAGGGGTCATGGACACCAGGGGTCATGGACACCAGTTTGTAACGTATATAATACATGTTTAGGTACAGATCGTTGGTTCAAACAAACAGCTGCGCATGAACCCATGGCAGGATACCCCAAGCAGACTTGACCATAAGTCAAGCTAAGCGTACCCCCCAATGACATTTGTGAGACAAGAGAGCTGAAAATAAGTCAGGCACAAGTATCGATCATTACAATAAAGCATGCACAGTCAGTGCTGATTTAACCACTATTCGTGCTGATAAATTAAAGCACTATTCGTGCTGATAAAAATGCAAGCACACTTCAGTGCTCACAATATCCGAGCACCCTCAGTGCCTGAAAACTTCAAGCACCCTCTGTGCTGATAAATTCAAGCACCATCTGTGCTGGTAAATTAAAGCACCGTCACAGCTGGTATTTTGATTCACCATTAGTGCTGATTACTTCTACCACCATCAGTGCTGATTACTTCTACCACCATCAGTGCTGGTAACTTCAATCACCATCAGTGCTGGTAACTTCAATCACCATCAGTGCTGGTAACTTCAATCACCATCAGTGCTGGTAACTTCAATCACCATCAGTGCTGGTAACTTCGATCACCATCAGTGCTGGTAAATTCAATCACCATCAGTGCTTGTTACTTCTATCAGCACTGATTACTTCTAGCAGCATCAGTGCAGATAAATTCAATCACCATCAGTGCTTGTTACTTCTAGCAGCACTGATTACTTTTAGCAGCACTGATTACTTCTAGCAGCATCAGTGCAGATAAATTAAATCACGATCGGCGCTAATAACTTCTGGCACCAATAGAACATAAATCCAATCACCTTGTGAGGTGATAACTCGGATCAAGCACCATCAGTGCTGATAACTCTGATAAATCACCATCAAAGATGATACCTCTGATAAATCACCATCAAAACATGATACCTACGATAAATCACCATCAATAGATGATAACTCTGATAAATCACCATCAATAGATGATAACTCTGATAAAGCACCATCAATAGATAATAACTCTGATAAAGCATCATCAAAGATAGTAACTCCAAGCACCCTGGCATAAAGAGGCTATTAACCAGAGTCTGTAACGAGCCTGTTAGAAGGTCTGTTAACATTTACTGGCCATTAACAGCGGGCACGATTCGAAACGCAAAAATGAATGTAGCTATAAATAGCAATGAATCAAGACGGTCCAAAAGGCTCCGGAACTAGAATAGCTATGGGAGAAGGTGGGGGGGGGGGGGGGATAAAGCAAAATGATAAACCCTGTGGTTTACAGACTTAAGTGTAACGGGCTCTGTACATGGCCCAATTATTGATAGTTTCTGTACCTAGCGGGCCGGCCTTGCCATGCATGCACATACGCGTGAGTACCTGTCATCTGCGGCATCACATGTGGTAGAGGAAGCGATGTTGCAAAGGCCGAAGCTGGTGCTGCAAAGAGCTGATGAGGTGCATACGCTAGGGGCATACTTGAAATAAGAGTTTCCTCCTCTGTCCACTGTTTTTTCACATGTTACTCCGATTGCGGCAAAAGCACTGTCCTTAAGCGCTTTGATAGCTGGGAGATCACAGTCCATATCTTGCAGACTACATGCTGTGTCACACGAGGTGCCAAGCTTGCTCTGCATAACTGAGGGGAGGGGAGGGGAGGGAAGGGGAAGATGAGGGGAGGGGAGTTTGGGGGACTAGCAATCATGCATGTTCCATAGTTCATCATTGGTCACATAATGGCCTACATTACCTTGTACTCTGTTCACACCTACAACAGCAAGCTCTGTCCCACGTAGTTGTAGTGGCAGTGGTACTCAACCCAACAACAATCACAATTCAACCACCTGACAACCACTCAGTGCTGTACCTGCCCCAAGCACCTTTATAATGATTATAATGGTAATTACATTGGTGTATGATGAATTGATGATGATAACGGTGGTGTCCTACTACAACCCCCAACCCAATTAAATTCAACCACCCGGGGCGTTCATGTGAGTCGAGGCTGGACTAGGGGTACTGCTCCAGGGGTTCGCGACGACTTTGAGAAGGCAAGGTTGTCGACTTGCCATCAAAATTTGCTATCTTTAAAGATGCGAGGTAGAATATACTCAGTGAACTATCTTCTCATGATCTTGGCTGATTTTTAGCACTCCAATGAGACCACCTTCGTTAATGTACTTTAACTGCCGAAAGACGCGAGCAGCCAAATTGCTGACTGAAGCTGTGTTACCGAGTTCGACTTCAAGAAAAATAAGATCAGATTCTGGAAGCTCTCGACGAGATCCATATAATTGGATCATGGGTCATTTTGGTTGTGACCCCCCCCCCCCCCCCCCCCCCCCCCCCCCCCAATCCCCCCCCTCGGTTTCAGCCCAAATCTACTATATGTGTTTGATACGAGAGACCTACGGTAACGTTTTTAACAATCATGCACCAAAGTGGCACTATGCACAATGTTATGAACACCTTTGCCTACATGAACAGCGAGTAGCCCTAATTAATGAATCCGGACATTTTTTTAGCCCTTTTGTCACAGTTGGGCAAGTCCCTTCAGCCTATTGGGCCCACTCCTGGACTATAACATACATACATACATGCGGACATATAATCCACATTCCTGCCTTCTTGTTTCTTTGCCTCGTCGCTTAATTGCCTGCACCCTGTGTTTTTGAGGTTTGGCAGACCCTCTTGGATGTTGTGGAGCTGGCTTGTGGATTAGGCATGGATCAGCTATGACCTGCCTAAGACAATGTACTGTTATAAATGGTGAGCAGCCTGAAGGCAGTGAGTGGCCTGTGAGCAGATGGGGAGCAGGCTTACAAGTTCAAGTTCAAGCAGGCTTACACGGAGGGGTATTGTTACATGCTCAGCAAAAATCAATCTCGAGACCGTGCTACTGAGCAGGAGCAGCTGGACGGTTGTATAACATGGTTCAATGAATGATCAGTTCGCTGGACTGAAGAAGGTGCTGAGATTCCCTACGAGTGCGCTTCAGTATTCGCGGTCGCTGTCAACTGCCATGGTAGCACTGTCCAGGTAAATTAGCAGCCCGTTCTCTACCACAATAATAGCAAAAGGGCTCCCTTAATACCACGCCCCACCAGGCGTTATCATTACAACACCCTTTGATTTGGCTTTTAAGTGTGCATTCTGGGTGGGACGGGTCCAATAGGGGTGCAGAAATGGGTGCAGACATGCATGCTTGACACTAACTCATTAAATAGTAGGGATGATATTACATGCATAGCACGACTACGTTGTTAGGGGTTCGGTTCATTAATGCCTTTTATTTTTAGGCCTTCCTGTCGCGGTTGGGCAAGTCCCTTTAGCCTATTTGGCCTACCCCTGGACTGTAACATTATAACATACATACAGGCATGCTTGACAGCATGTGCCTCTCTCTCGGGGGTGCTGTAGCCTCTCTTAGAGGAAGCTATCGGTGGGTAGGATAAGCTGGAGAGATGTTGGTGGGAGGGATAGTGGTGGGAGGGATAAGCTGGAGAGATGTTGGTGGGAGGGATAAGCTGAAGAGATGTTGTTGGGAGGGATTCTGGTGGGAGGGATAAGCTGGAGAACCGTCCGGGTTAGCATGGTCCCTTTAGCCTATTTGTTTTACCCCTGGACTGAACCAACATACATGGTAGCCAGCTGGCTACCATAACCAGAGCTAACACTAAGAGGTGCTGTGCGTAACCCGCCTTGGGAGACAGGCTCATGCCAGCATCCCATTGGGCAAAGCTCCTAGCCAACAGGTCTGCCGTGCGCATGGACACACCACACACAGCAGTGTGCACATGTGTTGGCTGTACAGGCATGCTTGGCAGTATGGGCCTTGCTCTTTAAGGGGTACTGTAGCCTGTTTTTGAGGAAGGGCTCATGCCAGCGTCCAACAGGGCAAAGCTCCTAGCCAACAGGTCCGCCGTGCGCATGGACACAGTTGACACAGAAGAGCTCCCGCCATCATCTCTATCATGCTCTGCTCGTGGGGAGGTGGACTCGGCCAAGGTGGCTAGCAGCCGCATCTGGCGCTGGTGTGCGCTTCGTGGAGTGAGCGGCGATCTCAAGCCTGCGTGCATGCAGTGTTGTTGTTGTTGTTGTTGTTGGTGGTGGGTATGCTAGTGGTGGTTGTGGTGGTGGTGGTGGTGGTGGGGAGGTGGACTCAGCCAACATGGCTAGCAGCCACATATGTAGCTGGTGTGCGCTGTGTGGGGTGAGCGGTGTTCTCAAGCATGTGCGCATTCATGCAGTGTTGTTGTTGTTGGTGGTGGTGGTTGTGGTGGGGATGATAGTGGTGGTGGGAGTGGGGGGGGGGGGGGGGGGGGGGGGAGGTGGACTCAGAGAACGTGGCTAGCAGCCGCATCTAGCGCTGGTGTGCGCTTCGTGGAGTGATCGGCGATCTCAAGCCTGCGTGCATGCATGCAGTGTTGTCGTTGTTGTTGTTGGTGGTGGGTACGATAGTGGTGGTGGTGGGGAGGTGGACTCAGCTAACATGGCTAGCAGCCGCATATGGAGCTGGTGTGCGCTGCGTGGAGTGAGCGGCGATCTCAAGCCTGCAAGCATGCATGCATTGTTGTCGTTGTTGTTGGTGGGTATGATAGTGGTGGTGGTGGGGGGGGGGAGGTGGACTCAGCCAAGGTGGCTAGCAGCCACATCTGTCCCTGGTGTGCACTTCATCGTCATTATCAAGGTCGTCATAATTATCATCATCATAATCATCATCGTCATCACCTTATCATCACCAGAACTCCAAATCCAAACAAAAACTTTCACACCGTTCATGTTCATGACAGGGATTTCCCCCCTGCTACCTGTAGCGATCGCTCTCTGGGATCCCGTTTTGGCCAAACCTTCCGCTACCCCGAGACTCACTCAGGTGGTGGTGGTGATGATGGCAGCAATGATGATTTGACAAAGTTCATACAAACACTTATACGCCAACCCACCGTATGCAAAATACCCAACGCTGGCATGGTCGATGAAACAGCGACAAAGTTCGCACAAACACTTCTGTACCAACCCACCGTATGCAAAATACCCAACGCTAGGCATGGTCGATGAAACAGGGACAAAGTTCACACAAACACTTCTATACCAACCCACAGTATGCAAAATCCCAACGCCAGGCATGGTCGATGAAACTTCACACAAACACTTCAACTCCTAACCATAGTATGCAAAATCCCCAACACTAGGCAAGGTCGAAGGAACTTCACACAAACACTTCAACTCCAAACCACAGTATGCCAAATCCCCAACACCAGGCAAGGTCGATGAAACTTCCCCCAACACTTCAACACAAACCCACCGTATACAAAATCCCCAACGCTAGGTATTGATGATGATGAAACAGTGCTGTTGCCGGTTGACGCCGCTGCTGCACTCTATTCTTATTCTTATTCTTACTATCATATTAATATACATTGCCCCCCCCCCCCCCCCCCCCCTCTCTCTCACCTCACCCCATCCAACACACGAAAGCACACAATCTTACCTGATGAAAACAGCGCTGCTGCCGGTTGACGCCACTGGCGCTGCTGTGCGTGTGAGAAAGAGAGAGAGAGAGAGAGAGAGAGAGAGAGAGAGAAAGAGAGAGATAGAGAGAGAGAGAGAGAGAGAGAGAGAGATTATAGGGACTAGCACCTTCTGGCTTAGTCTAGTTTTTTGTATGCTTAGATATTTAGCTTCTTTTTCGGGGCTAGAACTGTGCCTTTAAAATGTGTTTCAATTTTTTGAGATGGAATGGGTTTTTGTGTTACGGAGGGACCCCCCCCCCCCCCCTCCCCCCCCATCCACCCACCCCACACCTCATGTATGGTCGATGAAAGAGCGCTGTTGCCGGTTGACGCCGCCGCTGCCGCTGCTGTGTGTGTGTGCGCGCGCGCGAGAGAGAGAGCGACAGAGAGAGGAAGACATAGAGATTGTGTATATCTGTAGGAGACCCACCGTATGCAAAATCTCCAACCCTAGACATGGTTGATGAAACAGCACTGCTGCCGGTTGACGCCGCTGCCGATGCTGCTGCAGCTCCGGCAGCAGCTGCCCCTGCTGCCGCCATGACCACCGCTCGAGTGAATGCCACATCCGCCTCAAGGCTGCTTCTCAGTGATGCTAATTCAGAAGCAGCGGATGCCGCTTCTTCACCTGCAAGGGGGCACAGCAGTTTAATCTGTGTATTCTTCTTCTTCTTCTTCTTATTATTATTATTATCATACTGTTATTATTTATTATACATATTCATCTGCAAGGAGGCACAGCAGTTTATTGTTATATTATTCTTATATTTGTATTCTGATTATTCTTATTATCATATTATTATTCTTATTATCATTATTTTTTCTTACAATTCATCTGCAAGGGCACATACACAGCAGCTCACTATATTGCTATTTTACTTAACTGTGCTATCAGGCCCTGAGGGGCAATTTTTGCTATTATTGTTTATTTTGCGGCCGTCTCCTTGCCTTATCCCTAGGCCATTTCCTAAGGCCTTATCCTTGCCTTACCCTGATAAAAGACAAGTATGTCGGCCTTATCCCTAGGCCTTATCTTTATGCCATTTCCTAAGGTCTTATCCCTCGGCCTTATCCTTAGGCCATGTCCTAAGGCCTTATCCTTGCCTTACCTTGATTTAAGACAAGTATACCGGCCTTGTCCCTAGGCCTTATCTTGCCTGCTTGCTGCTATTTTGCCTATTCTATTTTGAGGATTAGTTGGAAGACCCCTCCTGGATGTTGTGGAGCGGGCTTGTCTCGGGTTAACAATGGCCTGTCGATGACACAGTACAGTAATGAAATCTCGAAGCCAGCATAATCTCTTTCTACATCTGCTAAAGTTTGAGGGCATTGCCCGATGGCTGGCTCAGGGAGCTACCTAGAAGCTGCTGCTCATAGCTGCAAAGAGAACACTGGTATGATTTAGGAGCGACGATGCAGCCAGACCAGCTTGACCAAACAGCCAGCCAGGGTAGCTGCCTAGAAGCTGCTACACAGCAAAAAACAAAATACAGTGTTCCCCACCTCACGCACCCACCCACCCCTTCCCCACCTCACCCACCCATCTCATCCCTGCCGCACCCACCCATCTCCCCAGCTCCTCCCCACCTCACCTCACCCATTTTCAGCCCGCCGTCACCCCACCCATCTCCCCAGCTCCTCCCCACCGCACTTCCACCCGCGCAGCCCCCGCCGCACTCCAACAGCCGCCCCACGTCACCCACCCTCGCCCCACCGCCCGCCTCACCCACCCACCCGAGCCGCGGGGGCACGCCCTCCGCCCCCACCCTCAAACCATGCCCCCCAGTGATGTTAGGTGGGGGTTGCCCACACACCACCACCCCTAGCCCCGACTCACCCACCCAGACCCTCCCACCTCTAACCATGCCCCCACAGTCACCCCCGAGGACCCACCTCACTCACCCATCTCCCCCCCCTCCCCCCTCTTACCCTAAGTATCCCCACCTCACTCACCCATCTCTGTCTTCCACCCCACTAACCATACTCCACATCTAACTCACCCAAAGCTCCCCACCCCAAACACCCAGCTCCCACATTCACTACCAATCTCGTCCCCCTCTAACCCATCCCCCCACCTCCTCCCTGCCTCACCCACCTGCATAGCGCTGGCTCGTGAACCTCGGGTACGACGATGGGGAGTCAGTCTGCGTGGGACTTGCCAATATGCCGCGACCACCGCGTCCAGCAGCCGCACCACCCGGACTTGCATGACTGTGCTCGGCACTGAATCTGGCAGTAGTGTGGGCTGCAGCTGTAGAATAGTCATCAGCATGGGCAGCAGCACTGTCTGGCTGGGCAGCACCTGGGGGCAAGGTGTAGTTTATGTTTAGGAATAGGTTCATATTTAGGAATAGGTTCATATTTAGGAATAGGTTCATATTTAGGAATAGGTTCATATTTAGGAATAGGTTCATATTTAGGAATAGGTTCATATTTAGGAATAGGTTCATATTTAGGAATAGGTTCATATTTAGGAATAGGTTTAGGAATTGGTTTATGAATAGGAAGCCGAGTCTGCATAGGAAGCCGAGCCGGTTTATCCCAAGGGGACAAGGCTCCTTTTTTACCACGCCCTACCAGGTGTTATCATAATTTAGGAATTGGTTTAGGAATAGGACAGCTGGAGTCTGCCAACATCGGGTGGCATTGGAACATCATGGAAATGTAATTCCATGGGGAACATGGAATGAAACCACATGGTCTTGGGCACATGGGAACAAGCTTGCATTACGCAGCATAGGCAGCAGTTAGGGAGTATAGGGCTTTGGTTGAGGGCTAGTAAGTTTCTACGTAGGCCTTTGTAGTAGGGGCTCTTGTCAGTGTTTGTTCAGGCGTAGTAGGCTTAGTTAGTTAGATTTAGTATGGCTGCTTGTCAGGCCTGGCCAGCACCTGCAAGAATCGAATAGGTTTTTGCATTAGGACGCTGTGATGAGTCTGCATTTAGCCAGAGTTATGGTTGAGAAATCGGGACAGGCATCATAGCATAGCCTAGCCTGTGTATCTCCCAGGCAAAGCAGGGCGCTATGAGCAGTGGGCTGGGCAGCATGGGCAGCTGTAACAGCAGCAATGTCAGGCTGGCCAGCACTTGAAGGATAGGTTTAGGAATAGGTTCATATTTAGGAATATATTTAGGAATCGGTTTAGGAATCGGTTCATACTTAGGAATATGTTTAGGAATCGGATTAGGAATCGGTTCATACTTAGGAATATGTTTAGGAATCGGATTAGGAATAGGTTCATATTTAGGAATAGGAAGCACAGCCTGTATCTCCAGCAGTAGCATGAGCAGTAGCTTGGGCAGCTGCAGTAGGAGCAATGTCAGGCTGGCCAGCACTTGCAGGATAGGTTTAGGAATAGGTCCATATTTAGGAATATGTCTAGGAATCGGTTTGTTTTTTTAGAAATAGGAAAACATAGCCTGTATCTCCAGCAGTAGCAACGAGCAGTAGGATGGGCTGCTGCAACCGCAGCACTGCCAGGCGGCCAGCACCTGTATAATAGTTGTAGGAATATATTTATGAACAGGTTCATATTTAGGACTAAGTTTATGAATAGGTTTATGAAAAGGTTTATATCTATGAATAGGTTTATGAATAGGTTTATGTGTATGAATAGGTTTATGAATAGGTTTATATTTATGAATATATGTATGAATAGGTAAATGAATTAATTTAGAAATAGGAAGCTGAGTCTGCATACAGCAGTGAAATGGGAAGCAGCATTGGCAGCAGCAGTAGCAGGGCTGTCAGGCTGGCCAGCACCTGCAGAATAGGTTTCGGAAATAGAAAGCTGAGTCTGTCCTGAGAATATATCAGGGATAGGTTAAGGAATAGGTTTAGGATTAGGAAGCTAAGTTTGTATTTCTAGCAGTGGCATGGGAAGAAGCAACAGCAGCATTGGCAGCAGCAGAAGCAGGACTGTCTGGCTGGCCAGCACCTGCAGAGTAGGGGACCCCCCCCACCCCCCAGGCCAGCACCTGCAGAGTAGGTGACATAGGAAAAGGTCACATGGAAAGCCGAGCCTGCATATCTACCGTGTAGCAAAAGAGGAAGACCTTTTACAAGAGGAAAGCTGAGGGAAAGGGGAAAAAGGAAAAAGAAAGCAAAGCCCCCCCCCCCCCCCCCCCCCCCCCCTCTCCCCCCCCCCCCCCCACCTCCACACACCCACACCCGTGCCAACACGCCTGTCTAGCCTGCACCTGCTGTGTAATCATTGTAGATGCTTGAATCTTAGCTAATATAACGCGCGGATAAAGCAGCATGCAGCATTAGCAGCAACAGCCAGCAGCAGTAACATGAGTTCGTAGTAGGCCGAAGAACAGTTGCAGCAGCAGTAGTAAGTAACAGGAGCAATAGCAGCAGTCGTAGCAGTAGTAGTCACAGGAGCCGTTGCAACACAGCCTGTGTAGGCCGCACTGCTGTGGTAATATGTAGGAGGGGTGTGCGCCCTGCATCTCGCAAGTATCTTGGTAGCCTGCTGCCTGGCTGCTTTTGGCCTGCCAGGCTGTCCTGGGAGAATGTTCCGGAAGATTCTGCAACTGAGGCCGCCAGCTTGCGCTTCATGCGCTCCACCAGCTCATCATGTCAGCCCCAGCTGGGCGCTCGGCCTTGTGTTGGAAGGCATCTTCGTGGGGGAACCTGGAAAATGAGCGGACGTACTTTGCTTAGACACTTGCACAATTTTTGTTTATTGTTTATACAAATACTTAGATTTTGATTGCTTATGATGATGATGGTGATGATGATGACGACATTTTCCCTGATAATTATGTTACTGCCTGAGACAGCGGGCAGCAAAATTGTACATAAAAACCACGCCCCACCTGGCGTTATCTGATACATACATACACTTTATACTGTTTGGATCGCCAAGTATACACATTATGCAATTGATTAGCTCAATCTGCTAAATGTAATTTACTTGCACATTGTAGCACCAACTTGCCCCCTGACCCCTCTCTCTCTCTCTCTCTCTCTCTCTCACACGCAATTGTGTTATTTCCTCTGTTGGTGACACTTCCTGCATACCATTGTTCTCCAACCTCCTTGTTTATCACCTGGGCTCCAGTTTGAGATGGCCAAAAATCTCCAACCAACGTTATTTGTCCCCATTCCCCACTCTCTCTCCTATCCTCTCTCTTCTCTTCCTGGGTTAACACGGTTTGTGTTTGCACCATCAAATTTCATTGCGGTCTCCCGCCACACAGTAAGCAAAAAACACAAAAAACAGCATGAGGGAATAAGTCATCTAGGTCGCCAATTAAATGTTGAGAAAAGTGAAAGTAAGCCAGATAACTTAAGAGCTAGTGGAAGGGGGGGGGGGGGGGGGGGGGTGGTGGGCGGATGGGATCCCTATACGGGGACACAAAAACGCATTCAATAGCGATGCTCTCTATCACACACTCACTTCCCCCCCCCTCTCTCTCTCCCCCACAATCACTTCGCTCCTTGTCTATTATCTCTCTCACACTCACTTTGCCCCTCTCTCTCTCTCTTCGCTCTCTCTCACACCACCCACAACCCAAAACCCAAAACTGGGGCTTTCTTCCTTTCGGATCGTCGTTGGGACCATTTCCTGCATACCACGGCTCTCCAACCCTCCCCGGTTCTCAGTCTCACCTGCGGCTCCGGTTTGATGGTCCAAAAGCTCTAAACCAACGTGTTTTGTGACCTCCCACTTCTTCTTCTCTCTTCTCTCTCTCTCTCTCTCTCTCTTCTTTCTCTCTCAACACACCAACCACTCAACTGCATTCGTCCTCTGCTTTGATCCATTGACCATCTGCGTACCATTGCTTTCCAACCCTGGTGGTCGGCCCCAGCCCCCAGAGCAAGCAAACGGGCTGGCCCCCGAAACCTCACTCCTCGTAATAAGGCGTACTATTTATTTATTGTCCAGCACCTCCCTTGTGTGTTTCACATGGAGTCCAGTTGAGGATGGCCAAAATCTCACAAACCCAACGTGTTTGTGATACTCCCCACCTTTCTCTCTCTATATCTACTCTCTATCTATCTCTTCACCCACACCCCAACTGCGTTCTTTCATCTGATCGTGACCCTCCTGCAGACATTGCTTTCTAACCCTGGTGGTCAGCCCCAGTGCAAAGCAAAACACAGGCTGGCCCCACCTTCACCTCAATTCCTCGTAATAAGCCGTTCCTTATTTATTCTAACCCTCCCTTCTCTCACCTTGGCCCCAGTTGAATGGCCAAACGTCTCCGACTCAATGCGTTTGCAACCCTATCCCACCACTGTCTTAGACCCAGCTCTCTATCTTCTGGTGAATTTGAAAGGGGCTCCAACAATTTGAAATTCTATTCTCTAACTCCCTCCATCCCTCCCTCTTCTCTCTCTCTCTCTCTCTCCTGCTTTCATGATCTATCTTGTTCTATTGTCTATAGCGTCTGTCGTTTCCTCTTTTTCTCTCCACACGTAGAGCTGCTTTCCTATATCAAACTTTCTCTCGCTCTCTCTCTTCTCTCTCTCTCTATCTCTCGGTCTAACGGTTGTTACACAATTTAATTGTGGTCCAGCCCACCCGACTCACACAACACAAAAATATCATTAGGAATCAGTCATCTAGTCAAAAATATGTAGTGAGGGCCTAAGTATCGGTCATAACCATATTAGTGAGGGCCTAAGTCATATGGGCACAAACTCTGATCTACATCTATCTATCTATCTATCTCCTATCTATATGGTGAAAAATTGATATATCGAGCGAGCAAGCAAAGAAGAAGACAAACAACTCTGTCGATCTCTACACGAACGATCTTTCACACAAACAAAAACTATATCCTATATAAAATATAGAGGCACCGGCAGTGAGAGGACAAAGTCAAAAAACCAAGTGTGAGAGAAACAAAAACAAAAACGTTATCTTTCTATTATAAAACTCACTCTATCTTGCCCTATCTATCTCTCAAACAATAAAACTCCTGTTCTCAACTGGGCCCTAACTGAGAAGGTCTGAGTTTTGAGAACAACACCTTTCCTTACTCTCTATATCTCTATATCTTACTATCTATCTCATCTCTACATTTTATCTCTCAAAAACCCTCTCTCACAACCAACTTCTCTCTCTCTCTATCACAACTCACCTGGGACCAGGCTTGGATGGCCAAAGTATCCGACCCACGTGTAGAACGAAATGCTCACTTAAGGGTATCACCCTACTGAATAAGCAATAGCTGTCGATCAGGCAGATATAGTTTCACCGCCCACTGCCCCCTGACGTTGGCCATGCAATCTCCCTAGAGGGACCTACAATTTTACCACGGGCCCCAGGAACCAAGGAACGTGTTGCGCCGAAAAGAGAACTTGGGGGGGGGATGGGCCCCCAAAGTACGGATGTGAGGAAGCTGGCAACTCCAGATGCAGCTCCGGAACCCACCATCAAGGGTGGTGGAAGGGATACCCGGCCATGCGCTTGTATTGGGGGTGAAGAATTGCTGCCAGCATGTCGGCCTGGTTGGAAGTTGGCTTAGAAAAAAGCCGGGGGATAATGGGAGGTGGAGGCCCCCATGAGGCGGGCTGCCACTGCTGTAGCCCCCACTTGCTGAGAAGTTCACGATGCTATTAGGGTCATGTTGCTCTGGGGTTAGGGCATTAGCTGGCGTGTTGCCCTCAGGTGCCTGGGAGGGAAAGCGCCGTCTGGGGCCATTGGGCCTGCCTCATGTCATTGTACTGCTGAGTACAGGCGGCTGCTGGATAAAGCTCCAGCTTCCACTGAATGAACAGGAAGTCAAGGGACTGTTTCCAAGCGATATGCCAGTAACGAGGGGGGGCTTAGCACAACACAAAAAAGACTGCTGTTGGACGCCGGAGATGCCCCCCCATACCGGAAGGATCCCCTCGAGTGGAGGATCGGGCGACGAGACCCACAACTAGGGAGTGCGTTGCAGATCGCCTGCGTGCCTCATTTAATTAAGTGATGTCTTGTCGGTTCCCATCTCTTCACTTTGGATTGAACGTTGCTGCGGATTGGACACGCCACATAGGCTTTGCTTTGTCTTCTCATTGCTTGCCATAGGGGTGGGTTCGGGGTGAGAGGGGAGTGGTGATAGGGGAGTGGGTGATGAGTGGTGAGGAGGGGAGTGTGAGGAGAGGTTGGGTGAGGTGATGAGGGGAGGGGTTTTGATGAGGGGTGATGGGGATGGGGTAAGGAGGGGGGTTTTTTTCTTTTTATCTTTTATTCTTCTTCTTAGTTTTTTTTTCTTTTTTTTTTTTTCTTCTTTTTTTTTTTCTTCTTTTTTACTATCTTTTTTTTTTCTTCTTTTTTTTCCTTTTTCTTCTTTTTTTTTTTTTCTCTTTCTTCCTTTTCTTATTTTCTTTTTTCTTCTTTTCTTTTTCTTTTTTTTTTCTTTTTTCTCTTCTTCTTTTTTTCTTATTTTTTAAACCGACCTTTGTTCTGTGGCCAAGAGGAAAGGGGATGTGGAAGGAATCACCCTTCTTCTATTTAGAAAAGAGGACCTCTCCCCGGAACAGGGTTTCAGGAATCAGGTATTAATAATAGAGAAAGAAAATGTTGTGTGAGAGGAGCCCCCTAGGGTACACCCAGAGCATTGCGGTAACTTTGGCATTTTAAGATATCTTTTAATGAGAGATGCATTCGAAACAAATTGATGGCCCCAAAGAGTTTGTGGTACCCTGGCATTAGGATATTGACTTAAAATTTTACGACCTTGTGGCAAGAGGAAAGGGTCAGAATAGGTATAATAAATAAATAGAGAAAATGTTGGCGTGAGCTGAGCCCCTAGGGTTCACCAAGAGCACAAGGTTACTTGGGCAAAGGATCTTTTTAAAGGAGGAGAGAATTCGAAACAACAATTGATGGCCCAGGTTGTGTAGTAGATATGACTTAAACCGACCTGTGGCCAAGAGGAAGGGTCAGGAATCAGGTATTAATAAATAGAGAAATGGTGGGTGAGCTGAGCCCCCTAGGGTGTACACCAGAGCAAGGGTTACGTACTTGGGCATAGGCGCACTTCTTGTTAAATGAGAGCAGTCAGTTAGTTGAACGAA